>CATIWC010000424.1:0-198735 GCA_948472305.1 Vicia faba
GAAGATTGGCAAAGACCTCCCCGACTTGGCCAGGAAGGAAATCAAGGTCTGCTTGCGCGAGAATGCTGATTTGTTCGCCTGGAGCGCCACGGAGATGCCCGGACTCAACCCTGAGGTCGCCTGTCACCACCTCGCCATAGATCCAGCCGCTAGGGCCGTAGTACAACGTAGGCATAGGCAGTCTCCAGAAAAAACGGAGGCTGCTGAAAAAGCTGTAAAAGACCTCCTAGAGGCAAATTTTATTTCTGAAGCCCGGTATTCCACCTGGTTGTCAAACGTTGTACTCGTTAAAAAGAATAATGGAAAATGGAGGATGTGTGTTGACTATACCGATCTCAACCGGGCTTGCCCGAAAGATGCTTTCCCTTTGCCCAACATAGACATGCTGGTCGATAACTCGGCCGGCTACAAAACGTTGTCGTTCATGGATGCCTACTCGGGCTATAACCAAATCCCGATGGCACCGGGTGACAAACACTGCGCGGCTTTCATGACCAGCTCGGGCAACTATTACTACAACGTAATGCCCTTTGGACTGAAAAATGTCGGTGCAACTTACCAACGCATGATGAACAAAGTTTTCCACAAACAGATTGGAGACATGCTCGAGGTATATATGGACGACATGATCGTCAAATCTCGAGAAGACACCGACCATGCAGCACACCTCAAGACGGTCTTCGCCCAAGCAAGACAATGCAAAATGAGGTTCAACCCCGAGAAATGTACGTTCGGGGTCAAGGCAGGAAAATTCCTCGGATTCTACCTAACAAAACGAGGAATTGAAGCCAACCCCGATAAATGTCGGGTGTTCTCCGATCTCCCGACACCAACGTCAAAGAAGTCAATACAGGTCATGAACGGCATGCTCACGTCATTATCCCGCTTCGTCGCGAGGTCCGCTCAGCACGCCCTCCCCTTCTTCAAACTCCTTCGTAAGCAGGCAGCCTTCGAATGGAGCGAGGAGTGCGAACAGGCACTTCACCACCTAAAGCAAAGTCTATCTCAACCGCCCGTACTATCCCGACCGGCCGACGGGGAGCCACTGTACTTGTACTTGGCCGTCTCGAACGAAGCCATCAGCGTGGCTCTCGTCCGCGAGACCACCGACGGACAGAAACCCGTCTACTTCACGAGCAAAGCCCTGCAAGGACCCGAAAGCAGATACCAACAGATAGAAAAGGTGGATCTAGCCCTCGTCAACGCGGCGAGGAGGCTCAGACACTATTTTCTGGCCCACACGATCATCGTGCGAACCGACCAACCGATGAGGCAGCTCCTGGGTCGGGCTGATATGGCGGGCAGGATGTTGAAATGGTCCTTGGAACTCTCCGAATTCGACATTCAGTACGAGAGTAGGAAAGCCTTGAAAGCGCAGGCCCTGGCCGACTTTGTCGCGGAAATGACCACTCCTGACCCACCCACGGGGAAGGAACACAAATGGACCATCTTCGTCGACGGAGCATCCAGCTCGTCCGGAAGTGGCGCAGGAATCCTGTTGGAGAACGAAGAGGGCGTTGTGATCGAACACTCCCTAGCTCTTTCCTTCCCGACGTCAAACAACCAAGCAGAGTACGAAGCCCTGCTCGCAGGACTGAGACTAGCCGAGGACCTGGGAGCCCGCGAGGTTCAGATCTACACCGACTCCCAACTCGTCGCCTCCCAAGTCCAGGTGAGTTACCAAGCCAAAAACGACAACCTCGTCGAGTACTTCAACTTAGTAAAAAAACACATGACAAAGTTTGTACGGGCGGAAATTTCACATGTTCCCCGCGACCAAAACACGAGGGTAGACATATTGTCTAAACTCGCGAGCACGAGAAAGAAAGGCAGGGAACAAATCCGTCATCCAAGAATCCCTAGCACGCCCAAGTATCGAAAGATCCTCGACGCCAGTCGAGGTCCACGCCATTGGGGACGCCTCGTCCTGGATGAACCCGGTTTACAATTTCTTGACAAAGGGCGAACTTCCATCGAACCAGTCCGATGTGACCGTCACAAAGCGGCGAGCATGCTCCTACGTGGTGCTCGAGCACAAACTGTACCGCAGGGGATTCTCCATTCCCCTCCTAAAATGCATCGACGAATCCACAGTCCCCGAGGTACTGCGGGAGATACACGAAGGGATCAATGCCCAGCACATGGGCGGTAAGTCCTTGGCGAGGAAAGCCCTTCGAGCGGGATATTACTGGCCGACAATGCAGCAGGACGCCAAGGAGCACGTTAAGAAATGCGACAAGTGCCAGAAGCACGACGACATGCACCTCGCCCCCCCTCACGAGCTAAGCATACTATCGTCCCCGTGGCCATTCGCTTGGTGGGGTATGGATATCCTCGGACCCTTCGTACAAGGGACTTACCAAAATAAATTCCTAATCGTGGCCGTGGATTACTTCACGAAGTGGATCGAGGCCGAGGCTCTCGCGAAGATCACCTCGCATAATATCCTCCGCTTCTACAAGAGAAACATCCTCGCCAGATTCGGAATTCTGAGTGCACTGGTGACCGACAATGGCACCCAATTTACCGACCACGGGTTCCAAGACTTCGTCACCAGACTAGGAACAAAACAACACTTCACTTCGGTCGAGCACCCTCAAACCAACGGGCAGGCCGAAGCTGCGAACAGAGTCATCCTCCGGGGACTCAAACGCCGACTCGGCGAAGCGAAGAGGGGATGGGTCGAGGAGCTGCACAGCGTCTTGTGGGCATACCGCACCACGCCCCACTCAACGACGGGCGAGACCCCATTCCAGCTAACATACGGGACCGAGGTCGTCATCCTGGTAGAAATCATGGAACCATCCAGACGGACGGAGAGCCCCCTCGACGAAGAAATGAACGACGAGGCACTCAGGGACGAGCTCGACTTAGTCGAGGAAATCCGATCTGGTGCGGCCCTGCGCGAAGCCACCCTAAAACAACGAGTGGCTCTGCGCCACAACGACAAGGTCATTAAGCGCGAGTTCGAAATCGACAGCCTGGTATTGCGAAGGAACCAAAAAGACTCCCGCGAAGGAAAGTTGGCCACGAACTGGGAAGGGCCTTATCGCGTCCACGGCACCACTGGTACCGGGGCGTACTACCTCGAACAACTAGACGGAGAGCCACTACCACGACCCCTGGAACGCTGCTAAACTAAAGCAGTACTATAGTTGAAAACCACCAACACTGAGGACCCTCGACTGTCGGCTCCCGCGCCCAGTCAACGAGGAGAAACTTCTGACCCCGTATAGAGGCCAAGGTGCGGGCCCGACCTACGTCCAAATCGCATAACATGGTTCAAATAAGAACAAAGGATAATGCCCGACGTGGACACCTCTACCGAGTTCCACCGTCGAAGTACCTGTAAGGCAGAACACCCAGCTCGCGATGGGCAGTTCACGCCAAGGGCAAATAGTCCCGACCGGGCCATGTACCCGACCAAGCGGCTTCGCTCCGCCTGCCCGACAAATCTTCAAGAATGTCGGGCCATCTAAAAGGGTCAAAAAGGAGTCTCTCCCCTCGAGTTCACCACTTAGGCGACTCTGGCCATCGAGAAGAGGCCGAGCACATACGCGAACAAAAGACTTAGGCAAATTTGCCAGCAAAGTCACAACCATTTACGGACACAGCTCGGGCCCATAACTTAGGCCAATTTTTGCATAAAAACATAAAATACAAGCACGGGCAAACAATCAAAATTGAAACAAAGCATTCATTCAAAATGCCCGTAGGCAACAAAGCAAATAAGATGTAAACCGACCAAAAAGGCCGACAATATTCAGGAATACAAAGAACGGGCACGCAGGCCCAAAAAATGTGAACGGGCACGCAGGCCCAAAACAAACATCAACGAGGCGCGCATGCCCCATCACTATCTCACAACTCGGCTTCCCCAAGCTACCATCACCAACAACAGGAGAGTCGGGCGGAGGCACGACCTGACCATCGATAATCTGCGACATATGGCTCATCCCTTCAGTGTTCAAGCCGGGGATTCAACAAGGAAAGCTGGCTGACCGCGGCTTCGAAGTCGTCCACCATAGCTCTGACACAGTCCCCCTCGAGAAGTTGAATACGAGCGACCAGTTCCGATCGACTCCTCAGAAGAGTTCTGTCCTCCGACTCATCCTCGGCAGGAAGCATAGCAGCCTTTAGGTCCTCGATCTCTCTGGCAAGGCGCCCGTTGTCGAGTTCCAGTCGTTCACGATCCGCACGAAAATGGTCCCTCTCCTCGGCCAGCTTCCCCAAGTTCTCTCTCTCAAGAGCCAGCAACTCTGTCTCCGTCGCCAGTAGCTCGGCTTGCTCGCGGAACATCCCCTCGGAGCACTCCAGAGCAGCCTTCAACTTTCGCGAGCTCGAGGTGAGGGCAGCTTTCTCCTGTTCCAACTCTTTGATACGGTCAGCATCCTCCCCCTCCTCGGCCAGTACAACGACCATCTCGACCATCTTCACCAGCCCGACCATATTGGCGGCCAGGTGTCTTCTCCGGCTTTCCTTGTTCATCCGCCTGATGGTTTCAGCTTCGTCAGGATTCACGGACAAAGGAAATCCCTCGAAGAAACCCTCCTCCTTAAAGCAAGGGGGCAACCCGAAGGACCTCACAGTGCTGGAGTCCTCGCCGACCTCCGGCTGACTTTCCACCCGATTCCTTTTTCTCTGTATCAGGTCGGTGTGTGGCTCGACCTCCTGAACATCCGGAGTCCCTCCTGAAGCAGCTCCCGAGCTAGGTGGAGAGTCCACCCTCGTCGCCTGAGAAATGCCCGGGCTATGTGGCGGGCCCATCCTCGTCGCCTAAGGAGGTCTCACCACCCTCTTATTCACCTTCCTGTCACAGGACAACTTCAAGAGCCTCTCCCTTCGTCCAGCCATCGAACCTGCACGAAAGAACCCGGGTTAGTGCCGAGCAAATAAGCAAACAAGTAACAAGTAAAGAAATTCAAACAATAAACGACCTAGCAAACGCGCAGCCTGCCCAAAGGACTGGCACTCCACGAGTGCCTTCGTGTCAATCGGTCGAGCCTCGAAGGTCGGATAACCTTCATCGTCCAGAATATCCTCCCCCTCCCTCGTGGCCCATCTGGCGGGGTGGAAGCTATCAACATACCGACAAAGAGTATCGTAAGCCTTCTCGTCTTCGGAGCTCATCTCGCCCGCGGACGTATGGTAATACCCGGTACCATGCTCGTAATGCCTCGAGATCCAATGCACGGGAAATTTGGTCGTGCGTCCTAACACCGGATGTCCTTCGCCGTCCAAAAGGGCCTCCCCGTTGTCGTCGGTTATGACCGCTTCCTCCTCATACACGGACTCTAAACCTGCTGTGGTAACCGGCCTCACAACATACCACTTGTCTTTAAAACCCCGCACGGAGTCCATGTACATCCTGAAAAGTCTCTTCGACTGTTTCAGGGAAACCCAGCTATGCTTTCCTCCTCGAGATTGGCGCTGTAGGTGGAAGACTCTGAAGAAGAGGGGTATGGTCGCCCCAATCCTCAGAAAACGACAAGTTAGCTCAAACGCCCGGATAAACGCGAGCGAATTTGGGTGAAGCTGCGACGGGGCCAGCCCCAGATGGCTGAAGACCCCGACCTGAAAATCGCTGAAGGGCAGCTGTAACTCAAGGTCTTTAAAGGCAATTTCATACATAGGGAAACTGTACTCGGGGAACACCAAGCAAATTCGAGCAGTGAAAGATGGTCGAGTGACCACGAAATTCTTCTGGAAATTGGGCTGGTTGTGGCTCGCCTCGAGGATAGTGTATGCCCTTCGGCTACGTCGACTATAGACCGAAGCTATCCCTCTAGGTTCGGCACCCACCCATTCCAGCAGAGGGTCCTCTATGGTGTCAACCAAACTCACATTCTCATCAGCACTTTGTTCTTCCACCTCGAGGCGTCCTGAAGAGCACGGCTCGTCCGCCATGGTTAACTACAAAGCACGGGAAACCAATCAATTGGGCGCGAAACCACACGCTCGCCATAACGGACGAGATGAAGGGCACGACAAACCACGTCGCTCCCCACGCGACTGTAAAGTTGGTGTTTTGGAACAAAAAACAGCAGCCGTCTCCCCGACTCCCAGATATCTCGACAGGCCCTCCTACAAGTCGCCTAAATAAACCGACGACTCGGTCACTCATGAATACGTCGACCCAGGGTATGCACATGACGAGCAAAATCATAAAGCCTAGAGCTAGAGCTATGCGTATACCGGGCACGATCACGAATTAGGCGCCCTGGATCATGAAGACCCCGGGCAGCACTGCAGATTAAAATCTAAACTATGCAGTTACCGGGCACGAACATGCGCTTGCCGGACATACGCGTGGATTTGTCGAGCTAAATATGAATCTACCGGGCTAATCCTAGGCGTACAGTCTCTAAACGTTTAAAAACAATGAAAAATCATGCATCACAACAGAAAAACAAAGGAGACAAGTCACTTACTTGGAATCAAGAAGGAAACTTGACGGCAGAGGAAAGGAATCAGCGACGGAGATCGCGGCGGTCCTATAAGAATCTGGGGAGAACAGCAACAGCAGAAACAGAGTGAAGAGGAGAAGCGCGAAGAGTGGAAACACGTTCTGGGGCCCAAGGATCCTATTTATAGTGATGACGTGGAATACCAAACGTCACCTCGGGCAACCACGGGTTCCCCTCCTCGACGCACATCTCCCCTAGGCAATGATGACCCTATCCTCCATAGAATGGCGGCGTAGTCCCCAAAAGAGACCTCGCGTGCTCGACAGACGCAGGCTGCCGAGAAATCCCTCGAGCATTCCTCGCAGGGAACCTGTCCACGAGCATGATACGGGGAAACCCTTGAGTACCCCACGAGGAGCTGCATCTCTTGTCCGGATACGGGGCCCCGCAACGGAAGCGACCTAAGATCAAGTCATGGCTCCTAACTCAAGGAACCACGACTTGGGGGGCTCCTGTTCTGGACTGGGCCGGGCTGGCCCAAAAGCAACGATAAAGGCCCAATCCAAACGGACTTGCTAGGGGTCACGCCGACCAAAGGACCACAGCTATGCCCGACATACTTCGCTGGGGCGACATCCTCGCCCTTGTACTATCCAGCTCGACCTCAGCTCGAGCACCCCACCAACGACAGACACAGTCCACTACACTCTCAACGGGACCCCGAAAAGACCGCGTCCTTGTCCGCCCACACTTCACGCAGGATATCCAGGAAGGGCACCATGTGCGGGTCCCCACTACGCACGTAGAACCTGGCAGTTCCTCCATTGGGCCAAACCTGCCCGACCCAATGAAGGAACCTTGGCCCAGCGCTGGGGGCTATAAATACCCTCTGTTCCCAGAGGGTCAGGTATTCATTCTATCACATATACTCACACTCTGCCTGCTCGTACTCTTACTTACTTCAGCATCGGAGTGCCTTGCAGGTACCCCCCACCTCGTTCAAAACTTCAGCTCGGAGCCAGCCGTGACGGTCCAAGTCTGATCAGGTTAGATCATATATATATATATATATATATATATATATATATATATATATATATATATATATATATATATATATATATATATATATATATATATATATATATATATATATATATATATATATATATATATATATATATATATATATATATATATATATATATATATATATATATATATATATATATATATATATATATATATTTGTAAATGATACTTAAATAAAAATAATAATTATATAACAAAAGAATTTATTATTAATTTAAATATTTTTGTAAACGATATTTGTATACGAGAAATTTTTTATTATTTCTTTAAATATTTGTATATATAAAAAATAATGTTTATAATTTAAATATTTATGATCCCAAAATAGTATACAGTAAAAAATTTATTATTAATATAAATATTTTTATATATAAAAATTTATTATTTATCTAGATATTTTTGTAATAATATTTAAACAAAAATAATAGTTATATACATAAATTTTTTTATTATTTATATAAAATATTTTTATATATGAAAAATAATATTTATGATCTAAATATAGCTATTGATCTAAATAATATTTATATATATTGGTTATTGTTAGTTAAAATAAGAGAGACTAAGGAAAGTAGATATAAAAGGAAAGGAAGGTAGATTCTTAAGCACTTTTTGACGCCACCTTGGCAAGTCTAGACAGCAACTTGGAATTCCAATATCTTAAAGTATATTTGAATTTTGAATCTGATTCTTAAATCCCCACCACATTATTACAAATTCAACATTGCTATCAATCTATGGCGTGACCCTTTCACATGGGATTGCCTTTTGTTCGTTTCTTTCCCAATTTCCGCATCCCTTCATGCTAAACCACGTCCAACCGTTTGTTTCTTTTTTACTTTTCACTTTTTCACATAGCTGGTCACGTTTGAATTACACCAATCATTCCACGCGTTTTCTGAAACGTGTCTCCTTGAAATAAAATATTCATATAACTTTAATTCTGTTTTTGATTGTTTTTCCTTTTCAATCTACTCCATTATAGGTGTAATAATTTTTATTATTTGAATCATTGAAACTCATAAAGTGCATAATTTATTTTGGTTTAATTAATTTTGAATGTTCTTAATTTAATTTAAAATTTCATTTTATTCCTTATATAATAAATAAATAAAATTATCTTAGAATTTTTTAAGTTATTTAATTGTAATAAGTCAGTTATATAATTGTCCTTTATGATCCATAAGTTATTTTTTAAGTTATATATATATATATATATATATATATATATATATATATATATATATATATATATATATATATATATATATATATATATATATATATATATATATATATATATATATTTGTCTTTTATGTTAAGTAATGTATGTATCATTGATTTTTTTTCTGTTTTATTTTGTTCTATTAATTTTATTTTAATTTATTTTTAACTTCTAAAATTTATATTAAATTCGTTTTTGGTCCAAAAATTATGAAAAAATTCTTAAAAATATTTCTTCTCATTTTATATTTCATGTAATTTTCTGAAAATTTTATTTTCTTTTTTATTATTTTTCCTTAATTTCTTCCTTTTGCGTGCATTTTAATTAATTTAAAAATACTTTTATACACTAAAAAATTTTGAAAATTTTATTACATGATCCAGTGATGGTCTCTGACATATGTTAAGTGACATATCAGTATCATTAGTGTCACTTCAAATTTCTTGAAAAGGAGTTCGGAAAAAAAGGTCAACGGTGCATGCGTTAATTAATATAAATGACCCACATGTAACGAATAAATATTAGGACTGATTTATTATAATTAAATAACTTAAAGGATCCTGGGATAATTTTGTCTAATAAATATTATTTTTAGTTGCTTAAAATGATTATGTTAACCATTAGAAGAGAAGTTTGTGATACAAGAAACAAGACATTGCAGCATACTAGCATTAGCATATGCATGGAACTCATGAATGAATATGTATTATCATGTATGTAATCATGTATCATCATTGTGTAGCATAGGTAAGCAACCATACATGTAACTCTATAAATAGATGAGTTATGACATTGTAATAGATGAGCAATCAATTAATGTAATTCGCAATGATGTTCAAAACTACATTTCTATCATGGTATCATTCACCTAGTTAATCTATTCCACTATCTAATTATCCTAATTGAATTCAATTACATAATTGTTTCTTCTTTCTTGAGTCGTCATGGCTGAATCATTTCAAATTGCTAGGTTGCACCAATCGATAGCAACATTCAAAATTCACAGAGCTTTGTGATCAATGCTTCTAATTCGTCTTCTTCACATCATTTTTCGGATAAAAACTTTCAATCAAGTTGTAGGAGAATAACTATATGTTGTGGAATCAATAAGTGGAGGGTGTTATTCACGCTTAAATAGTGCATAAAGTAATAGTGAACCATGTTGTTGTGGTAAAGCAATAAGTAAAAGTAAGTATCTTTTTTTATCGCCTTCACAGATATTAATACGATATTAATGTCATTTAACACTCCCTACCTCTTTAAGCTAGGGTGTGCAAGTTGTTTACATGTAGAAAGTATAGAATGTAAAAACGGAAAATTAAAGTTTTAGAGAGAAGAGAACTTGTCAGGATTGAATTCCATCCACCGCAAGAATATACATTTTTACCAATCAGTTGTATACAATCTAAATATTCATCAATACCATTATGTATCGCTTATAACAACGTTTATGTCTAAACATCTATTGAAAGTTAAACCTTTTAATTGATGATGTCTCGACTCATTAAACGGTTCCTACCTTATTATTTAATCGACGGTGTCTCAACTCATTAAACATTAAGGAGCGTTAAGATTCAATACTCTCTGTGAATGTTAGCCTAAATTTATCTTTAGAGTTTAGAATCTAACAAAGCCCATCTTAGTTTGAGTTTTGAACTGTATTTACAATAACAATCCAAACCCATTAAGATAAAAGGAAAAACAAAGATAACATCGATATAGATTCACAAATAGATTGTACACAACACCATGATTAACAAAAATACATAATAAAATAATATACTTACATACAATTCCAACAAGAGAGGAGGTTTAACTACTCAACATAGAAAAATACAACAAGAAGAAACAAGATGAACAAGCATCAACCTTGATGCCTCAATAATCAACGTGAATACAACTTTCAATCTTCAGGATGCACCTTCACTTGTTGACTTCTAAGCCTTTCACTCTCTAAAATTTTGGTGTTCTCTCTAAAATTGGAACACACACTGAAAATGATGAAACCATTCTCTCAAAATTGGGTCACACCCTAAAAAATATGATTTGAACTTTATTTAAACACTTTCAAAATCACAGACCGTACTTAGCCCCAAAAGAGCGCGCTAAGCGCGCTTCCACTTGAAGCACTAAACCGCCTTAAACCGAACTAAGTGCCTAATTTGGTGCTTAGTACGCTCACTTTTGTGCCCAAAATTTCCAGCATGCTAAGAGGGAGCTAAGCATGCTCTGCTGTGCTAGGAGGGTGCTAAGCCCTCTCTATAGACAACTTTTTCTCCAAAGTTGAATCTTGAAGCTTTTTTGTGCCCTATGATGCCCAATTCTTCAACCATGCAAAGAATCCTACCAAATAAGATAAAAAATGATTAATTTATACAATATTTACATGACAAAACTATAAAGATATTATTTACACTAAAATTGAGATTTTGACTTATTAATACAAAGAATCAAGCTAATAAGTGCCACAAAATACTACTAATAATAGCTATAATTTGGCGCTTATCAAACCATCAAAAGTTTAAGATTGCACAAGATTAAGCTGAAGGAAAAGTTTCAAATGAGTATGAAGAATGGATTCCTGCCTGAAGATTTGGTGTGGAAAGTGATTCTCCCAATGGATCGAAAGGATAGGAACATGGGAAAATGGTCTCCTAATGGGAAGGGCCTTTCAAGATTATCCAGGTATTTTCTGGTGGTGCCTATGAGATCGAAGAGTTAAGTGAAGATAAAAGACTCTTGAAAGTAAATGGTAAATATTTGAAAAAATATAAACCTGCACTTCAAGAAGTTAAAATCATCAGCAATTGACCTTAGTCGAAGTAGATAGCCAAAATGGATAATTCATTAAGTTAGCCAAAATGGCTCCAAAACATTACATATACCCATTCTGAGGGTTCAAATGCTCGCTACAAAAGAATGGTTGAACAAAAGAGAAGCCTAATCAAAATGGAAGAGCAGCCTTAATTTTGAGATATTTGATCTTCTGAAGTTCCAAGCGCCTTTCACATAAAGCCCTCGACTGATGGAGAGCTTTGATATTTGCATCCAAAGCTTGGGCTTGTTCAGCATACTTCAGTCACTGTCAAGTTCCTCCTGGCTCTCAGAATCATTGCTGGCAAGAAGCTCTTCTTTGCGTTTGTCATTAGCAGCAATCTTAGCCTCTAATTCTTTGATTGAGCTTTCATGCTAGCAGTGTCCTGGTCAATCTCTTCGACCTCATTTTTCCTGGCTTCTTGTTCTTTCGATAGCTCATTTAGCCTCGAAGTTTATTCAGCAACAGCAACCCAAGCAGCAGAAATGCGACCATTTTCCTCTTTAAGGATGGTTTTTTTGAATGCAAAGAGACGAGAAATATCAGATGGTTGGAAAAAATTCCAAAGGGGATGTTTGTGACTATTTATAGAGGCTAGGAAAGAGTGTTTTCCCTCAAAATCATTTAATGTTGTAGAGTGAGTGGGACACGTGGTGATCTTTGGAGCAATCGTGCAGGCGAATGATGGGAACGTTTTCCATGCTTTCCTAGGTTATAGGGATAATGGTTATCATGGCAGCATGTAACGGTTAAATGATAGTGACATATTGGAAAAAGTGTAATGATGGCTCTGATGTCAGCAATAGTTGGTAGAATATGAAAAGTTTAGTATGAACTTGTGTAACCAAAAGATATATAGGTGTCGAATAGAAATCTCAAAGAATGGTTATTTCTCCTTGTGTCGAAACTGACATTCTTGGGGGGCAATTTGTTAGCTCCTAAATTCGACACCCACGTAAATTAGCTTTATTGGCTAAAAATAGATTGAAGAAATATAAAGTTGAAGACACTTCGACCATAAGATCCTATGAAAGGGGTTGTCTCGAACTCTTCCTTGCTAAGAAGGAGAAAACACTTAGAGTATTCTCTAAGTTAGAGGTGGTCTTCTACCAAGAGGTTCTTGTGGTCTTCAACCAAGAGTTTCTTGTGGTTTTCGACCGAGAGGTTCTTGTATCAGCAATCAATTGGATTTGAATTTGAAGAAAGGAGGGAAAGGCAGTTTACTTGGAAGGTAGGAAAAGCAACGTGGCATGAAGATAGGGATCAAAGAACATGCAGAGGAAACTTGTCCTCATCCTGGATCGAAGCAACCGTTCGATGGTTATTTACTACTAGTATAAATATAGGAAATTTGTGTAAAATTCCGTGTGTTCAACTTATTAGTACAAGTCACTCAAATTTATTCAAGTACCCGCTGTGTGAGAAAGAATTTTGAGAATGTACGTTTGAATCACCATACTTTAATTACAATCAAACCTTTCATTTCTTTATAATCCTTGCCATTTAACATTCTGCAAACTTTACCATTACAACCCCTTTTAAGTTACTGCAACTTTACTTTATCTTGCACTTTACTTGTAGCTTTACTTGCAATTTTATCAAGTTTTTTACATTCATCCTGCCTTTACTGCATTTTTACCAAGTTCTATCTTCATCCTGCCTTCACTCTTAGTATTTTGTCGAACCTTTTCATTTAAAACCTATCCAAACTCACGAAATACTTAGCATATGTCCTAGGATCAAATTGATCGATCATACAAGTAACCAAAATGACCTTTTTTGGAAGATCAGTGGTTGTTTACCAATTTTCACGATAAACACATGCCTGGAGGGGGATCCACATCAGACGACATTGCTCAAAGGTGTCTGGATAATGCGGCCTGGGAAATTTTTACCAGGCCTCACGGTGGGCGCCAAATGGGTGACTTCCCTGCTGGTTAAAGGATATCGGGGAGAGCATCAATCAAGTGGGAGTGAGTTGTTTATGATATTACGGGATTCATAGGTTTCGCAAGTATGCATGAGCTTTAAGCCATGTTTCTAGCTTACCCCTTAGTCAGGAGCCCTATATATAGAGGTACATAGACCTTATTGATCACTACATATAACTGATGTGACTCTTCATCATACCTAACTGAGCTACCATTAAGGCTAGAAATGTCTGTCATTGTCAATGATGACTATTATCATAACATGCGTTATTAAGTTTTGATAAGTGGTTACGCCCTTAATGGGTCGGTCACTTTGTAACAGCCTCATCAAGGTCAAGCTCTATGTAACATCTGGATTCAGGGATAATGTCCGGGTATAATCCCGACCGGCGCCTCTTCATATTTCTCTATGGCCGACCACGTATGCCTCCGACTATATAACCTGGCTCAGGCATGGAGATCTCAAACTGGGGTACTACCCAGCTACACATTTATTTGTCCTCCTTGGCCTTTTATCCATATCTTGCCTTTTCATCTCTCCTATCTCGGACAATGGATTTATGTATAAACAGAAAGTCTCATAAGTTACATGTCCCTCTTTCTTCAACTATGTATAGAGCCCTATTTTATGTTGTGCATAAAGATCTTTGGGGGCTTATACCATTTTCCTCAACTTTTGGTTTTTTTATACTACATTGCTTTTGTTGATGCATATTTAAAATATAGGTGGATATATTTTCTTAAACATAAGTCTGAAGATCTTTATGCTTACAAGTTATTTTTAAAGTTTGTCCAAACTCAATTTCATACAACAATCAAGGCAATGCAACCAGATTACGGGGCAAGTTTAGGCCCTTCACCAAGTATTTAACTGAACTAGGCATCTCTCATGTACTTACTTGTCTTCACAATTCTTACTAAAATGACACGGTGAAAAGGAAACAAATTCACATTGTAGAGATATGCTCACATTTTTATCACATACTTTCATTCCTCTAAAATATTATGGACATATATTTTCTACTTCATTTCATGTCATCAATAGGTTTCCATTTGTAGGCCTTCCAGAATTTCAATCCCCTTATCATGCCTTATACCACAAGCTTCCTAGGTATGCCACTCTTAAAGTGTTTGGATGTACTTGTTTTCCATTCACTTGACCTTACAACAAACACAAGTTGAAGTTCAGGAGTCAAGAGTGTGTCGTCTCAGGTATTTCATCACAACATTTGGGTTACAAATGCTTGAGTAAGTCTGGCAAGATATTCTTCTCAAAAGATGTCGTATTTCCTGAACACTTATTTTCTTTCTCTACATTATTTACCTCTTTACCTAATATCTCATGTAAACTTGTTAGTGACCCTGTGCCCATTCCTTATTATTATATACATTCCAATATAGTGCCTTCTGCACCCGACATTACTCCAATGGATAGTGATACCTCTCTTTTAATAGTTGTTAACAATCTTTCTTTCAGTCATATAGTTCGTGACCAATCCAATCCTAGATCTCCTATGTCTCATTCTAATTTTGTACCTGGTTCCTTTTAACAAACTATATCACATATCTTAATACGCTCAACCAATTCCCTTACATGTCAAACCTTAAGTAAAATCTCACCATCACACCAACATCTAACCTAATTCTCCGAGTTCTCCTAATGTTAGAGTTCAAATGGGTCATTGTCCTCAACTAATCAAAATTCCTCTATTCCTCAAGTTAATAAGTTCAATGAGAATCTTATGTTAACAGGGCCCAAAACATCTCACTCAAAACCTAAGGAACTTCTTACACGCATAGAACCAACATCGACTAAATAAGATCTCTCTCAACTAGCTTGGGTTCAAGTTATGCAACTTGAGTATGATGCACTATTGGCTAATCATACATGGACATTAACCACTCTCCGACCTCATAGAAAACTTGTGGCATGTAAGTGGGTTTTTAAAGTGAAAGAAAACCATGATGGCACTGAGAATGAATACAAAGAAATGATGGTTAAAAAAAAGGTATCACCAATGTGATACGGTGGGAGAATTGACTATGGTTTTGCGTTTGTTTTCGCAAATGTTTCGGTTGAGCAAGAGTCGCCACCGACTTTTTATTTTATCCTAAGGAAAGGTTAAAAAGCACAGCAAAAACCTTTGAGATGTTTTCTTGGGTTCGGGGAGTAGATTATAGAAAGGGAAGGTATTAGCACCCTTTTTATCCATGGTTATCCATGGGCTCTTAGTTACTTGCTTAGATCAACTTGCCTTGGTTTTCAATTGTTTGAAATGGTGCTTTGTGTGTGTGGGTTTGAAAATGTTTTGAAAAGAAGCCAATGTGGTGGCAACCTTTGTAATGATCCATGTTGGGATGTATACAAAGGTGTATGTCTTTTGAAAGGTTTTCAATGTTTTTGAAAGTTTGTTTTGAAAGTGTAGTGATGTGTGGTTTGAAAATAGGCAAGTGTTTTGTTTTGCAAGTTTGATTCAAGTAACTAAGAGGTTGTCTACTCCTAAATTTCTCAAAGATTTCTCCTATGTTTTTAACCCTTTTAACAATTTTGTTCCACCATTGTATTTGGTGGACAATCTTGTGTTAGGATGTGAAAGGGACGGGCGCGGGTCATCGTTTAGACCATAATTGCAATGGTGCCAAGTATCTTTGGGCAATTTTTCCTTGGAGGGACTTGATCATTTTTTAGGCAACTTTCGAAAGCGTCATCGAGGGACTATGATCATTTGAATTGTATTTGTTTTGCCCAAAGAGACCTAACATGCAATATGGCCCATTATTGAAGGCAACAAGTGGAATACCCTAGGGGTGCAAGTGTGATTAGTGTTGTCCATTTTCATGCTTGATTATCTTGAATTTAGGTCAAACTATTTTTGGTTAATTGATTTGCATACAAACCCTAATTCTGCATGGTATATTTAGAAAGCGTTAAAGTGCGAAAAATAAAGTTCCTAAGTTATTACAACACAATATATGGGAAGGGGGGTACAAATGTTCAAATGGGGGTATTTTGACAAGGAATTTAAACCTAGACTATTACATCAAAATTGAAATTATACAAATTATTTAATATACAATAATTAAATAAAAATGGAATAAATATGCAAGATGCAAAAAAATGTTTTTATATGTATGAAAAAAAAATGTTTTTTTATATGTCAAATAAACAAAATAAAAAGTATTATTTTTTTGGAGTTTTTATGTATTTAGGGCAAAACCCTAATTTATTAAATAAAAGGTATTAATTATTTAATATATACAATGTTTATTAATTATGTACAAGAATAAAATAAAAATGAGGTATATTTGTAAAAAAGGTATTTTTAATGTTAAATATTAATAAAAATAAAAATGTATATATTTTGTATTTTTTCCTAAATATGCTAATAAATATGTAAGTATTTGTATTATTTACCAAATATATTGAATATATACAAAATAATAATATTTAATATTTATATAAAAAGTATATTTTATTATAAAATATTTTCAGAAGATAAAATAAAATAAATATCAGAAAATAAATGTGTTTGCATTATTTTTTTAGTATTTTGAATAAAAGTATATCTATATATTTATTTATGTACAAATACTCATTCAAACAAATAAATGCCTAATAAATACAAAAATGGTTTAAAAAATAATTTTTATATTTTTAATATTATGAGAAAAAATAAATAAGTCAGAACAAAAAAGAAAAGATCAAAAAATCATAAAAATAAGCATAATGGGCCAAGGGGGTTTAAAAGTAAAACCATGGTGCAAATAAGAAAAGTGAAACAGGCCCAGCCCAAAGGCAGCTTCTTCAACCTCCAGACTGTTTGAACATGAACAAAACGCGCGTTTTCTATCTCCAGATTCCTGGACTTTCAAGCAAAACTCACAACATGAAAAATGTAGAGCATTAAGAGACGAATCCAGACATATAAAGAACTTGACTTAACTCTCTAAGATGAGAGAGAATTTCTCCATCCCTAATTCTTGACCTAAGTTTCCATCAATGTTCAGACCTTAAATTCTCATAGCACATGCAAAATAAATGAAAAGTAAAGATATGTACAACTTCAGGGGCATGAGTAGAACATTTTTCATTCACAAACCTAAAGTTAACAATGCCTGGATAGGGAGATAGAAGTCCATGAACTTACCTGTTCAGTTGGAATCGTATCTGATGATGGAGGTGTTTTCAATGCAAGGTGATGATTGGTACAGCTTCCTTGATATCCAGGGATGCTATTCCAAGCTTTACTTTGTTTGGAAACCAAGAGAATCGTGTTATGGAACTTCAACTGCAAAACAGAAAAATGAAAATGGTGATGTTGATTGGGAGTGTTACAGGTCGTGTTTGAGGCTTGGAATAGTTTCAAGGGATGATGTGGGGTGTGTTTGAAGTGATTTTAGCAAGAATGCATGAAAGGATTGAGCTACGGAACTCAATCTGCAGCAGGTACCCTGTTTTGGCAGTTTGAGGGTGATTCTGTATTTGAGAAGGCAATGGAGATGGTTGGCTCGTGTTTCAGCTTAGGTTTGATGATTAGAAAGTGTTTGATAACTTTGCTTAAGCTCTGGTTCACAGGAATGAAAGTTGTGTCTTGTTATGCTATGTTACTTCAACTTTAAGCAACAAAGTGTCCACTTGAGTTTTAGACTGATAGAGGCCCCCCTAATGTGCTGCATACCTTGGCCTTGATCAGTGTAATTAGTTCATAAACTGGTGCCAAAAGGATTTGCACTGTACTTGCTTGGATTTGCTTTTGACATAAAGCCATACTTTTCAAAAATGGATATTATGCTTTTTCTAAAAATGGCTTAATCTTCCATGTAATGCTTAAACACATAAAACAAGGCCTTGGCACAATGAGTTAGCATTAAATTATTGAGTGCAAATTGGGTATAGGGCCTGTAATCAAGGAATGCAAGCTGAGTTCAAAATGGCACAAGTGTATGAACATGTAAATTGACCAAATCAAAAGTGAGTTTTTCCCAACTTGCCAAATTCAATTCTCCCTAACCATGAGGTTGTTTGATGAGTTCTTGGACATTTTGGAAAGCTTGGAATGTGTACTACAATCCATCTTTGAAATGCAAATTTAAATTACAAGTGGAAGTATGTGAAAAGTTGCCATGAAGTTAGGCAAAAATCCTGCCTAAAATGGTTCAAAATTTCTCTAAGTTAAGAATGGTTTGGTGCCCTAGTTCCAAGAATTGTAACTTGAGCTACAAGCTTCTTTTGAGAAAACTTTGTAAATCAAAGTTGTAGATTTTGCAATGGACTACAACTTTCATGTTTTGACTTTTCCTTGAATCCAAATGAATCGTGGTGAGAAAGTGGGACAAAGTTTAGGAAAAAATTAGGGTTTTTCATAACTTAGAAAAATTCTAAGTTATGAAAAATCTTCATTTCAAACCCTAATTTGCAATTCTTGATTTCTTGATGAACAAGTTTCATGATTTGGCATGTTTTGATGAAAAATGAATCTTGACACTTGATTTTGACCAAAAAGTCAAAGTTTGACTCTTCAGTATACAGTCAAAATTGATCAATTGACTGGGAAATTCAACTGTCAATCTTGTGCATTTGGGATCTTTTGAACTTGTTGAGTATGTCAGGATAATTCCATGGGGTCCTTGAGTCCATATGTGAGTTTGGTTTGCCATTAGCTAGGTCAAACAGTCAAAAATTGCCTTTGTGCAGTCAAAACCCTAAAAATGACCATTTTGCCCTTTTGGTGATCTGATCAAATTTCTTATGGAATTGTGATCCAAACTTGATCAAATGGCCCATATGAGTTCATAATGTTGATGTGGGTCAATTTTCATGAGATTTGACTGTCAGTTGGCCACAGTTGACTTTTTCCCCAATACAGCTAATTTCTAGGTCAACTGTCCAATTGACTGGGCAAAATTTGGAATCAAGACTTGAAACTTGGTATGGATAAACTTGGGAGTCCAACATGAAGCATGGAAGTCATCTGAAGCATTTTAGGTCAAAATATCTTTGTGCAAACACAAACCCTAATTTGGGTCAATAGTGCAAGGAGAAGTCTTGAGCAGAGGAAACCCTAACTGGATCCTGAGCTCCAAGGGTCTTGTGGTGAGAAAATATTGAGGAAATGGGAGGGCAAATTTTGGGGTACAACAGTTGCCCCTGTTCAATCTTCTTGAACCTGAAGAGTTAGATTGGCAAGTTTGCCTTTCGTGACTCGAGGGTAAAAGGAGATTGGACACTAGAGTGCCTGGAAATTTGCACTCGCATGTTGGAGTATCAGCAAATGTGATGTCGGGAATGGGCTTATAGGTGCCATCTGAAGGCGTGACAAAACCTTGTCGGGAATGGGCTTATATATGCCATTTGGAAGTGTTGATCGCATAAGAGATTCCTTAGCGAGAACTTTGTGTGTTTCGAGAAAGACAGATGTTTTCCTGGCTTGTTACAGGTGTTTGATCTTCAATCTCTTCATGCAGACATGCCCTGGCTAGATACAGGTGTCGAGTCTATAATTGGTTGCTCACAGATATGCCCTGGCTGGATACAGGAATCGAATCTGGAAATAGTCGTCAACAGATATGCCCTGGCTGGATACAGGAATCGAATCTGGAAATAGTCGTCAACAGATATGCCCTGGCTGGATACAGGAATCGAATCTGGAAATAGTCGTCAACAGATATGCCCTGGCTGGATACAGGAATCGAATCTGGAAATAGTCGTCAACAGATATGCCCTGGCTGGATACAGGAATCGAATCTTCAAACTCTTCAGATGTGCCCTGGCTGGATACAGGAATCGAATCCGGAATTGTGATAGTTGATAGATATGCCCTGGCTGGATACAGGAATCGAATCTTCAAACTCTTCAGACGTGCCCTGGCTAGATACAAGAATCGAATCTGGAAATAGTCGTCAACATATATGCCCTGGCTGGATACAGGAATCGAATCTGGAAATAGTCGTCAACAGGTATGCCCTGGCTGGATACAGGAATCTAATCTTCAAACTCTTCAGATGTGCCCTGGCTGGATACAGGAATCGAATCCGGAATTGTGATAGTTGATAGATAGTTGTCTTTTGGATTGTCTTTTTCCCTGAAAAGGCAAAACATCAGTTGTATGCAATGTCATGATGTATGAAATGCATGATGTCATGATGTTCAACATGAGATAGTGTTGTATGCACTTTATCATGTATGTAAGCAAGATGTATGAAATATGAAGTGTTTATGAATGTATTTTCGTCTTAGGAAAATAAATCCTTGACGATCGGCCGGGGAATTAAATCCTGGGCTGACATTGAAGAGTAGAGCTCTTTGCTTCCGCTGGGGATGATGGTTGCAAGAATACACTGGTAGGAGAAAATGACTCCTTTGGGGAATAAACTTGTTGGAGAGATTACTCTAAGGGGAATTACTCTATGGGAAGAGATACTTCGCTGAAGTTTTGACGAGAGCTTCACTGAGGATTTCAACGATGGACTCTGTTGGGGATAATAATGATAACTCCGCTGGGGATAACAAAGATAAACTCCTCTGGGGATGACAAAGGTAAACTCCGCTGGGGATTGCGTTGATAAGTTACGTTGGGGAACTTTGATGAACTCCGCTGGGGATAGGAAGAACTTCGCCGAGGGCGATCTTCCGTGGCAATTAGCTGAGGATAACCCAGTTATAAGCCCTTATGAGGAATAACTTTGAATAAAGCTCGGGAGGGACGTCCGTACTCTGCAGGGGATAAGCTTCCAGAATCTACTGGGGATAAGCTTCAAGACCTGCTGGGGATATGAATTCCACTTTCTTGGGGAAACCTTCAGATTGTACTGGTAAATGGTTCCACTGGGGTGTCTGTATTCCGCCGGGGAACAATCTTAGATCAAGACTGCCGGGGATGCTTGCTGATGAATGCCTACACTCCGCTGGGGAATGTTGATATCTTCTGGGGCTACCCAACTTCCTTTAGGCTGACCGTAGACCAACTCTTCTGGAGGAGGGTATTGCTGACTTGCTAGGGGAACAGGGTGCCTATTATAGGGCTGATGATAGACTAACTTTCCCTGGGGAGAGTATTGCTGAATCTTGTCCTACTCTGTGGGGAGTTGAGATAACTTGGTCATATTCTTCAGTTGAATCTACCTTGGTACTTCGGCGAACAAAGCAACTAGACTGCATCAGACAACTCTACATTGCCCCTGTTTCTGATGTCACCTGTAATTAGTCTTTTGTTTCATATGCAAATATTTATGAATCAGCAATTTAATGTCAAATGCATATATCAAAAATGAACATTGGACGTTCTTCGCAAGACAAAACAGAAAAAGGAAAAACAATGGGCAATTTGTTTGGAAAAGTGAACTTGTATTGATTTTGAATTTTGCTTGTAAATAGGCATTTTTTGTACAAGAGGCCGACGTCCTAGTAAGAGAACGCCGCCGAATAACATAAAGTTTATACAATTTTGAAAAGGAAACAAAACAGCTATGTGCACAATATTCCCACTGGGTTCCAACTCTGCTATCGCCTTTATGTCTTCAAGCGTCTCATCACTTTGCTGCTTAGTTGAAGATGAAGCTGATTGATCGATGCCGAAGTCTGAGCCAGATAGTTGATGCCGAATTCTGGATACAAGGTGATCCAATGAGACATAGTGTTACGCTTTATCCCTAACTTTTGCCTGGACCTCCCTTTCGGGTTTTCAGTCCACCGGGATACCCATTTTTGCCCAAGCCGCCTTTTCATGTTTTCGACTTGCCGGGTGTACAGATTTTTTTTATTTCATCCCTTATTTTTGCCCGAACCCTTTTGGTTCGCCGAGAAGCCCTTATTTTTGCCTAGGTATGTCAACCTAGCGGGTCCTTTATTCATGCGTAGTATCTTTTTACTATGTCTGCATTGGCGGGGTGAGGAAGGTCGTCACCATCCATGGTGGTTAGGATCATGGCTCCTCCTGAGAACACATGCTTAACCACAAATGGCCCTTCGTACGTAGGGGTCCATTTGCCCCGGGGATCACTTTGAGGAAGGATGATGCGTTTGATTACCAGGTCTCCAACTTGATACTCTTGTGGTCTGACTTTCTTGTTAAATGCCCTGATCATCCGTTTTTGGTACGTCTGACCATGACAGATAGCGGTGAGTCTCTTTTCGTCAATTAGGTTTAATTGATCAAGTCGAGTCTGGATCCAGTCATCTTCACTCAAGTCTGCATCCTTCATTATCCGGAGAGAGGGTATCTGGACTTCAATTGGCAAGACTGCCTCCATGCCATAGACCAAGGAAAAGGGTGTTGCCCCGGTTGACGTCCTTGCTGAGGTACGGTACCCATGAAGAGCAAATGGTAACATTTCGTGCCAATCTTTATAGGTCATTGTCATCTTCTACACAATCTTTTTGATATTCTTATTAGCTGCTTCTACAGCCCCATTCATCTTCGGCCGGTAAGGAGAAGAGTTGTGGTGCTGTATCTTGAATTGCTCGCAGAGCTCAGTGATCATCTTGTTGTTAAGATTGGTACCATTGTCTGTAATGATTCTTTCCGGGACGCCGTACCGACAGATTAGGTTATGCTGAATGAAACGTGCCACGACGCTCTTGGTTACCGTTGCGTAGGAAGCTGCTTCTACCCACTTTGTGAAGTAATCAATCGCTACCAAGATGAAGCGATGCCCGTTGGATGCCGTCGGTCGGATCTCGCCGATCATATCAATGCCCCACATTGCAAAAGGCCATGGTGCTTTCAGAACGTTCAGAGGAACCGGAGGGATATGCACCTTATCAGCATAGATCTGGCATTTATGACAAGTTCGAGAATGTTGGTAACAGTCGGCTTCCATTGTGGACCAGAAATATCCTGCCCTGAGGATTTTCTTTGCCATGGTATGTCCACTGGAATGTGTTCCAAATGTACCTTCGTGTAGTTCTACCATGATCTTCTCTGCTTCAGCCTTATCCACACAACGCAGTAGAGTTGAATCATGATTTCGTTTGTAGAGAATGCCGTTGCTGAGAAAGAATTTCGCGGCAAACCTTCTCAGGAACTTCTTGTCATTGACAGACGCACCTTCAGGGTATTCCTGAGTTTCCAAGTATCTCTTCACCTCATGATACCAGGGTTTTTCAATCACCTCTTCGGCCTCAAGATCGCAGCAGTATGCAGGCTCGTCCATCTTCCAGATAATAATCCGGGGAGCCTCATTGTCCCATTTGACTTTGAACATTGAAGACATCGTAGCTAGTGCGTCCGCTAACTGATTCTCCTCTCTTGGGAAATGCTCAAAAGTTATCTCTTTAAAGTGGGGAAGCAAAGTCAACACATACTCCTTGTAAGGAATAAGATTTGGGTGTTTCGTATCCCACTCGCCTTTGATTTGATTGATCACGAGAGCGGAATCTCCGAAGACACTCAGAAACTTGATCCTTAAGTCGATTGCAGCTTGAAGACCCATGATACATGCCTCATATTCTGCCATGTTGTTGGTGCAGTTGAAACACAATCGGGCGGTGAGTGGAGTATGAGTTCCTTTAGGGGATATGATTACAGCGCTGATGTCGTTACCCAAAGCATTTAAGGCTCCATCAAAATGCATAGACCATCGGGATCCTTCCTCAGGTCCTTCATCCGGTCCAGGTACTTCACAATCAGTTACTACCATGATATCTTCGTCCGGAAATTCAAAGTTCAATGATTGGTAATCGTCCACAGGTTGGTGTGCCAAATGATCTGCCAGTACACTTCCCTTGATTGCTTTTTGAGTTGTATACTGGATATCATATTCTGTCAAGATCATTTTCCATCTTGCTATTCTTCCAGACAGAGCAGGCTTTTCGAATATGTACTTGATTGGATCCATTTTTGAAATCAACAGAGTGGTGTGAGTCAGCATATACTGTCTCAGCCGGCGAGCAGCCCATACCAGAGCGCAGCAAGTTTTCTCGAGCAGTGAGTACCGAGACTCACAGTCGGTAAACTTTTTGCTCAGGTAATAAATAGCGTGCTCTTTTCGGCCAGACTCGTCATGCTTCCCCATCACACACCCCATTGAGTTGTCAAGTACTGTCAAGTATAGTATTAGAGGTCTCCCTTCAACCGGAGGCATAAGAATGGGCGGCTCTTGGAGATACTCCTTTATCTTTTCGAAAGCAGCCTGACATTCATTGTTCCAGCGTACTACTTGATCTTTCTTCAGCAATTTGAAGATTGGCTCACAGGTAGCAGTTAGATGTGAGATGAATCGGGCGATGTAATTCAGTCGTCCTAGAAAGCCTCGGACTTCTTTCTCTGTCTTGGGAGTCGGCATCTCTTGTATGGCTTTCACCTTGGCAGGGTCCACCTGAATACCTTTATCGCTTACAATGAAACCTAGCAATTTTCCAGACCTCACCCCAAAGGTGCATTTGTTTGGATTCAACCTCAGCCTGTATAACTTCAGTCGGTCAAACAGCTTCCGCAGATGGTCAAGGTGTTCCTCCTCAGTTTGGGACCTTGCAATCATATCATCGACGTACACTTCAATCTCATGATGGATCATATCATGAAATAAAGCAACCATGGCACGTTGGTAGGTTGCCCCAGCATTTTTCAACCCGAATGGCATGACCTTGTAGCAGAAGGTGCCCCACTGAGTAACAAAGGTAGTCTTTTCCATATCTTCAGGAGCCATCTTGATCTGATTATACCCTGAAAAACCATCCATGAAGGAGAACACCTTGTGTTGAGCAGTATTGTCAACAAGAACGTCGATGTGAGGTAGGGAGAAGTCATCCTTGGGGCTTGCCCTGTTTAGATCCCTGTAATCGACACACATTCTGACCTTACCGTCCTTCTTCGGCACTGGAACCACGTTGGCAACCCACTGAGGGTAAGAAGTCACTGCTAGAAACCCGGCATCGAATTGCTTCATAACCTCAGCTTTGATCTTTTCGTACATCTCTGGACGCATACGGCGGACCTTTTGCTTTACCGGAGGGCAGTCTTCCTTGGTAGGCAGGTGATGAACCACAATGTCGGCATCCAAACCAGGCATGTCTTCGTAAGACCAAGCAAAGATTTCCATGTAATCATGCAGCATCTGGATCAATCGTTGCTTCACGCTGAGCTCTAGATTGGCACCAATCTTGACTTCTTTTCTATCTGTTTCAGTACCCAGGTTCACTGTTTCCACCGGCTCTTCATGCGGCTGAATGGCCCTCTCTTCCTGGAGCAACAGTCTTGCGAGTTCACCAGGCACTTCGCAATCATCTTCACCTTCATCTTCGGCCAAGTTGATCGGATTTTCGAAGTCATAACTGGCAGTAGCAGAGCTGTTACCAGTGAGATCCAGAGTGGATTGAAACCTGTATAAGTGAGTGTGTGTAAATATAGCTGTTTTGCAATATATAACACAGAAAGAAAAAGAGCACAAGATTTGAAATGCAACAAACGTCCAATGTTTTGATTAATGATATATGGAAATGTCATACAAAAAGCCCTCACAAATGGAGCTACGATGCCCCGGGTAGGACACCGAGCCAATAAAAGTTTCAACATATTGTTTGTTACAAATTGAAAACAAAAGAGTTAATTACCGCGCGACAAATGTAATAGGTGTAAAATCCTTTGCCGTCCAGTTGCTTGGTCCGTTGTTGGTTGTTGGATAGATCCAACTGTCAAATTCTGCTTCCTCTACGTCCTCCTCGATAGCATTCACCCTTGGGTTGGTGATGAACACCGGAGCCTTTCTGATCCTTTCTTTACGAACAGCCCTCTGAGCCTCTGCAGTGAAGCCCAGCCCAAACTTGTCGGTCTTTTGAGTGAATTCAGGAAGCTGACCCCAGTTTGCGCACTTGCCTTTCTCGATTACTGCCCGGGCATCCTTCAGGGAAGCCATCCTTAGAGGAAAGTCTTCTTCAACCACTGTCTCAGCTGACGCCAATGTTGAAGGTACCTCCTCAAAATGTTGAAAGGGGGTTTCAATAAACTCCTCGTCCATCTCGATATACCAGAATGAATTCAAGTGACTAACCATGTATTCCTCCTCACCCTGCACAGTAACAATCTTCCCTTTGACAGGGTATTTGAGCTTTTGGTGTAGAGTGGATGTTACTGCCCCAGCCTTGTGAATCCAGGGTCGACCCAACAAGCAGGAATAAGATGGACGAATATCCATCACGTAGAACGTTGAGTCAAAGACTTGGGAACCCACACGAATAGGAATGTCTACCTCACCGTGCACCATCCTCTTAGAACCGTCGAAGGCTCTAACAATGATGTTACTAGGTTTCAATTCCAGGCCCTCACAATCCAACCGATCTAAGGCCTTCTTGGGCAATACATTCAGGGAAGAACCGGTATCCACCAACACGTGTGCGAGAGTAGTGCCCCTGCATTCTATGGAAACATGCAGGGCGTCATTGTGATTTTTTCCTTTGGCAGTAAGGTCAGCATCCGAGAACCCCAAACCATTGTCAGTTGTCAAATTAGCCACACAGTCAGTGAACTGATCTGCAGAGGTCTCTTGCGGCACATGGGCCATTTTTAGAAATGAAATCAGGGCCTTGGCGTGGGCCTCTGAGCACAGCAGCAATGATAGCATAGAGATTTTGGAGGGGGTATGCCCCAGCTGTTCAACGACATTAAAGTCACTCTTTTTAATGATTTTAAGGATTCCCTCCATCTCTTGCTGGGAGGCTTCAACAGCAGTCTTTTTTGGTGCCTCCGTCCGGGCAGGCAAATCGGTAGCAACTTCTTTGCCCCGAGCATCAGAGGACTCGGCGGCAGTAGTAGACACAGGAACTTGATTTGAAACATGCACACTTGCAGGTGTGATGATAAGAGGTTTTCGGATAACTGGTGGTGCAATGTCAGGCGAGAAGAGCCTGCCACTGCGAGTAATCTTGGCGGGACCAGTGATGTTACTGATACTGGTACCAGTGTTGAACTCCTGCTTCACTCCAAGCACATACACGTCTGCCCCATAGTTCCATGGGACAGCCTTGTCAGATTCATAGGGGAGGGGCCCCGGAACAGTAATGGTAATGGGTGCAACAGACATAATTTGGACTGGCTTCCTCGGGGGAGCCTTAGTAGGATTGTTGAAAATTGTGACGACATATACTTCTTCATCGGAAACAAACGGAACAACAGTTTTCTTGAACATAATTTCTTTGCTATCCATCAGGCTTTGGATGCCTGATTTCAGCAGCGGACAACCGGTAGGGATAACAACACACAGGAGGCAACCCTTGCTACAACCCGGAAATAAACCGGCTAGCAGTAGGTTCCTCTTAACAGTCAGTAGAGGGGTAGCAACAGCATTCACCGAAACAACATACAAATCTTCCTCGAAGGCATTTACTCTATACTGGGGCATAGGAGCAGTTACAACATTTGGCCGCTCAGGCGCCTCAAACTGAATTTCCTTCGCATCGATAAGGTCTTGAACCTTATTTCTCAGGGCCCAGCAATCATCAGTAGTATGCTCGGGGCTATCAGAATGATAAGCACAACGGGCATTTGGGTTATACTTAGGAGATGCAGTATTCACGACCTTTGGAGCCTCTTTGATGGTCACCAAGTTGGTTGATAACAGTTAAGATTTGTGACAAGGTCATACTCAGCCGAGTGTATTGCCTCTTGGGCCTCTCACCTCTTTGTTGATTGTACTGCTGAGGAGCAGCAACAGGTTTTGAAATGACCAAGGCATTGACGGCTTGGCGACTTTCTGGCTTGACTTGTCTTCTAGGACCATAGACTGCACTAGCTTCCTTCTTGAAAGGCCTCTTCTCAGTACTTGCGGAGGCAGCTTTCTGTATCTTCCCTGACCTGATGCCAGCTTCTATCCTTTCACCCGTCAGGATCAAATCCGTAAACCCAGCGGAGGAATTACCAACCAGATGATTGAAGAATGGACCAGACAAGGTCCCTAGAAACATGTCAACCAGCTCACGATCAGTCAATGGAGGCTGCACCCTGCCAGCCAAATCTCTCCATTTTTGTGCATATTCTTTGAACCCTTCGCCCGTTCCTAGAGACATACCCTGAAGTTGGGTACGCGTAGGAGCGAGGTCAGAATTGTATTGATATTGTCTATAGAATGCGGTAGCCAAATCTTCCCAATGTCGGATACTGGTTCCATCTAGCTGATAGAACCACTCAAGTTGTGACCCCGAAAGGCTATCTTGGAAGAAGTGGATCCAAAGATTTTTGTCTGTCGTGTAAGGTTGGATCTTCCTTACGTACGACCTGAGATGCAGCTTTGGACAGGAAGCCCCGTCATATTTGGCAAAGGCAGGCGCCTTAAACTTGTGTGGGATTACCACCCCAGAAGATAACCCTAAATCTCCGAAATCCAGCCCCGGCACATTCTGAATCTCCATGGTACTCAAGCGGTCTTCTAATTGCTTGTATCTGTCAGCAGCGGGAGGGTATTGTTCGTCATTGTAATCCGTCTCGTTGTCAGAGACTACAGGACTAGGAGCTCCTCCCCCTTGGGGATTGTCTTTCTCTGCAGAGGAAGTAGTTGGATCAGCCTCGTTATGTAGTGTGTTCCCAAACCTGCGTCCAGTATTGAACAACGCAGTCCTCTTCTTCTTCTTCTTCTTTAGGAGCAGAGCCTTCAACTCTTGTTGCCCTTGGGCCAGGTTCATCACCATCTCTTGAAACTGGGCACTCTGGGCCTGGAGGGCCTTGATTGCTTGTTCATTGGATGATTCTGGATTCATGATGACTGTTCAAAATAAACAGCGAAGAAGATTAAGCTACCTGTAGAAAAAAGGGTACTTGTTATGCACATGATGCATGAGATGCTATCTATGCACTGCATTCAAGGATTTCAGAAATTCATAATTGTTGCAGACAAAAAAGAATGCATGTCATATTAATAAGAAGAAATTTGTTAGTACATAGGTGCCCCGTGGGCCAAATATTACAAAAACAACTTCTCAAGGTAAAAAGACGTTGCGCATCCTCTTTGGCGCAATGTAGATGTTGAGGGCCTCTTGCTCATGGAGTCGGCGGGTGATTTCTAGAACCTTCTTTTCGCTGGCGTAGAAGCTGGCTTCAAAAGTGTTCCGTTCCTCCTTGAGTTGGATCCAACTCTTCTGCATCTCCTCCCATGATGTAGGCATGTCAGGATGTAGGATGGTGTAGGGAACCTCTCCTTCCTTGACAGGCTCTTTAATCACAGGGAGAACATGAGGATAAGGCATCATTAGACTCTGGGCTCGGGCTCGTACCCACTTGAGATAAGGTTCAAGAGGGATGGAGTTCTTGTGCCCCAGTGTCTTGCTATCAACCTTGTTGGGCCTCCCCCAAGCTCTGATGAATCTTTGGCGAAGTCCTTGCGCATCGTTGTCGAAGTCAAAAACTAGGTCAGGAATCAACATGTCGTGAGGACCATCTCTTCGTGCATATCCAAATCGCCTCAAAGCCAGGCAAGGGTTGTAGGTAATGCCCCCTCTAATGCCAAGTAATGGAACATTAGGGAACTCTCCACAACGATCGACGATGATGACATTTTCTCTAGACCGAGAACACCAATGTACATCAGAGTGAGTAAGAGTCATCAACCATTGGGACCACCTTGAGCCTTGGTCATTCTTCAAGACAGATTGTGGAAGGTGCGAAATAAACCACCTTGCAAGGAGAGGAGTACAGCACATGAGAACACCCCTCTTTCTCATTGTTCGTGTGTAAAATGAGTGAAGGATGTCCCCAAGCAATGTTGGTATTGGATTTCTGGACAAGAAGATTTTGACGGTGTTGACCTCTACAAGCTGGTCAGGATTTGGGAACAAGACCAACCCATAAATAAGGAGTGCCACAATTTCTTCAAAGGCTTGTAGGTCCAATGAATTCCAACATTCTTGTGCCTTCTCAAACAAGAATTTTGCTAAGAAGCCTTTGACACCGCTTCTAGTTTCCCAGTGCCCCTTGATGTCAGAAGGCTGTAGATGTAATGCTCGAGCAACATCTTCAGGCTTTGGTTCCTTTTCCGTACCGTTGAAAGGTAGTTGATTTAGGATAGGAATTCTCAGGAGTTGAGAAAATTCCTCCAAAGTGGGCACCAACTGATAGTCAGGGAAAGTGAAACAGTGGTGAAAAGGGTCAAAGAACTGGAATAGCACTTTCATCATGTCCTCTTCAATGTTGGTGTTGACTAAGCTGAGAAGTCTACCATGTCTTTCACTGAAGGATGAGCTTTCTGGAATTCTTGAGGTGAGCTCCTTGAGTTGAGGAGAGATTCTCACAAGGTTGACTTGGATGGTTTTTCTGCGAGGAATTTCCATGACCTACAAAACAAGAACAAAGATGAAGATCTAAACCCTTGAAATGGTTAGTGAATGCATATGATGCTTTATGATGTTCATGATGTATGCAAAAACATATGTACAAGCAAATCACACCAAACCCTAATTTCAGGCTTGCATGGGGTTTCATAGGTAAGTACCCTCTTGAGTGTAGTTGGCTTAAAAACCTGTCCTATAAATAGTAACCGGGTTCTAAGGAGCTCAATATCATTGGATTGTTTTCATTGTTCATTGTTTTGGTTTAGCCACTTAACTAGCGACCAAAATATTCCAAGAAAACAACCCTCAATGAGTGTAGTATCGAGTATCTACCAACTTCGGACTGCACCAAAGCCGGTCATCTCACTACCCCTAATAAAAGGCCAAGATGGTCAAGTAAGGTTCTAGGTCATTAGTGCTTAGTGACATCACTCAACGGCCCCGTACTCTCCTTGATTGAACTCAAGGGTTACCGGTACTCACAAATATGTCGCACTAATATAGCTATTGCTTCGACCGTGTCGGTATACCCCGCACAGTTTCCACAACGTATTGCTATCTATGAATGTTTCCCAAAATCCGAGTGTAGGATTGCAAACCCAAACAAGAGAGCCAAAATATAAAGCAATCAAGACAAACAATTAATCATGCAAGAGGGTGATCTAAGCCCTAAGGTTACTCCACTTTTAAGAATCTTCCCCAGCAGAGTCGCCAGTTCTGTGATACGGTGGGAGAACTGACTATGGTTTTGCGTTTGTTTTTGCAAATGTTTCGGTTGAGCAAGAGTCGCCACCGACTTTTTATTTTATCCTAAGGAAAGGTTAAAAAGCACAGCAAAAACCTTTGAGATGTTTTCTTGGGTTCATGGAGTAGATTATAGAAAGGGAAGGTATTAGCACCCTTTCTATCCATGGTTATCCATGGGCTCTTAGTTACTTGCTTAGATCAACTTGCCTTGGTTTTCAATTGTTTGAAATGGTGCTTTGTGTGTGTGGGTTTGAAAATGTTTTGAAAAGAAGCCAATGTGGTGGCAACCTTTGTAATGATCCATGTTGGGATGTATACAAAGGTGTATGTCTTTTGAAAGGTTTTCAATGTTTTTGAAAGTTTGTTTTGAAAGTGTAGTGATGTGTGGTTTGAAAATAGGCAAGTGTTTTGTTTTGCAAGTTTGATTCAAGTAACTAAGAGGTTGTCTACTCCTAAATTTCTCAAAGATTTCTCCTATGTTTTTAACCCTTTTAACAATTTTGTTCCACCATTGTATTTGGTGGTAAATCTTGTGTTAGGATGTGAAAGGGACGGGCGCGGGTCATCGTTTAGACCATAATTGCAATGGTGCCAGGTATCTTTGGGCAATTTTTCCTTGGAGGGACTTGATCATTTTTTAGGCAACTTTCGAAAGCGTCATCGAGGGACTATGATCATTTGAATTGTATTTGTTTTGCCCAAAGAGACCTAACATGCAATATGGCCCATTATTGAAGGCAACAAGTGGAATACCCTAGGGGTGCAAGTGTGATTAGTGTTGTCCATTTTCATGCTTGATTATCTTGAATTTAAGTCAAACTATTTTTGGTTAATTGATTTGCATACAAACCCTAATTCTAGCATGGTATATTTAGAAAGCGTTAAAGTGCGAAAAATAAAGTTCCTAAGTTATTACAACACAATATATGGGAAGGGGGGTACAAATGTTCAAATGGGGGTATTTTAACAAGGAATTTAAACCTAGACTATTACATCAAAATTGAAATTATACAAATTATTTAATATACAATAATTAAATAAAAATGGAATAAATATGCAAGATGCAAAAAAATGTTTTTATATGTATGAAAAAAAAATGTTTTTTTATATGTCAAATAAACAAAATAAAAAGTATTATTTTTTTTGGAGTTTTTATGTATTTAGGGCAACCCTAATTTATTAAATAAAAGGTATTAATTATTTAATATATACAATGCTTTTTAATTATGTACAAGAATAAAATAAAAATGAGGTATATTTGTAAAAAAGGTATTTTTAATGTTAAATATTAATAAAAATAAAAATGTATATATTTTGTATTTTTTTCCTAAATATGCTAATAAATATGTAAGTATTTGTATTATTTACCAAATATATTGAATATATACAAAATAATAATATTTAATATTTATATAAAAAGTATATTTTATTATAAAATATTTTCAGAAGATAAAATAAAATAAAAATCAGAAAATAAATGTGTTTGCATTATTTTTTTAGTATTTTGAATAAAAGTATATCTATATATTTATTTATGTACAAATACTTATTCAAACAAATAAATGCCTAATAAATACAAAAATGGTTTAAAAAATAATTTTTATATTTTTAATATTATGAGAAAAAATAAATAAGTCAGAACAAAAAAGAAAAGATCAAAAAATCATAAAAATAAGCATAATGGGCCAAGGGGGTTTAAAAGTAAAACCATGGTGCAAATAAGAAAAGTGAAACAGGCCCAGCCCAAAGGCAGCTTCTTCAACCTCCAGACTGTTTGAACATGAACAAAACGCGCGTTTTCTATCTCCAGATTCCTGGACTTTCAAGCAAAACTCACAACATGAAAAATGTAGAGCATTAAGAGACGAATCCAGACATATAAAGAACTTGACTTAACTCTCTAAGATGAGAGAGAATTTCTCCATCCCTAATTCTTGACCTAAGTTTCCATCAATGTTCAGACCTTAAATTCTCATAGCACATGCAAAATAAATGAAAAGTAAAGATATGTACAGCTTCAGGGGCATGAGTAGAACATTTTTCATTCACAAACCTAAAGCTAACAATGCCTGGATAGGGAGATAGAAGTCCATGAACTTACCTGTTCAGTTGGAATCGTATCTGATGATGGAGGTGTTTTCAATGCAAGGTGATGATTGGTACAGCTTCCTTGATGTCCAGGGATGCTATTCCAAGCTTTACTTTGTTTGGAAACCAAGAGAATCGTGTTATGGAACTTCAACTGCAAAACAGAAAAATGAAAATGGTGATGTTGATTGGGAGTGTTACAGGTCGTGTTTGAGGCTTGGAATAGTTTCAAGGGATGATGTGGGATGTGTTTGAAGTGATTTTAGCAAGAATGCATGAAAGGATTGAGCTATGGAACTCAATCTGCAGCAGGTACCCTGTTTTGGCAGTTTGAGGGTGATTCTGTATTTGAGAAGGCAATGGAGATGGTTGGCTCGTGTTTCAGCTTAGGTTTGATGATTAGAAAGTGTTTGATAACTTTGCTTAAGCTCTGGTTCACAGGAATGAAAGTTGTGTCTTGTTATGCTATGTTACTTCAACTTTAAGCAACAAAGTGTCCACTTGAGTTTTAGACTGATAGAGGCCCCCCTAATGTGCTGCATACCTTGGCCTTGATCAGTGTAATTAGTTCATAAACTTGTGCCAAAAGGATTTGCACTGTACTTGCTTGGATTTGCTTTTGACATAAAGCCATACTTTTCAAAAATGGATATTATGCTTTTTCTAAAAATGGCTTAATCTTCCATGTAATGCTTAAACACATAAAACAAGGCCTTGGCACAATGAGTTAGCATTAAATTATTGAGTGCAAATGAGATATAGGGCCTGTAATCAAGGAATGCAAGCTGAGTTCAAAATGGCACAAGTGTATGAACATGTAAATTGACCAAATCAAAAGTGATTTTTTCCCAACTTGCCAAATTCGATTCTCCCTAACCATGAGGTTGTTTGATGAGTTCTTGGACATTTTGGAAAGCTTGGAATGTGTACTACAATCCATCTTTGAAATGTAAATTGAAATTACAAGTGGAAGTATGTGAAAAGTTGCCATGAAGTTAGGCAAAAATCCTGCCTAAAATGGTTCAAAATTTCTCGAAGTTAAGAATGGTTTGGTGCCCTTGTTTCAAGAATTGTAACTTGAGCTACAAGCTTCTTTTGAGAAAACTTTGTTCAAAGTTGTATATTTTGCAATGTACTACAACTTTCATGTTTTGACTTTTCCTTGAATCCAAATGAATCTTGGTGATAAAGTGGGACAAAGTTTAGGAAAAAATTAGGGTTTTTCATAACTTAGAAAAATTCTAAGTTATAAAAAATCTTCATTTCAAACCCTAATTTGCAATTCTTGATTTCTTGATGAACAAGTTTCATGATTTGGCATGTTTTGATGAAAAATGAATCTTGACACTTGATTTTGACCAAAAAGTCAAAGTTTGACTTTTCAGTATACAGTCAAAATTGATCAATTGACTGGGAAATTCAATTGTCAATCTTGTGCATTTGGGATCTTTTGAACTTGTTGAGTATGTCAGGACAATTCCATGGGGTCCTTGAGTCCATATGTGAGTTTGGTTTGCCATTGGCTAGGTCAAACAGTCAAAAATTGCCTTTGTGCAGTCAAAACCCTAAAAATGACCATTTTGCCCTTTTGGTGATCTGATCAAATTTCTTGTGGAATTGTGATCCAAACTTGATCAAATGGCCCATATGAGTTCATAATGTTGATGTGGGTCAATTTTCATGAGATTTGACTGTCAGTTGGCTACAGTTGACTTTTTCCCCAATACAGCTGATTTCTAGGTCAACTGTCCAATTGACTGGGCAAAATTTGGAATCAAGACTTGAAACTTGACTTGAAACTTGGTATGGATAAACTTGGGAGTCCAACATGAAGCATGGAAGTCATCTGAGGCATTTTAGGTCAAAATATCTTTGTGCAAACACAAACCCTAATTTGGGTCAACAGTGCAAGGAGAAGTCTTGAGCAGAGGAAACCCTAACTGGATCCTGAGCTCCAAGGGTCTTGTGGTGAGAAAATATTGAGGAAATGGGAGGGCAAATTTTGGGGTACAACAACCAACAACTTAGCTTTGATTCTAATGAAACTTCATCACATGTTATAAAACTAACTACCATTCGTGTGATTCATACTTTGCCTCTCACTCACAAATTGAAGCTGCAACAAGTTGACATTAATAATTCATTTTTTGAATGGCTCTTAACATGAGGAAGCTTACATGTCTTGACCCATTAGTTTTGAGAAGGTGGGCCATTCACTTGTTTGTAAGATGTATAAAGCATTGTATACACTCAAACAAGCCACTAGGGCATGATATGAGAAGTTAACTCAAGCTCTTGCTCATTTTTGCTCCACTCATAATAAATGAGATCAATCCCTTTTAATTTACTCTCACCAAGGTGTCACCAAGATTTTAATATTGATATAATGGTGAAAACTTGAGTGTCTCAAGAGGAGGAAATGGGTGCAGACAAATGTCTAAATCAAAGAGGTTCGACAAGTCAAAAGTAAAATGTTATAATTGTCAAAAAAATCGATCACTTCAAAAGGGATAGTCCCGAGAGGAAGGACAATGATGATTATATTCAAGTTATAGTTGGATCAAATGAGGATAATTATGAGAGTGTTGGTTCACTAGTGGTGTCGAGTATGGAGAATGAAAAGGTTTAGATCATGAACCCAAGTTGCTCTTATCATATGTGTCCAAGAAAAAAAATACTTTGAGACTTTGAAGCAGGAGCAAGGTGAAGTAGTTCTCCTTGGTGAGAATAAAGCTTTCAAGGCTCATGGTATTGGTATGGTCAAACTTAAATTGTTCCATGATCGCAAGTTTCTTCTTCATAAAATGAGGTATGTTCCAAAACTCGGGCGAAATCTGATATCCATAAGCATGTTTGATTATCTAGGCTATTGCACTAGAGTTGAACATGGAGTGTTGAAGATTTCACATGGTGAAGTGATTATAGCTAAAGAGTCTAAAATAGGTGGTATATATATTTTAGAAGGTTCAAATATTGTTGTTCATTCATCATCAACTAGTTAAGACTTTAACGACAAGAATAAGTTATGGGATTTGAGGTCAAGGCATGATGATTACTTAGAGGTTGTTTCAAAACACTTTAATTATTTTTGAAAAAGACAATGGGTAAATATGCATGAGACTACTGAGTTGTTATTGAGTTTCTAGTGTAAGGCCGGTGTCAAAGAAACTCACTTGGTTGGCATGTATTCATTAACAAGAATAAATTATCAAACACTCATGATACTCTGTAGTGTGAAACCTAGAGGAAGGAAGATTTATGAGTTATTGAGAGTGAAACCTGGAGTATCAAAGTTCATTAATCGCATATGAATTTCTTTTAGAGAGTCCCTTCATGGAAAGAATAGTAAAAATCAAGAGATGAATCGTTTAGAAACTATGGCGGAGAAAACTCAGTTTGAAGTGCTGTTTCATACTATGGATACTAGTAGTAGAGAGGAAACAATTATAAAGACCTATTATTATCATTTTACTCATAATAATATAAAAAGGGATATTGTATCATATCAAAAGGGTGATTATAGCCTTGGGTGTTATGCTTTTAATGTGGCCGAAGGGTTTCAAAATTCAAAAACAGGGACATTCATGGAGGTATTTGAAAGCAGGTAGATTCAATGATGGTTGAAAAATCATGGTTGTATGCTTGTTAGATTACCTAGGTAGAAAAATGTGATTTGAAGCAAGTGGATGTAATTGACAAGATCAAAGTTTAAGGGTGGATCGAACTTGATCAAGGTTGTTGAATAATTTTTTAACATGGATGATAGAAGCAATTGGTTGATGGATAAATTGATATCACCGTGATTTTAAGTCAAGGTGGAGATTATTATAATATGCTTTAAAACATCTAGTGAGAAAAGAGAAGGAAAAAAGATATATTTCGATACTAACAAATTTTAGGGCTTGTTCGCAGATCTGTTTGTTAATGTGTCATATCTTGGGCCCGTTAATGTTTTGTTAGTTACAAATATAATTTTTTTCTCATTTTTTAGAGAAGTTGTCTAAGGTAAAAATCCTAGTGGTAAATTTATAGAGACAAGGGTTTAGGGAAACCTTTGAATGTTTCTAAGGGGACTGAGAAATACTTTAAACACCTTTAGTTTGTGTGATATTATATTGAGAGTTAGAGACATTGGGAACACTTGGGTAGAAAATAAGGTTTATTCTTGAAAACTTGGAAGGTTATTTTCTGGCAACTCATTTGTAATATCTTGTAACAACTTTTAAAGTATAGCATGAATTAGAGAGTTTCTCTCTTTCCCAGGCGTATATCATATGATCGAAATGGGTAAACAAACCTTTGTGTTTCTTGCCTTCTTTTATCTTCTTCTGCCAAGTTAATTCACTATCTTACTATGTTAATTTTTTTTGCTGAAATCCATTTATTTTGGTTGCCATTGTTTTTTGTCTCACACATCAAATTATTTGATATGATTGAACTCTGAATAATTCTTTAAATGTCCATCATTAACTTCATAGTATGTTTTAAATGTTGTTTTGTCATAAGGCACATGCACGGTTGCACATGTATCATACCACCATCCTTGCACTTTTCCTTTGATTGCCATAATTTCGCTCATTGTATTGATTATATCATCATCATCATCAATATGAACATCATTAACTTATTTTTTGGGCTTGTTGTGCCTGCAGTCTAGAATAGTGTCATGGTTTGCCACATACATAACATCCATTTTTTGTACCCTTTAGTCCACCTGAATATTTGAACTTGTTATGTTCCTTATTAGGGCCAAGATGGTTCTTCATGCCATCAAGTTTTCTTTTTTCCTTTTGCAGTAACAACACTGGATTTAGAAAATCCAGTGAACTCAGATTTTCCCTATCATTTGTCTCATCCTTGATTAGAAGGTGTTTTTTAAGTTTCTGCAACAAGAAATCCTCAGAACTATGCATCAATTTCTTTCGGTATCCTTTCCATAAAAGTGACAATTTTGAAATGATTGAACCACTTGGAAAGCTTCAGAAATGTCTATTTTCAAGGCTTTCATTTAATTCACGAGAATATGTAACTCGTGCAAGAATCGGCTTGGAATCTAACATTTTAAAATCAAAGTATTTAGATATTAAAAACTTGTTCATACCTTCTTCTTCAGCCTTGAAATTGAATTCGAGTGCTTTCCTGATTTTTGTTGCAGATGGAGTATCAATGTATAGACCATAGAGATAACCAAATAATGAGTTCAAAATGTGTGCACGATAGAGCAATTCATTTTCATTTTGTTTCTTTTGTTTCTTTTTTACTTCACCAATGTCGTTTTTTGTTGGTTATGGAATTGGTTCTAAATCGGGATCTAAGACATAGTGAATCTTTAGAGCAGTTAGGAGAAACGTCATTTTATCTTACCAGTGGGTGAAATTTGTTCCATCAAAATGATCCAACTTGACAAGGTCCTGGTTCATTAGTTTGATACTTGATACTGAAGCATCGGTGGCCATGATTGGAGATATTATAAGATTATTAGATAACGCTTCAAAGTTGAATGAATTTAGGTTGTAATCGTGTATGAAACACTTTCCTTATAGTATTTCAAGCTCTCTCGATTGTCTTAGAGTTTTGATGTAGGAATACTCAGGATAATTTAGCCTTCTCGAGTTTGCACTTACAACAACATGTATCAAGAGTTGCATGTTTTCATTCTGCAACACTTTATGAAGTGTTTTCATTTTCAAATTCAAAATTCAAAACACAAGCAACGACTAAAATATGAGCAACGATAAGTGCTGCCTACAAGCCGCCGCTAGTGCCTCTACGCCCTCGGACTTGAAGCCGGTGTCGCCGGTGGCGACACCAGCGAGAGGTTTTATGGAGGAGACAAGTGACATAATGCTTCTGACCACCACACTTGTCTATGTGGCAATTTATCCTCTTTTGTCTTTTTGTTGAGTTAATGTTCTTAACTATTTATAAAGACTTTCAATGTGAATAAATCTTTCTATGTGAAAATATTTCTCATACATTTCTTAGCATTTATTCACTTCCACTTTTCTTGTCATTTTGAAATATATCTATTGCTAGAGCTGTCAAAATGGGTTATCCAACACTAAACGGACCGACCTTGACGGACTTGGGCTTTTTAGGGTTGTGCCAAAAAAGTCCTATTGTAATATGAGACTCAAAATTACTATCCGAATCCGACCCTAGACGGGTTTCAGACTACCCGACCCTAAACGAGCTTTTTTAATAAAAATAAAAAAAATTTATAATATTTATTATAAATAATAAAAAATTACATTATTTTTAACATAATACATTTTTAATTAGATATCTTATTAACAAAAGTACATTTATGGAAATCAATGATATTTTCGAAATTCCGTGTGGTGTACTTTTTAGGACTTTTTAATCTCAAAAATATTAAAGACTCAAAAATATTAAATCTAATTTAAAGACTCAAACTCTATGAGTTTTTAGAATGAACGAATCGGTCTATATAGAGTAGTCCATTTTACCAGTTATACCTATTACAATTAATTCTTATAAATTACAACAAATCTCGTATGTTACCAAATACTAATTTTAAGTTTTATCCTCTCAAGACGTCATCAAATATTTTAGTACTATAAGACATTGTGATGACATCTTTTCTCATCATTGTCACATGCAAAACAAAATGGTATTTTGTTTGGTTTCTAATAACGGGTATCTATTTATTTCAAAACCAAATATTACAGTAACATTTTATAAACAACAAAACAAAAAGCAAAGACATCAAAAAGTTTATGGGACTCCCTTGATGCAAAGAAAATGTTTGAATGTTAGTTTAGTTGCGTGGTTTGACTCGAAGTTAAATAGAATAATTTATTATTAGTTAAATAAGTTTTATTAATATTTTGATGTATTTGAAGTTATTTTATATTATTAGTTATTAGTATTAAGAAAATTTTAGGTGTATTTTCTTAAGTGTGGTTTATACTTTTTTCTAATAAAAATATGACAAGTATATAATTTTCTCTTACACATATGTAATTTCTTCTTATTTTTATTTCTTAAAAGATATTTAGATATATTTGTCATATTTTTATTGGAGAAAAGTATGAACCACACATATGAAATTGTATCTAAGTATTTCAAAACCAATTTCTTCCTATTATTATTAGTTAAATAAATTTTATTAGTATTTTGATGTATTTGAAGTTATTTTATATTATTAGGTATTTGTATTATTAGCGAGCTATTAATAGCAATTAGACTTTTATGTTTAGTATCTACTATGAGTGTTATATATGTAGTCTCTATGAGACATTGAAGCATCAAATCAAATGAAAAAGTCTTTATTCTCTTTTATTCTATTGTGTAATTTTTAGTGTTATTTTTTTTTAAAGTAGAAACTCTAGCTTCATAGATTTGATAGGAAACTTCTTATCAATTGGTGCTCTCATTTCAATCTCATTCCTCTTAATCTAAGATGACAATTTCAGTCTTTGATGGCAATGAAGATGCATATTGGTGGGTGCTTTGCACTGGAAAAAAAAACTAGTGAAAATAATACAATAGAGGAGGAAAAGCTTGCAGAAGCAGTCACGACATTTGAAGTTCGTGCAGTCACTTGGTGGCGTTGGTGGCACAACTATCACCCACAAGAAAGTTGGAAAGACTTTCTGGTCGCTTTTTTATGGTGATTTAATCCCGAATACAAAGACGTGTTACCTCTGTTAGAGGATCCCTACAATGAGGAATTTGATAAACATGTTTTTAAATGGGATTCTATTTCGTCTACAAAATTTAACCCTAATTCCTCTGAGGTTGTTGATATACTCTCAGAAGATAATGGTGATGTCAAAACTGTTCTGGAGATCATAGAAGAATCTTCAGATCTATAAGGAAAACAAAAGCAGTAACCTAATCTATATGATGAAGAACCAGAGCCACCACTAAAGCAACCCATATTACCGCTGGAAGATGAGGAAGAGGAATTGGTTCAAGAGTTGCCATCCTTGATGGAACAAAGTGTTTCCGTAGATGCAAATTTCTTAAAAGTTGTTTATGAATTTGGAAAGTCTGAGCATGAAGCATCTATAGAAGAATCAAGTGTAATATCGTTCACGGAGAAAAATCAAACACAAAAGATGATACATCCAATAGTGTTAGCAAATGCTTCTCTAATGATGGCAACTAACGAGATCCAGGTCGGTGAATCCTATCAATTTCTGGTGAAGACAAGTGCGACTGTTCCAAATCAACTTTATTTTCCTCCTAACACCACAATCTCAAATTTTGAAATGGAAGTGGATTTGACGTCGTTTGGGAAACACAATCATGATGAAGATGATTCCATAAGATCCAGCGTTGTGTTGGATGCTTTGATCCCTAACACTGAACCTTATGAACCAGGACCACCCAAACCTCTACTTACAGCCACAATAATGATTTCCATAAGGTATTCTTCTTCTAGCTTATTTACAAATCTCGTTTTCACCGATTTGACACTTTTCAATAGGTTTGAGTTCAAGAAGCTTAATTCGAATTTTGTAAACCTGCCATTAACTACCACTATGGTCTTCGATCATGAACTGCACCATTCGAAGCTTACTGTTGTCGAATTTTTTAACATTGGGTTCTCAATTTTCACCCTCCACCTGTTTGTTAAAACGCCTTCATCTATTTTGCAAAGTCACAAGCGTCTGAGAAACTACCCACAAAACCTTTATCCGCCCTCTCTCAAAACTCTTAATCGGATCATAATGCCTACATAAAATGAAGTTGAAGTGAGAAGAGTATTCATGGGAGCAGGATGTAATCCCATAGTCAACAACATTTCTTGGGGTGCTTTCGATTTAGTCTCTTTTGGTGCTTAAAACGCCATGATGATCTGGAAGCTTAAAAAAACTTCTAGAATATGGATGAATATGGTCACTGTTAGAGAATTAAGCCAATATGCTTTAGGGCTTTATGGTGGTCATTGGAGCCAAAATGGAGATTCAAGTTTTGCACTTGGATATGGTGGATCTTTTCATCTTTGGGAAAACGTTGGTGACTTGCTTCCACCATAAAATTGGTACACAGTAGCAATTGAAATCAAAGTTGGAAGAGAATTTACCAATCCACCACTATCACCAAAACCTTCAGATGTTAAATAACACATAGGTATGATTAAGTCAATAAGAGTCAAAGTACAAGTATTTGATAGAGCGATTGGAATTGAAGAAGATCGTATTTCAAATGTCATGGAAAATCTATGAGGTATTTCATGGAAAGTATCTTGTAGTTTTAGAGTGGTCATTATGGTGATTCCTTAAGACTCTTTGAAGATATAAAGACCTTTGGTGTGACATATCATTCTATTATCCATTGTATTATACTCTTTTCTTGTGGTCATGCCAGAAATTTAAGGTATGGAAGAATAATTCGAAAGTTAATTATAGATAATGGTCTTGCTTTGGACTCTTATATACAATTTGTTCTCAATAATGTGTATGCATTTTGTGGGGAAATAGAGGTAGTTGACGTATGCAAATTGCGATGCAATGGAGTTGGTCAGGTAAATCTGCTTTCTAGTTTGGAAAAACTTGGAATGATTATTGCTTGTGATGTTCACTATAAGTCAGACCGACTTTTCCCTGAATATCGTCCTGCTTCTAGTCCAACATTTTTTTCCTTCACTGCACTCTAATTCCAACATGAAGGTCCTTATAATGAGACACAAATATATTGAAAACTCTGAGTTTGAATCACATTCAACTTCCTCTCTTAAACTAATTTCAAACACTGACAACATTACAATGTTAGCTAATAATGATAAAATCATTGTTGTGTTGATTCAATGTTTGCTGATAATGAAGCTTTACAAAGAGAGAACAATTGGTGAAAGCAAAATGCTTGAAGTTAAAAAAGCTTATTCTATGAGTTATTATATGGAATATTTCATTTTGTTTGATGTAACATACTTAATCTTGTCTTCTAATTGCTACATAGAAGAAGAGGTTAATAGTGTAACAGTGGCTGGGTTAACTACTACAATGACAAAATGGTTTATAAGCAAAAAAATAATTGCTATGTTGGAAAAAGAATTCCAGTTGTTACACAGACTAAAATGGTAGTTCATGATGCTCCACAAGGAAAAGAGCCTCATTGAAGTGTTATTGTTGTACCCCAAAATTTTCCCTCCCATATTCCTCAAAGCATGTCAAGAATAATATTCAAGTTGCTCAAGATGACTCAAGGATTGGACAGTCAAGTCAAAATTAGGGTTTTGTGTTGCATCAAGGTCCTCACATCCAAATGACCTCAAGTGCTCCCCAATGTCCTAATATGTTATTAAGTTCATCCATGTCAAATTTCAAGCCTTGCAGAGGAAGTTTGGTCAGTCAATTGCTCAAGAGGTCTAAAAATCGACTGTGCTAGGGCCAAAGTCAACTGTGTCCCAAATATAGTAAAACCTCAAGTTTTTTTGTCAAAATTATCATTTTGAAGGATAATTCATCATTTGATCAAGGGTTGATCATGATTCATCAAGGATTGCTCAAGATTCATCAAGATTCAAAAGTTGCTAAATTAGGGTTTTGTAGGAAAAGTCAACTCAACTTTGACCAAGCATAAATTTCTCATACTTTATGATAAATGACCCATCAACATCTCATTTGGAGGAGGATTAAATTTCCTACAATCAATCTTCACACCCCAAGATCAAGAAATGCTCTCACAAAAAGTTACAAATTTGGACATTATAGGTCATTTTTGAAAGTCAACAAAAAACACCATTTTTGACAAAGCTTATAACTTTATCATGGAACATAAAAATGAGATGATACCAAAAGGTTTGATTAGAGGACATCTAAAGGTTTCTAAAAAGTCTAATAACACTCCCAAAAGTTCAAAATTGAAGAAGTTATGCATTGTTGAAGTTGGGCATTTTTCCAAAATTGCCAAAAGTCAACTATCCTCAAAACTCCAATTTTTGACAAAAGGGCCCACTTTTTTCCACTTGATATGGTCTTGTCATGCCACACACGTGTCCCATCTTTAATTTCATGACCAAACATTTATTTTTCTATTTTATTTCATTTTTATTGATTTTATTCATTATTAATCAATATTAAATCAAATAAAATCTAAAAATTGATGAAATAGTATCTTTGTATTTGTACAACTTTCAAATACCATCATGAACCAAATCAAATTAGTATCAAGCTTGGTTATGCACAAAAAATCAGATTTGGCCTATTTTTGGAAAGCTTATCAATGGTGATCAAATCCAATATTCCATCTTCAATGCACTTGGATTACAGCCCATATTTTGACCTAAAATCATTCCATTATATGCACATAAGCAAGCCAAACGTAAAACACGCATAGAACTCTGCAGAAACGGCCACACAACTTTGAGAAAAAAGCTTGAAAAGTGAGAGATCCAAAACAACATTGGAGCACGATTCAATCAAAAATCTCAACACTACTCCCTTGTCTGACATCCTGTGAAGCAAGAGCGATCAAAACCAGCCCTTAAGACAGCCTGAAACGCCCTGTAAGTATCCATGAACCTTGCTCTGGACATGATATCGTGAAATCATATTCTTGTATCTTTTCTTTAAAATCTTGGCATATTTGTGTTTATTATTTGATTTAGAACGTTTTGGAATTATCCAATTTGATTTTTATGGCCTGTATAATGATGCCTGAATCTAGGGTTTACATGTGGTGTTTTTAGGCGTTTGAGTTATAGGAAAAATTGGATCAAACAATGGTTACAGGGACACTCAGGGGAGATAGACGAATCCAATGATGGTCGTAGCCTGCATTCTTGTGACCTAGGATGGATTTTTGAGAGATGCTACGAATCTTCATGCGGAACAAAATCTGCAGGTAAACGAACCAGGGCGTTTGAAGAAGACAAAGACGTGGCTGGGCGTGATTGGTTCATTTGAATCAATTGTGCGTTTTATTTTTTTTGGCCAGGCATAGTTAATTATTTTCCATATAATATTTGTTATGTATTTCAATAACGAATAAGCAGGTTGGTTGGGTTGGTGAGCGCGCTGGCATATGAACAATAGGACCTGGGTTCGAATCCCAGGTCCCCCAAAATTTTATTTGCAATTTTATTTCAGGCAATTCCATGCAGTATTCCAAGTAGGGCTCACCATACGCCCTTGTCCAGACACTTGCCAAGTGGTTTCAGATCAGATCCATTGGTCAGAACTGCAAGTTCATCATACTCCCTAGTCAATGCATGTGCGTGAGAACCTGGAAAGTCAACAAGGCTGGATTGAATATGGGCCTCAAATTTGCTATCTCCACACTCAAATCAGGCCCACACCCCCTGGGTTTATTTCTTTTCTCTTTTATATTTCTTTTTTTTAGTTAATTGTTTTATTAATTATTTTATTATTACTAACTAATTTATTTTTCCAAATAAAATCATAAAACATAAAAAATATTATATTTATTAATTTCATTATTTTTGCAAATAAATAATTTAATGGACTTAGTTTTTAAATTAGGTATAATTGTAACATTTTTTGCAATAAATTAAAATTAATTAGAATATTAGGTTTTAATAATTTCAATCATTTTTATTTTATTTCTTAAAATATAAAGACCCCAAAATATATCTATTTTCATTAATTAATTAATTTTTTAGTTTAGGTTTAATTTCCATAAATTCAAAATAATAACAAAAATGTTTTCTTTAAATAAAAGGGTCAAAACCCTAAAAACGCTTCGATTTAATTTTCTCGCGCGTGAATATTTTTTTATCCATATTTCAATATTGTAACTGCTCCGGGAATGTAATAGTTTTAAATCAGGATTTAGTTATTGCTTTTTTTTACTTTTCACAATTTAATTTTCAAGGGTTTGTCTTTGGCGATGTAAATACCCGACGCCTTGTAATAGCTTAGATTTATTTTTCTGCAATTTAATTTCCACAACCATTAACTGTTAGATGTTTGAATAATAGGCAATGCATGACAAGATCAATTTTAACTTAAAATCAACAAGTAGCTCACCATTGACATGTACAAAGATAATATAACTGAAAAACAATACACTCGCACATGCCACTCTTAGGATACACCTCACTTGGTTGCCTCGAACGTGGTCATTGAGTATAGGAAGTTTTAGAGGTCGCCCTCTTGTCCAAAGATCATAAGTTGCCTCAAAACGGTTGCCTCGGATAAAATGATCTAAGACATTAGGGTTACCGCTAAGGCATCCTAACATTGCTTTAGTGACCACACGTCCCTTAATCGAATTGACCCTTAAAACTCCAACGACGGTGCTACCTAATTATCAATAGTGGGATAGCATTGTCTAAAGGACACTTGCACAATTTAATTCCTTTTTGAGTAGGTAGATGTTCTTAAGTACTTGCTCTTTTGAAAACAAAAACAAAACTTTTCGCACTTACACCCCTTTCAAAACAAAAACTATTTTCAAACCCACAAACACAAAGAAAAGCAAACTTTTGAAAAAATAATGAGCAAGTACCTAAGAGCCCGTGGATAACCACGGATAGAAAGGGTGCTAACACCTTCCCTTTCTATAATCTACCTCCTGAACCCGAGAAACATCTCGAAAAGGAATTTTTTTGTGCTTTTGTCCTTTCCTTGTTGGATAAAATAAAAGACGGTGGCGACTCTTGCTTACCGCGACATTTTGCAAAAACAAACTCAAAACGCGATTCAGCATTCCAAAACAGTCAGTTCTATTCCCACCGATCACAGAACTGGCGACTCTGCTGGGGACTTATAAGTGAGGTGTACCTTAGGATTAGATCACTATGTTTTCAATTGTATGCTTTGTATGCTTTAATTTTGTGGGCTTGTATCGGAGTTCTATAGATCCTAACCCGGATCTGGGGATATCCTTTAGGTAAGTAGCAATAAATTGTGAGGGATCTGTACGGCGTAGACCGATACGGATGAAGCAATAGCTACATTGGTGTGGCACCTTGGTCTGTACTGATATCCCTTGTGTTGGAACGAGGAGAATATGGGTCTTCTAAGGAGTCATTAAGCACCAACTAACCTTAGAACCTTAAATTGACCAACTTGGCCATAGAACAGTAGCAGTATGCTACACTCATTGAGACTAAACTCTCGCGATGATTCTGGCTGCAAGAAAAGGTTGCTAAAATGGAATTATGACTGATCGAGGGTAGTCAGTGATATTGAGATCCTCTAGAACCCGGTTACTATTTTTAGGACAGGTCTTAGCCAACTGAACTGAAAGAAGGTAGTACCTAAGCTCCATGCCAACCTGAAATCTAAGGGCTCTTTTGTGTGACTTGTGTGCCTTTACCATGTTTTCTTTTTGTGGATACTTGTGGTGTGCCTTTACCATGACATCATGACATCATAACATTGCATACATTTTTTATAAGGACTAACCTATTTCAAAGACAAGAGGGTTTCATCTTTGCTCTGTTTTGTAGGTTATCATGATGCCCATGCGTAGGAATACTATCCGGATCAACTTTGTCCAAGTACCTACCCTGCTTAAAGATTTGGTTGTCAGGATTCCAGACACTACTTCCTTCATCAGAAGGCATGGTTCTCTTCTCAGTTTGGTCACCTCAAAATTGGACGAACAAATGATGAGTGTCCTGGTCCAGTTCTATGATCCGTTGTACCATTGTTTTACTTTCCAGGACTTCCAACTGATGCATACCCTAGAAGAGTTCTCTGAGCTGCTCGGTATCTCCATCCTGGAACAGACTCCGTTTACTGGTTGGGAAAAGACTCTTAAGCCCGAAGAAATTGTTGCAGCTCTTCACTTGACCAAAGAGGAGGTAATGGCTAACTGGGAGAATAGAAGTGGAGCTAAGGGTTTTCTGACTTTTTGGTTGACAAAGATAATTACTTCTGGGACAACTTAGACTTCAAGGCGTACGAGGATATTCTGGATCTCTTGATTTATGGTTTGGTATTGTTTCCGAATCCTGACACTTTTGTTGATATTAATGCCATAAAGATCTTCATCTCTCAGAATCCGGTACCCACTCTCTTGGGTGACGTCCTTCATCAGCTCTATGCTCGTACTGTCGGAAAGTGGGGAACTTTGATGTGTTGTGCTCCTTTATTGTCTAGGTGGTTTATTTCGCACCTCCCTAAGTCCGTACTAAAGAACAAAGAAAGAATGGGCTGGGCTTATAGGGTGATGTCTCTTACTAATGATGACATTATCTGGACTCTCAAAGGTATGGATGAGGTGACTGTCATTGATCGCTGCGGAGAGTATCCTAATGTTCCATTGATCGGACTCCCTGGAGGGATTTCTTACAACCCATGCTTAGCCCTCCGTCAGTTTGGAAGAGCCAGAAGAGAGGGGCCTCATGAGATGCTGATGCCCCATATCATCTTTGATTTTCAGGGAGATAGCAACGAGCTACGTCGTAGATTCATAAAGCCTTGGGACAGAGTTCATCAATCTGACCCACATGAGTTGGGACCAAAGACTTCTCTGCCAATGGAACCATATCTCAGATGGGTCCGTATCTGTGCCCAGAAGTTAGGTATGCCATACGAAGCTGTCAGGCTTGTTACTCTTGAAGTTGCTAATGAGGAGGGGGTTCCTCCAACTATCCTCCAACCTTACATGCCCACTGATATTGGGACACTGAAGAGGTCTTGGATGCAGTTGAGGGATCAATGGGATTCCTACCGAGAGAGGTTCAATGAACAGGATCAGAAGATCCAGAAGCTGACTAGGCAACTGGAGAATGAGCGGATCCTGAATGATTATGTTCGCACTGAGAAGAAGAGACCATGGGAGCGTTGATGGACCTTTGATGATTTCCTTTACAGTTCCTGTTTACTTTCTAGTATTTCCATTCTTGTAACGCCTAAGGGCAATTTGTTGAACAATTTAAATTTTTAAGTTTAAATCTAATAAAGTGTGTTTCCTTTCTTGTTTACAAATTTGAATCCCGGTTGTCTTTGAAATCATAAATCATACGCATTTCATCCCATGCACTTCATAAACAGGTACCCCATTACAGGTCTCTTATCTTCTTCGCTGTTTATTTCAGCGCTCATCATGTCTGCTGAACCTTCAACTGAGCAAGCTATCAAGGCCCTCCAGGCCCAGAATGCCCAGTTTCAAGAGCTATTCATGAATCTAGCTAAGGGTCAACAGGACCTGAAGACCTTGATTCTGAAGGAGAAGAAGAAGAAGAAGAGGACCCTGTTCAATACTGGACGCAGGTTTGGAAACGGGCTGAAAAATGAAGTTGATCGGACCACCTCATCTGGAGGGAAAGATAGTCCACCAGAAAGGAGGGCTCCTAGCCCTATGGTCTCCGACAATGAGATAGACTATGATGAAGAATAGTATCCTCCTGCTGAGGATAAGTATAAACAGCTGGAAGATCATTTAAGTGCTATGGAAATTCAAAAGGTGCCCGGTCTGGACTTCGGAGATCTGGGTCTATCATCTGGGGTGGTGATTCCCCATAAATTTAAGGCACCTGCCTTTGCTAAGTATGACGGAGCTTCCTGTCCAAAGCTGCACCCCCGGTCATATGTGAGGAAGATCCAGCCTTACACTGCTGATAAGAACTTGTGGATCCATTTATTTCAAGACAGTCTCTCAGGGACTCAGCTTGAGTGGTTCTATCAGTTGGACAGAGCCAGTATCCGCAACTGGGAGGATTTGGCTACTGCATTTTACAGGCAGTATCAGTACAACTCCGACCTCGCTCCTACGCGTACCCAACTCCAGGGTATGTCAATAGGAACGGGTGAAGGATTCAAAGAGTATGCTCAGAAATGGAGAGACCTTGCCGGAAGGGTGCAACCACCGTTGGCTGATCGTGAGCTTGTTGACATGTTTCTGGGGACCCTGTCGGGTCCGTTCTTTAACCATCTGATTGGAAGCTCTTCAGCTGGGTTTACAGATCTTATTTTTACTGGTGAGAGGATTGAAGCTGGTATTAAGGCTGGGAAGATACAGAAGGGTGCTTCATCAAGCACCGAGAAGAAGCCGTTTAAGAAAGAGTCCAGTGCTGTCTACAGTTCGAGAAGACAGAATAGACCTGAACCCCGCAAGCTGTTAATGCGGTTGTTATTTCAAAACCTGCTGGTGCTCCTCAGCATCACAATCAACAAAAGGACGAGAGACCTCGAAGGAAATTCACTCGTCTCAGCATGACTTTGTCTCAGATTCTGCCACAGTTGTTGAAGACCAATCTGGTGACTCTAAAAGAAGCTCTGAAGAATCCGAGTACCACATCACCAAAGTACAACCCTAATGCCCGCTGCACTTTTCACTCTGATAGCCCGGGGCATAATACAGATGATTGTTGGGTTTTGAGGAACAGGGTGCAAGACCTAATTGATGCAAAGGAGATTGAGTTTAAGGCGCCCGAGAGGCCTAATGTTGTGATTGCTCCCATGCCCAAACATGGAGTAAATGCTGTAGAGGAAGACTTGTTTGTAGTTTCCGTGGATGATATTGTTACCCCTCTCATAACTGTCAAGAAGAACATGTTGCTAGCCGTTTTATTTTCGGGCTGTGGCGAAGGTTGCCATATATGTTCTGTTTTACCTACTGGCTGCCCATTTCTGAAGTCAGGTATCCAAAACCTGATGGATAATAAGGAGATATTGTTTGAGAAGATTGTTGTTCCTTCCATTCCTACTGAAGAAGTTGCCATTATTACCATTTTCAACAATTCTTCTAAGGCTCCCTCGAGGAAGCCTGTTAGAATTACATCTACTCCGAAGATCGCACCTGTAATCATCACTGTTCCGGGGCCTATCCCCTACACCTCTGACAAAGCTGTCCCTTGGCACTATGGGGCTGATGTTTATGTTCTAGGAGTTAAGCAAGAGTTGGATGCTGATACCGGCGTCAGCAACATTACTAGGCCTGCTAAAGTCACCCGCAGTGGTAGACTTTTCTCACCTGATATTGCTCCACCGACTGTCCGAAGACCTGTTGTCATTACACCTGCAAGTGTACCTACTGCCATTCCTGATCAAGTTCTTAGTCCTACCCCTGTCGCCGAGTCATCTAACACTCGGGGAAAAGGGATCACCATTGATGTGCCTGCCCAGATGGAGGCACCGAAGACCATCACTGTTGAAGCTTCCAAACAGGAGATGGAAGAGATTCTAAAGATTATTAAGAAGAGCGATTATAACATAGTTGAGCAGCTGGGGCAAACCCCATCCAAGATTTCTATGTTGTCACTATTGTTGTGTTCAGAGGCCCACGCCAAGGCTCTGATTACCTTCCTAAAAACTGCCCATGTGCCACAAGAGACATCAGCTGATCAGTTTACCGATTGTGTGGCCAATTTAATTGCTGATAATGGGTTGGGTTTCTCCGATGCCGATTTGATTGTTAAAGGGAAAAAACCACAACGACGCCCTACATGTATCCATTGAATGCAGGGGAACTACTCTTGCACACGTATTGGTTGACACTGGTTCCTCATTAAACGTCTTGCCCAAGAAAGCTTTAGACCGGTTGGATTGCGAAGGGTTGGAGCTAAAGCCAAGTAACATCATTGTCAAGGCCTTTGACGGGTCTAAAAGGATGGTGCATGGTGAGGTTGATATCCCAATTAAAGTTGGTTCTCAGGTCTTCAATTATACATTCTATGTGATGGACATCCGACCATCCTATTCTTGCTTGCTGGGTTGTCCATGGATCCACAAAGCTGGAGCTGTAACCTCAACGCTCCACCAGAAGCTAAAGTACCCTGTCAGAGGGAAGATTGTGACAGTACAAGGGGAGGAAGAGTACATGGTCAGCCACCTCAACTCGTTCTGATACATAGAGATGGATGGGGAGTTCATTGAGACCCCATTTCAGCATTTTGAAGAGGTTCCTCAGACACTGGCATCAGCTGAGACTGTGGTTGAAAATTCTCCTATGAAGATGGCTTCCTTAAAGGATGCCCAGGCTGTTATTGAGAAGGGTGAGTGTGCAAATTGGGGCCGACTTCCTGATTTCACTCAGAAGACTAACAAGTTTGGTTTGGGTTTCACTGCAGAAGCTCAAAGGGATGTTCGAAGCGCAAGGATTGGAAGACCTCCTGTGTTCATCAGCAACTCGGGAGTAAATGCCATTGAAGATGATGTGGAGGAGTCTGAATTCGACAACTGGATCTATCCTACGACCAACGGTGGACCAAGCAACTGGACAGCAAAGGACTTCATCCCTATTACTTTTGTTACCCAATAATGAACTCTTTGTTTTGAACTAGTAACAGACAATGTGGTGAAACTTTATGGCCCGGTGTCTTACCCGGGGCACCGTGGCTTCATTTGTGAGGGCTTTTGTGTGCCATTTTCATATATCATTAATAAAAGCATTTGACGTTTCTTGCATTTCAAATTTTGCGCTCCTTGTTTTTCTTTATTATATATTGCAAAACAAATATTTTACACACACTCACATATACAGGTCTCAATCCACTCAGGATCTCACTGGTAACGACTTTACTACTGCCAGTTATGACTTCGAAAATCCGATCAACTTAGCCGAAGACGAAGGTGAAGATGATTGCGAAGTGCCTGGTGAACTTGCAAGACTGCTACTCCAGGAAGAGAGGGCCATTCAGCCACATGAAGAGCCGGTGGAAACAGTGAATCTGGGTATTGAGACAGATAAGAAGGAAGTCAAGATTGGTGCAGATCTAGAGCTTAGTGTGAAACAGTGGTTGATTCAGATGCTGTATGACTACGTTGAAATCTTTGCCTGGTCTTACGAAGATATGCCTGGGTTGGATACTGACATTGTGGTTCATCGCCTTCCTACCAAGGAAGACTGCCCTCCGGTAAAACAGAAAGTTCGCCGTATGCGCCCAGAGATGTCTGAGAAAATCAAGGCTGAAGTTATGAAACAGTTTGACGCCGGTTTTCTAGCAGTGACTTCTTACCCTCAGTGGGTGGACAATGTGGTTCCGGTACCGAAGAAGGATGGGAAGGTTCGAATGTGTGTTGACTTCAGGGACTTGAACAGGGCAAGCCCCAAGGATGACTTCCCTCTACCTCACATCGACGTTCTGGTTGACAATACTGCTCAGCACAAGGTATTCTCCTTTATGGATGGTTTCTCCGGTTATAACCAGATTAAGATGGCTCCCGAAGACATGGAGAAGATGACCTTTGTTACTCAGTGGGGCACCTTTAGTTACAAGGTCATGCCTTTTGGACTAAAGAATGTTGGGGCAACATATCAGCGTGCCATGGTCGCTTTGTTTCATGATATGATCCATCATGAGATTGAAGTATATGTCGACGATATGATTGCGAGGTCCCAGACCAAGGAGGAACACCTCGACCATCTACAGAAGCAGTTTGACAGGTTGAAGTTGTACAAGCTGAGATTGAACCCGAACAAGTGCACCTTCGGGGTGAGGTCTGGCAAACTACTAGGTTTCGTTGTAAGCGACAAAGGTATTCAAGTGGATCCTGCAAAAGTGAAAGCCATACAAGAGATGCCAACTCCCAGGACAGAGAAGGAGGTCAGAGGCTTTTTAGGACGACTGAAATACATTTCCCGATTCATCTCACACCTGACTGCTACTTGTGAACCAATCTTCAAACTACTGAAGAAAGATCAAGTGGTACGTTGGAACGATGAATGTCAGACCGCTTTCGAAAGAATCAAAGAGTATCTCTAAGAGCCACCTATTCTAATGCCACCAGTTGAAGGGAGACCTCTGATCTTATACTTGACAGTACTTGACAACTCAATGGGGTGTGTGCTGGGGCAACATGACGAGTCTGGCCGAAAAGAGCATGCTATTTATTACCTTAGCAAAAAGTTTACCGACTGTGAGACCCGATACTCTCTGCTTGAGAAAACTTGCTGCGCTTTGGCATGGGCTGCTCGCCGGCTGAGACAGTATATGCTGACTCACACTACTCTACTGATTTCAAAAATGGATCCAATCAAGTATATCTACGAAAAGCCTTCCTTGTCTGGAAGAATAACAAGATGGCAGATGATCTTGACTGAGTATGACATCCAGTAAACAACTCAAAAATCAATCAAGGGAAGTGTATTGGCAGACCATTTGGTACATCAGGCAGTGGATGATTACCAGTCTATGAACTTTGAATTTCCGGACGAGAATATCATGCTGATAACTGATTGTGAGACACCTGGACCGGATGAAGGACCTGAGGAGGGATCCCGATGGTCTATGTACTTTGATGGATCTTTGAATGCTTTGGGTAATGGCATTGGCGCCGTGATCATATCTCCTAAAGGCTCTCATACTCTGTTCACCGCCCGACTATTTTTCAACTGCACCAACAACATGGTGGAGTATGAAGCGTGCATCATGGGTCTTCGAGCTGCAATTGACCTAAGGATCAAGTTTCTAAGTGTCTTCGGAGATTCCACTCTCGTGATCAGTCAGATCAAAGGCGAGTGGGATACGAAACATCCAAATCTTATTCCTTACAAGGAGTATGTATTGACGTTGCTTCCCCATTTCGAGGAGATAACCTTTGAACACTTCCCTAGAGAGGAGAATCAGTTGGCTGACGCGCTAGCTATGATGTCTTCTATGTTCAAGGTCAATTAGGACAACGAGGCTCCCCGGATCATTATTGAAAGATTGGACGAACCTGCGCATTATTGTGATCTTGAGACTGAAGAACTAACAGAAAAGCCCTGGTATCATGAGGTGAAGAGGTATCTTGAAGCTCAGGAGTATCCCGAGGGTGCATCTATTAATGACAAGAAGTTTCTGAGGAGGTTTGCAACCAGGTTCTTCATCAGCAATGGCATTCTTTACAAACGTAACCATGATTCAACCTTACTACGTTGTATAGATAAGAATGAAGCAGAAAGGATCATGGCAGATCTACATGAAGGTACTTTCGGGACTCATTCCAGTGGACACACCATGGCAAAGAAAATCCTTCGGGCAGGATATTACTGGTCCACGATGGAAGCTGACTGTTATCAGCATTCTCGGACATGTCACAAATGCCAAGTCTATGCTGATAAGGTGCACATACCTCCAGTTCCTCTGAATGTCTTGACGGCACCTTGGCCTTTTGCAATGTGGGGCATTGATATGATCGGCGAGATCAGACCTACGACATCCAACGTGCATCGTTTCATCCTGGTAGCGATTAATTACTTTACGAAGTGGGTTGAAGCAGCTTCCTTTGCTACGGTAACCAAGAACGTCGTGGCACGGTTCATTCGGCACAACCTGATTTGTCGATACGGTGTACCAGAGAGGATTATTACAGACAATGGTACCAATCTTAACAACAAAATGATCACTGAGCTCTGCGAGCAATTCAAGATACAACACCATAACTCTTCTCCCTACCGGCCAAAGATGAATGGGGCTGTCGAAGCGGTAAATAAGAACATTAAGAAGATTGTGCAGAAGATGACAGTGACATACAAAGACTGGCACAAGATGTTACCATTTGCTCTTCATGGGTACCGTACCTCAACACGGACGTCAACAGGGGCAACACCCTATTCCTTGGTTTATGGCATGGAGACAGTCTTTCCTATTGAAGTTCAGATACCCTCTCTTTGGATCATGAAGGATGCAGGTTTGAGTGAAGATGACTGGATTCAGACCCGACTTGATCAACTGAACCTAACCGACGAAAAAATACTTACTGCTGTGTGTCATGGTCAGACGTACCAAAAACGGATGATCAAGGCATTTAAAAAGAAAGTCAGACGACAAGAGTATCAAGTTGGGGACTTGGTAATCAAGCACATTATCTTACCTCAAGGTGATCCCAGGGGAAAATGGACCCTACTTATGAAGGGCCATTTGTGGTTAAGAACATCTTCTCAGGAGGAGCTATGATTCTAACCACCATGGATGGTGATGACCTTCCTCACCCCGTCAATGCATACATAGTAAAAAGATACTACGCATAATCAAAGACCTGCTAGGTTGACTGGCCTAGGAAAAAATAAGGGCTTCTCGGCAAACCAAAAAGGTTCGGGCAAAAATAAGGGATGAAAATGAAAAAAATCTGTACACCCGGCAAGTCGAAAACCTGAAAAGGCGGCTTGGGCAAAAATGGGTATCCCGGTGGACTGAAAACCCAAAGGGCGGTCCAGGAAAAACTTAGGGATCAAAGCGTAATACTATGTCTCATTGGATCACCTCGCATCCAGACTTCGGTAGCAACTATCAAGCTCAGACGACACCGATCAATCAGATTCATCTTCAACTAAGCAGCAAAGTGATGAGACGCTTGAAGATATAAAGGCAATAGCAGAGTTGGAACCCAGTGGGATCATTCACATAGCTGTTTTGTTTTCTTTTCACAAGTTGTATAAATTCTATTTGTTCGGCAGTGTTCTCTTACTAGGACGTCAGCCTCTTGTACAAAAACGCCTATTTATAGGCAAAACTTCAAAATCAATACAAATGCATTTCCAGACAAGTTTCAAATTGTTTTTCCTTTATCTGTTTTGCTTTGCAAAGAATGTCCAATGTTCATTTTTGATATATGCATTTGACATTAATTGCTGCTCATAAATATTTACATGTGAAACAAAGGACGAATTACGGGTAATATCAGAAACAGGGGCATAAGAAATGTCCAAACTATGTAGTTACTTTGTCCACCAAGGTACCAAGGTAGGTTCAGCTGAAGAATATGACCAAGATACTGTCACTCCCCGTAGAGTAAAACAATAATGGTAGCTCTCCCCACTGAGACTTGCAATTATGAACGAATCAGCAATGCTTTCCCCAAGCAGAATTAATCTACCATCAGCCCTAAAAAGGCTTGGTATCCTCAGAAGGTCTTAATATCCCTCAGCAGAGTATAAAGACATTCCCCAGCAAGTATAAGAATACCCCCGTCAGTCTTAATATTCCTCAACAGAATATAAGAATGTTCCCCGGCGGAATACAAGGTACCTCAGTGGAGTCATTTCCCCAGCGCAGTCTAAAAAATCTTCCCCGCCAGAGTTGAATCACTCACCCAGTAGATTCTGGAAGCTTATCCCTGGCAGAGCGCAAATAAATCTCCCCAGCCAAATTCAGAAGGTTATCCTCACAAGAGTCTAACTGGGTTATCCTCAACAAGTTGCAACTGAAATATCATCCCCAACGAAGTTCTTTCTATCCCCAGTGGAGTTCATCATTAAAATCCCCAACAGAGCTTATCAACAGAATCCCCAGCGGAGTTATCGTTGAAGTCTTCAGCAGAACGTCTCTTCCCCATAGAGTAATTCCCCTCAGAATAATCTCTTCAGCAGTTTATTCCCCAATGGAGTTCTTTTCTCCTGCAGGCTTATTCTCACAATCATCTTCGTTCATCATCCCCAGCGGAAACGAAGAACTCAGCTCTATTCTCCAGCAGCTCCGGGGTTTATTTTCCCCAGCTAAAACATTATATCCCCATACATCGTGATACATGCATATACGCATCATACGAATACAATCTTATTTATTTTGAGAACATCATTGCCTGATCCATATCATGCATTGCATATGACTGACCTTTACCTTTCAGGAAATATACAGTTAAAGTTCTCAGCTTAGTCGAAGATCTGACCAGTTCTTAAATCTCAATTGAATTATCCTCGGTTGAATTTCAGATAAGGTTCTCAATCTCGACAGTTTCCTCCATCATAGTGTGGACCAGTTCTATAACCTCAACGGTATACTCCATTGAGCACGAGACAGTTCCTAGATCTTGATTAAGATGTTTCCCTACATCATAGTGTGGACGAGTACTATAACCTCAACGGTATACTTCATTGAGCACGAGTCAGTTCCTAGATCTTAATGTTTTCCTCCGTCATAGTGTGGACGAGTACTATAACCTCAACGGTATACTCCATTGAGCACGAGTCAGTTCCTAGATCTTGATGTTTTCCTCCGTCATAGTGTGGACGAGTTCTATAACCTCAACGGTATACTCCATTGAGCATGAGACAATTCCTAGATCTTGATGAAGATGTTTCCCTACGTCATAGTGTGCACGAGTTCTATAACCTCAACGGTATACTACATTGAGCATGAGACAGTTCCTAGATCTTGATGAAGATGTTTCCCTATGTCATAGTGTGGACGAGTACTATAACCTCAACGGTATACTCCATTGAGCACGAGTCAGTTCCTAGATCTTGATGTTTTCCTCCGTCATAGTGTGGACGAGTTCTATAACCTTAACGATATACTCCATTGAGCACGAGACAGTTCCTAAATCTTGATGAAGATGTTTCCCTATGTCATAGTGTGGACGAGTACTATAACCTCAACGGTATACTCCATTCAGCACGAGTCAGTTCCTAGATCTTGATGTTTTCCTCCGTCATAGTGTGGACAAGTTCTATAACCTCAACAGTATACTCCATTGAGCACGAGACAGTTCCTAGATCTTGATGAAGATGTTTCCCTACGCCATAGTGTGGACGAGTACTATAACCTCAACGGTATACTCCATTGAGCACGAGTCAGTTCCTAGATCTTGATATTTTCCTACGTCATAGTGTGGACAAGTTCTATAACCTCAACGGTATACTCCATTGAGCACAAGACAGTTCCTAGATCTTGATGAAGATGTTTCCCCCCAGTTGAATTTTGGACAGGTTCTTAAGACTCAGCCGAGGCATTCTCTTAGTTGAAGTACATGCCAGATTCCTAAATCTCAACAAAGGTTAGACTTCCCCAGCGGAATCTTTTACAACAACAGGTATGCAAGTTCTCGCTAAGGAATCTCTTATGCGATCGACACTCTTGGAGATGGAATTTGTAAGCCCATCCTCCTGCCAACAATCTCCAAATGGCATCTGTAAGCCCATTCCCGACATCACAATGTTGATACTACACCATGTGAGTGCAAATTTCTGGACACTCTAGTGTTCAATTATCTTCCACCTTCGGATCACGAAAGGCTCAAAAGCCAATCTATATCCTCAGGTTTAAGAAAATTGAATAGGGGCAACTGTTGTACCCCAAAATTTGCCCTCCCATATTCCTCAAAGCATGTCAAGAATAATATTCAAGTTGCTCAAGATGACTCAAGGATTGGATAGTCAAATCACCTCCTAAGGCAGTCAAGTCAAAATTAGGGTTTTGTGTTGCATCAAGGTCCTCACATCAAAATGACTTCAAGTGCTCCCCAATGTCCTAATATGTTCTTAAGTTCATCCATGTCAAATTTCAAGCCTTGCAGAGGAAGTTTGGTCAGTCAATTGCTCAAGAGGTCCAAAAATCGACTGTGCTAGGGCCAAAGTCAACTGTGTCCCAAATATAGTCAAACCTAAATATTTTTTGTCAACATTCTCATTTTGAAGGATAATTAATCATTTGATCAAGGGTTTATCATGATTCATCAAGGATTGCTCAAGATTCATCAAGATTCAAAAGTTGCTAAATTAAGGTTTTGTAGGAAAAGTCAACTCAACTTTGAACAAGCATAACTTTCTCATACTTTATGAGAAATGACCCATCCAAAGCTCATTTAGAAGAGGATGAAATTTCTTAAAATCCATATTCACACCCCAAGATCAAGAAATGCTCTCACAAAAAGTTACAAATTTGGACATTATAGGTCATTTTAGAAAGTCAACAAAAAACACCTTTCTTGACAAAGCTTATAAATTGAGAATGGAACATAAAAATGAGATGAGACAGAAAGGGTTGATTAGAGGACATCTCAAGGTTTCTAAAAAGTCCAAGAACACTTCCAAAAGTTCAAAATTGAAGAAGTTATGCATTGTTGAAATTGGGCATTTTTCCAAAATTGCCAAAAGTCAACTATCCTCAAAACTCCAAATTTTGACAAAAGGCCCCACTTTTTTCCACTTGATATGGTCTTGTCATGCCACACACGTGTCCCATCTTTAATTTCATGACCAAACATTTATTTTTCTATTTTATTTCGTTTTTATTGATTTAATTCATTATTAATCAATATTAAATAAAATAAAATCTAAAAATTGATGAAATAGTATCTTTGTGATTTGTAAAACTTTCAAATACCATCATGAACCAAATCAAATTCGTATCAAGCTTGGTTATGCACAAAAAATCAGATTTGGCCTATTTTTGGAAAGCTTATCAATGGTGATCAAATCCAATATTCCATCTTCAATGCACTTGGATTACATCCCATATTTTGACCTAAAATCATTCCATTATATGCACATAAGCAAGCCAAACCTAAAACACGCATAGAACTCTGCAGAAACGACCACACAACTTTGAGAAAAAAGCTTGAAAAGTGAGAGATCCAAAACAACATTGGAGCATGATTCAATCAAAAATCTCAACACTACTCCCTTGCCTGACATCCTGTGAAGCAAGAGCGATCAAAACTAGCCCTTAAGACATCCTGAAATGCCCTGTAAGTATCCAATTTTTCTTTTCTTTAAAATCTTGGCATATTTGTGTTTATTATTTGATTTAGAACATTTTGGCATTATCCAATTTGATTTTTATGGCCTGTATAATGATGCCCGAATCTAGGGTTTACATGTGGTGTTTTTAGGCGTTTGAGTTATAGGAAAAATTGGATCAAACAATGGTTACAGGGACACTCAGGGGAGAGAGACGAATCCAATGATGGTCGTAGCCTGCATTCTTGTGACCTAGGATGGGTTTTTGAGAGATGCTACGAATCTTCCTGCGGAACAAAATCTGCAAGTAAACGAACCAGGGCATTTGAAGAAGACGAAGACGTGGCTGGGCGTGATTGGTTCATTTGAATCAATTGCGCGTTTTATTTTTTTTTGGCCAGGCATAGTTAATTATTTTCCATATAATATTTGTTATGTATTTCAATAACGAATAAGCAGGTTGGTTGGGTTGGTGAACGCACTGGCATATGAACAATAGGACCTGGGTTCGAATCCCAGGTCCCCCAAAATTTTATTTGCAATTTTATTTCAGGCAATTCCATGCAGCATTCCAAGTAGGGCTCACCATACGCCCTTGTCCAAACACTTGCCAAGTGGTTTCAGATCAGATTCATTGGTCAGAACTGCAAGTTCATCATACTCCCTAGTCAATGCATGTGCGTGAGAACCTGGAAAGTCAACAAGGCTGGATTTAATATGGGCCTCAAATTTGCTATCTCCACACTCAAATCAGGCCCACACCCCATGGGTTTATTTCTTTTCTCTTTTATATTTCTTTTTTTTAGTTAATTGTTTTATTAATTATTTTATTATTACTAACTAATTTATTTTCCTAATAAAATCATAAAACATAAAAAATATTATATTTATTAATTTCATTATTTTTGCAAATAAATAATTTAATGGACTTAGTTTTTAAATTAGGTATAATTGTAACATTTTTTGCAATAAATTAAAATTAATTAGAATATTAGGTTTTAATAATTTCAATCATTTTTATTTTATTTCTTAAAATATAAAGACCCAAAAATATATCTCTTTTCATTAATTAATTAATTTTTTAGTTTAGGTTTAATTTCCATAAATTCAAAATAATAACAAAAATCTTTTCTTTAAATAAAAGGGTCAAAACCCTAAAAACGCTTCAATTTAATTATCTCGCGCGCGAATATTTTTTGATCCACATTTCAATATTGTAACTGCTCCGGGAATGTAATAGTTTTAAATCAGGATTTATTTATCGCTTTTATTTACTTTTCGCAATTTAATTTTCAAGGGTTTGTCTTTGGCGATGTAAATACCCGACGCCTTGTAATAGCTTAGATTTGTTTTTCCGCAATTTAATTTCCGCAACCATTAACTGTTAGATGTTTGAATAATAGGAAATGCATGACAAGATCAACTTTAACTTAAAATCAACAAGTAGCTCACCATTGACATGTACAAAGATAATATAACTGAAAAACAATACACTCGCACATGCCACTCTTAGGGTACACCTCACTTGGTTGCCCCGAACGTGGTCATTGAGTATAGGAAGTTTTAGAGGTCGCCCTCTTGTCCAAAGATCATAAGTTGCCTCAAAATGGTTGCCTCGGATAAAATGATCTAAGACATTAGGGTTACCGCTAAGGCATCATAACATTGCTTTAGTGACCACACGTCCCTTAATTGAATTGACCCTTAAAACTCCAACGACGATGCTACCTACTTCTCAATAGTGGGATAGCATTGTTTAAAGGACACTTGTACAATTTAATTCCTTTTTGAGTAGGTAGATGTTCTTAAGTACTTGCTCTTTTGAAAACAAAAACAAAACTTTTCGCACTTACACCCCTTTCAAAACAAAAACAGTTTTCAAACCCACAAACACAAAGAAAAGCAAACTTTTGAAAACATAATGAGCAAGTACCTAAGAGCCTGTGGATAACCACAGATAGAAAGGGTGCTAACACCTTCCCTTTCTATAATCTACCTCCCAAACCCGAGAAACATCTCGAAAAGGAATTTTTCTGTGCTTTTTTCCTTTCCTTGTTGGATAAAATAAGACGGTGGCGACTCTTGCTTACCACGACATTTTGCAAAAACAAACGCAAAACGCGAACCAGCATTACAAAACAGTCAGTTCTATTCCCACCGATTACAGTTATGTTTTCTCATCTCAGTTCTATGCTTAAGTTCCCAATTACATCAATTGTTTGGAAACAACACACATAATTTCAAAGTCCCTTAATTAAGCCAAACTTCAAGTAAAGTAGTCAAGGGAAAATTCAATGTATGTTCTAGATGAAATGACAAGCAGCACAAGCATAAGGAAGAAAGTGAAAAATATTTTAGAGGTTTATCTCACTTACAACCTTGAGTTCAAGGTTATTCTTAAAGGGGTTAGTAATGATAAGAAGCTAAATGGAATATTATTATTAGTTAGATAAGTTTTATTAGTCTTTTGATGTATTTGACGTTATTTTATATTATTAACTATTGGTATTATTAGCAAGTTGTTCATAGTAATTGAACTTTTATGTTTAGTATCTACTATGAGTATTATATATGTAGTCTCTATGAGACATTGAAGCATCAAATAAATGAAAAAGTATTTATTCTCTTTAATTCTATTTTGTCATTTTTAGTGTTCTTTTTTTTTTATAAAGTAGAAACTCTAGCTTCATAGATTTGATAGGAAACTTCCTATCAATTGGTGCTCTCATTTCGATCTCATTCCTCTTAATCTGAAGTGACAATTTCAGTCTTTGATGGAAATGAAGATGCATATTGGTGGGTGCTTTGCACTGAAAAACACTTTAGTGAAAATAATACTATAGAGGCAGAAATGCTTGCCGAAGCAGTCATGACATTTAAAGGTTGTGCACTCACTTGGTTGCATTGCATGCATAACTATCACCCACGAGCAAGTTGGGAAGACTTTCTGGTCGCTTTTCTATGGCGATTTAATCCCGAATACAAATATGTGTTACCTCTGTTAAAGGATCCCTACAATGAGGAATTTGATGAACATGTTTTTAATTTGGATTCTATTTCGTCTACAAAATTTAACCCTAATTCCTATGAGGTTGTTGATATTCTCTCAAAAGATAATGGTGATGTCAAAACTGTTCCGGAGGTCGTATATGAATCTTCAGGTCTATACGGAAAACAAAAGGAGTAACCTAATCTATACGATGAAGAACCATAGCCACCACTAAAGCAACCATATTACCGCTGGAAGATGAGGAAGATGAATTGGTTCAAGAGTTGTCATCCTTTATGAAATAAAGTATTACCGTAGATGCAAATTTCTCAAAAGTCTTTTATGAATTTGGAAAGTCTAAGCATGAAGCATCTACAGAAGAATTAAGTGTAATATCATTCACAGGGAAAAATCAAACACAAAAGATGATACATCCATTAGTGTTAGCAAATGCTTCTCCAATGATGGCAACTAGCGAGATCCAGGTCGGTGAATCCTATCAATTTATGGTGAAGACAAGTGTGACTGTTCCAGATCAACTTTATTTTCCTCCTAACACCACAATCCCAAATTTTGAAATGGAAGTGGATTTGACGTCGTTTGGGAAACACAATCTTGATGAAGATGATTCCACACGAAACTTTTCTCCGCCCTATCTCGAAACTCTTAGTATGATCATAATGCATTTATAGAATGAAGTTGAAGTGAGAAGGGTATTCATAGGAGCAGGATGCAACCACATAATCAATAACATTTCTTGGGGTGCTCCCGGTTTAGTCTCTTTTGGTGCTCAAATTTCCATGATGATCTGGAAGCTTAAAAAAACTTCTAGAGTATGGATGAATGTATTCACTATTAGAGAATGAAGCCAATATGCTTTAGGGTTCTATAGTGGTCATTGGAGCCAAAATTGAGATTCAAGTTTAGCACATGGATATGGTGGATCTTTTCATCTTTAGGAAAATGTTGGTGATGACAACTGGCTTACACAAAAGGTTCTCGCTGGGCATTTTGCATCAGTGACTGATATAACTTAGGGTAGGTTCAGTGATTACATTATATCAGCTAACTATGACCATACAACTATAATTTATGCTTTGTGCAAGGTGGAGGCTGCTCATAAAGATGAAGAACTTTGGTATGAGATTTCTTGCACTTAGATTCATGGTCATGATATAAATTGTATGACAGTTGTTCATAGCATGAGGAATAATCATTTTTTCAGTGGAGCTGATGAGAAAGTTGCTAGAGTGTTCGAAGCCCAGTTATCATTTTTGAAAAGATCAAGTAATTCCACTTTGTAGAAGTCTTGTTATTCTGATGTTGATATTGGATTTTCCCTTACGGTTTTCTGGTGTGTGTTACCTTACAAAAAAGTAATTGTTGTTGACTTGCTTCCACCAAGAAATTGGTACACAATAGCAATTAAAATCAAAGTTGTAAGAGCATTTACTATTCCATCACTACCACCAAAACCTTCATATCATAAATCATACAATGGTATGATTAAGTCAATAAGGGTCAAATTACAAGTGTTTGATACAGTGATTGGTATTAAAGAAGATCGTACTTCAAATGTCATGGCCAAATATATGAGGTATTTCACGACAAGTATCTGGTACTTTCGAGATGGTCATTATGGTGATGCCTTAAGACTCTTTGAAGATATAAAGAGCTCTGGCGTGACATCTAATTATGTTATCCATTGTATTATACTCTCTTCTTGTGGTCATGTAGGAAATTTAAGGTATGGAAGAACAATTCATAAGTTAATTATAGGTAATGGTCTTGCTTTGAAGTCTTATACAAGTTGTTCTCATTAATGTGTATGCATATTGTGGGAAAATGGAGGTGGTTGATGTATGCAAATTGTGGTGCAATGGAGTTGGTCGGGTAAATATGCTTTCTGGTTTGGCAAAACTTGGAATGGTTATTGCTTGTGATGTTCGTTACAAGTCAGACCGAGTTTTCTCTGAATATCGTCCTGCTTCTAGTTCAACATTTTTTCCTTCACTTCACTCCAATTCCCACATGAAGGTCCTTGAAATGAGATATAAGGATATTGAAAACTCTAGTTTTGAATCACATTCAGCTGCCTCTCCTAAACTCATTTCAAACACTGACAACATTACAATGTTAGCTAATAATTGTTGTACCCCAAAATTTGCCCTCCCATATTCTTCAAGAAATTGCCAAGTCAAAGCTTCAAGATTCCCCAAGGGTTGCACAGTTCAAGGGCCTCCTAAACAGTCAAAATTAGGGTTTTGGTTCTGATCAAGAAAATGAAGTTTCCAAGGGTCCAATCCAGTCCCACATGCCTATAAATATGGTCAAGCATCCTCATACAAAGTTTCAAGACTTTCAGCACAAGATTGCACAGTCAAAAACCCTAATTGCACTACAGTCAACTGTAGGGGCAAAATGGTCATTTGACAGTCAAAAGTTCAAATTTTTGGTCAACATCTCATTTTGAAGCCACAAACATCATTTGATCAATGCTTGATCATGATTCTCAAAGCTTGGCTCAAAAATCATCAAAATGCAAAAGTTTCCTTATTTGGACAGCTGAAAAAGTCAACTGTAAATTGACCAGGGCATAACTTTCACATGGATTATCAGAAAAATTCCATCCAAATCTCATTTTGAAGAGAAAGACATTTCCTACAACTCATCTTCATACTTCAAGTCCAAGAAATGCTCTCACAAAAAGTTATCAATTTCACCATTATAGGTCATTTTCAAAAGTCAACAAAAAGGGACTTTAGGTCAAAGGCCATAACTTGAGATTGGTAAATCAAAATGACATGGGACCAAAGGCATTGGTTAGAGGACTCAAAGAACTTTCCAAAATGTCCAAGAACATGAGCAAAGCTTAAACATTGAGCAAGTTATGCCTTGTGGAAGTTGGGAAATTTTTGGAAAGTCAACATTGATTCAAATGACCTAAAATTGCTAATGGGCCTATTTTTCTTCCACAATTCATCATCCAAAACATGCACACGACCATTTGGCCCAAAGGGAAGTTTTTTATTATTTTTATTTATTTATTTGAATTTTTATTATAATTAATTCATTTAAACCAAATAAAATATGGAAAAATGCTAAACTAATGAAATAAAATCTTTTTGTGCAGAAAATACTTTCATTGGACACTCAAATTCGTGCATGATCAATTAGGGAAGGATTGGATATGATTTGATATCAAATTGCATGAAAAAGATTGGAAAAACTAATGCTTGAAAATCAAATATTGCATAATCAATTCTTGGATTCTTTTGATCAGATTTTTGACCTAATTCATTCATACATATACAAAGAAGCAAAACCTAATGCCATTAACCTAAAAGCTGCGCAAAAACCCCATTATCAAACTCAAGCTTTTTTGCAAAAAATTCCAATTCTGAAAACCTATTTGCAGGTCGATTCAAGCCAAGAAACTCATCCTATCACATTCCTGGGACATCAAGGAACCTTCCTGGATCAAAAGCATCAATTCTATCACCTTGAATCACTGTACAGAAGCCAAGCTTTCTTCACTTTTTTTCATAATCGTGTTTCCATATTTAGGCATTTACATAGCATTTTGTTTGTGTATTCATACTAATTGATATGTTCTGAAGCTAACCATCCACTTTGATTGAGTTTTTGTGTGCTATATACGATTCCACCATGGTTGTCTTTTAGGGTTCATGAAGCTTCAAATTGGGTTTTTTTAATTAAGGAAAAATTGGAGCATAAGACTTAGGCCACTCGATTCAGCATACTCAGACGATCACAAAGCCACCCTCGCGCTCAATTTATGAGCATCCAATGGCTATTCGTTATTTTCTCTAATGATGCCTTTTAGAACGGTGTGAAAACCGTGGCCTATGTTTTTATGTATCAGGAAAAATAAAACAACGAGGAAGATGATCCTGTGGCACCAGTTGATTGGCCAGTTCAAATTTCACGCGAAAAGCGCCCCACTAACACTTGTTTCTTTTATATTTTTTGTTAGTTATTATATGATAAACGCGCGTTGAGTGGAGCAGTGGTGAAGCGCTTGGTTGGTAACGTTAATGACCTGGGTTCGAGCCCCAAGTCCTTACTCTTTCCATGTTGTTTTTCAACTAATATTCCTATGCAGATTCAATACCAAAGCACACCGTACGCCTTCAAAATCAAACGTCCACGCGTCCCACTGGATTCAATCAAGGGCTAGGATCTGAAGAGCATAGTGTACGTGGGTCAACGCTGATGCACGCTAGTGGGGAAAGTCCACCAGGCCTGAAGCATTGGGCTCAAATTGCCAAAGGTTTACCTCCCAAATTAGGGGCAGAACCCCATGGTTTGCATTCTTAAAATCCCTTTTTTTTATTTTTCTATCTTTTGTTTTAATTAGTTTTCTTGATTTAATTCTTTAACTTAATATTTTCACAAATAATATAAAAAACACAAAAACACCATAAAAAATCAGAAAAGACAAAAAAAAATTAAATATATTTATCTAATTAATATTTTGTAAATAAATTCATTAATTAACTAGTTCTAAATTAGGTTTTAATCTTAACTTTTTTTAATAAAAATATAAAAAATATAGAATTAGGGTTTATGATAATTTTTATCCCTTTTTTATTTTTCTTTCATAATAATTAAAATATTAAATATTTATTTTTGTAATTAAATTGCATGTAAATTAATTAGGGTTAATTTTAGGTTAAAATTTAATCTTCTTTTTTAATAAATTAAAAACAACTAGAATTAGGGTTAGCATTTATTTTAATTAATTCTTTTTCATTAAAATCATAAAAATACAAAAATACCAAAAACAATTCCTTTTCAATTAATTAGTTTCATCATTTAATTTAATTTTGCAAAAAGGGTCCAACGCCCTCGTTTTAATTCTTATTTAATTCACATATTTATTTTATTTCTTTTAATATTTATGTATCTCTCCCAAGGTCTTGTAAATTAATTTCTTGCATTTTACTTTTCTTTTAATTCTTTATTTTTCTGTCAAATCGGGTTCAAGAAATTTTGGCGATGTGGACCCGCGCCTTTGTAATAGCTTAGAATCTTTACTTTTCTCGCAATTTTGAATTGTTAATCAAGGCATGAAAGAATGAATGGACAAAAATAAAAACAAAGCGTAGATCACCCATGACATGAACAAGACAAAATATCTGAAAACGACACACAAATCACACACCACCCCTAGGGTACGCCTCACTGTTGCCTTGCCTCGTAAGGTGATCGTCGAGTACAGGATGTCTTAGTAAGTCCTCATGATCCTGGAACCTGGCATGAGGGTAGCTTCTAAGGTGTCTTCCCATTGCTCTGGTGATCACCATGTCCCGAACCTCGAATTGACCCGAACACCTCCAACGGTGGTGCTACCTACCTCTCAATGGTGGCATGGCACTACTTTAAAGGAAATTTACACAGACGAATTCCTTAGGGTAGGTAGACGACTCTAGATACTTGCTCTAAATTTCAAAACAAAACAAAATACTTTTCACACCAACACATTTTCAAAAAGCTTTCGAAAGCAATTTTTCAAACACTCTTGAGGACTGATACAAGAGTCGAACTGGAATTTTCAAAGAAACTTTTTAAACCCACAGTTGAAAAGCAAACAAACCATTTTTGAAAACACAATGAGCAAGTATCTAAGAGCCCATGGATAACCATGGATAGAAAGGGTGCTAACACCTTCCTTTTCTATAATCTACCTCCCGAACCGAGAGCAATCTCTTTAAGGAATTTTTCTGTGCTTTTGTCCTTTCCATTTGGAGAAAATAAAAGACGGTGGCGACTCTTGCTTCCGCGACATTTCGCGAACCAGCGTTAAACAGTCAGTTCCAGATCCACCGATCACAATAATGATAAAATCATTGTTGTGTTGATTCAATGTTTGCTGATAATGAAGCTTTCAAAGGAGGGAACAATTGGTGACAACAAAATGCTTGAAGTTGAAAGAGCTTATTCTATGAGTTATTATATGGAATATGTCATTTTGTTTGATGTCACATAATTAATCTTGTCTTCTAATTGCTACATAAAAGAAGAGGTTAATAGTGTAATGATGGATGGGTTAACTACTACAATGATAAACTGGTTTATAAACAAAAAATAATAATTGCTCTGTTGGAAAAAGAATTCCAGTTGTTACACAAACTAAAATGGAAGTTCATGATACTCCACAAGGAAAAGAGCCTCATTGCAGTGTTATTTTTTCTCATCTTAGTTCTATGCTCAAGTTCCCTATTACATCAATTGTTTAGAAACAACACACACGCTTTAAAAGTTCCTTAATTAAGCCAAACTTCAATTAAAGTATTCAAGGGAAAATTCCATTTATGTTCTATATGAAATGACAAGCAGCACAAGCAAAAGGAAGAAAATGAAAACTCTTTTGATGAATATTTTAGAGGTTTATCTTACTTACAACCATGAGGTCAAGGTTGTTCTTAAAGGGGTGAGTAATGATAAGAAGCTAAATAGAATAATTCATTATTAGTTAAATAAGTTTTATTAGTATTTTAATGTATTTGAAGTTATTTTATATTATTAGCTATTAGTATTATTAGCTAGCTATTCAAAGTAATTGGACTTTTATGTTTAGTATCCACTATGAGTATTATATATGTAGTCTCTATGAGACATTGAAGCATCAAATCAAATGAAAAAGTATTTATTCTCTTTTATTCTATTTTTTCATTTTTAGTGTTTTTTTAAAGTAGAAACCCTAGCTTCATAGATTTGATAGGAAACTTCATATTAATTGATGCTCTTATTTAGACCTCATTCCTCATAATCTAAGATGAAAATTTCAGTATTTGATAGCAACGAAGATGCATATTGGTGGGTGCTTTGCACTGAAAAACACTTTATTAAAAATAATACAATAAAGGAGGAAAAGCTTTAAGAAGCAGTCACGTAATTTGAAGGTCGTGCACTCAGTTGGTGGCGTTGGTGGCACAATTATAAGCCACGAGCAAGTTAGGAAGACTTTCTGGTTGCTTTTCTATGGAGATTTAATCGTGAATACAAATATGTGTTACCTCTGTTAGAGGATCCCTACAATGAGGAATTTTATGGACATGTTTTTAATTGGGTTTCTATTTCGTCTACAAAATTTAACCCAAATTCCTCTGAGGTTATTTATATACTCTCAGAAGATAATGGTGATGTCAAAATTGTTCTGGAGGTTGTAGAATAATCTTAAGATCTATGCGGAAAACAAAAGGAGTAACCCAATCTATATGATGAAGAATCGTAGCCACCATTAAAGCAACCCATATTACTGCTGGAAGATGAGGAAGATGAATTGGTTCAAGAGTTGTCATCCTTGATGGAACAAAGTGTTACCGTAGATGCAAATTTCTCAAAAGTCGTTTATGAATTTGGAAATTCTGAGCATGAAGCATCTACAGAATAATCAAGTGTAATATCATTCACGGAGAAAAATCAAACACAAAAGATGATACATCCAGTAGTGTTAGCAAATGTTTCTCCAAGGATGGAAATTAACGAGATCCAGGTCGGTAAATCCTATCAATTTTCGGTGAAGAAAAGTGCGACTGTTCCAGATCAACTCTATTTTCCTCCAAACACCACAAATTAAAATTTTGAAATGGAAGTGGATTTGACGTCGTTTATGAAACACAACCGTGATGAAGATGATTCCACAAGATCTAACATTGTGTTGGATGCTTTGATCCCTAACACTGAACCTTATGAACCAGGACTACCAAAACCTCTAATTATAGCCATAACAATGATTCCCATAAGGTATTATTCTTCTAGCTTATTTGCAAATCTCGTTTTCACCGATTTGACACTTCTCACAAGATTTGAGTTCAAGAAGCTTAATTCGAATTTTGTAAATGTGCCATTAACTACCACTATGGTATTTGATCCTGAACTGCACCATTTAAAGCTTATTGTTGTCGGATTTTATATAAATGGGTTCTCAATTGTCGCCCTCCACCTGTTTATTAAAATGCCTTCATCAGTTTTGCAAAGTCACGAGCGTCTGAGAAACTTCACACGAAACCTTTCTCCGCCCTCTCTCAAAACTCTTAGTCTGATCATAATGCATACAGAAAGTGAAGTTGAAGTGGGAAGAGTATTCATGGGAGCCGGATGCAACCATATAGTCAATAACGTTTCTTGGGGTGCTTTAGGTTTAGTCTCTTTTGATGCTCAAAATGCCATGATGATCTGGAAGCTTAAAAAAACTTCTAGAGTATGGATGAATGTGGTCAATATTAGAGAATTAAGCCAATATGATTTGGGGTTCTATGGTGGTCATTGGAGCCAAAATTGAGATTCAAGTTTAGCACATGGATATGGTGGATCTTTTCATCTTTGGGAAAATGTTGGGGATGACAACTGACCTACATAAAAGGTTCTCACTAGGCATTTTGCATCGGTGACTGATATAACTTGGGGTAGATTCAATGATTACATTATATCTGCTAGCTATGACCATACAACTAGAATTTATGCTTTGTGCAAGGTGGAGGCTGCTCACAAAGATGAAGAACTTTGGTAGGAGATTTCTTGCCCTTAGATTCATGGTCATGATATAAATTGTATGACAGTTGTTCATAGTATGGGGAATAATCATTTTTTAAGTGGAGCTGATGAGAAAGTTGTTAGAGTGTTCGAAGCCCTGTTATCATTTTTGAAAAGATCAAGTAATGCCACTTTGCAGAAGTCTTGTTATTCCGATGATGATATTGAATTTTCCCTTACAGTTTTCTGGTGTGTGTTACCTTACAAAAAAGTAATTGTTGCTGACTTGCTTCCACCAAGAAATTGGTACACAATAGCAATTGAAATCAAAGTTGTAAGAGCATTTACCAGTCCATCACTACCACCAAAACCTTCATATGTTAACTCACACAATGGTATGATTAAGTCAATAAGGGTAAAAGTACAAGTGTTTGATAGAGTGACTGGTATTAAACAATATCGTACTTCAAATGTCATGGCCAAATCTATGAGGTATTTCACGACAAGTATTTGGTACTTTCGAGATGGTCATTATGGTGATGCCTTAAGACTCTTTGAAGATATAAAGAGCTCTGGTGTGACATCTAATTCTGTTATGCATTGTATTATACTCTCTTCTTGTGGTCATGTAGGAAATTTAAGGTATGGAAGAACAATTCATAAGTTAATTATAGGTAATGGTCTTGCTTTGAAGTCTTATATGCAAGTTGTTCTCATTAATGTGTATTCATATTGTGGGAAAATGGAGGTGGTTGATGTATTCAAATTGTGGTGCAATGGAGTTGGTCGGGTAAATATGATTTCTGGTTTGTCAAAACTTGGATAGGTTATTGCTTGTGATGTTCGTTACAAGTCAGACCGAGTTTTCCCTGAATATCGTCCTGCTTCTAGTTCAACATTTTTTCCTTCACTGCACTCCAATTCCCACATGAAGGTCCTTGAAATGAGATACAAGGATAATGAAAACTCTGGTTTTGAATCACATTCAGCTGCCTCTCCTAAACTTATTTCAAACACTGACAACATTACAATGTTAGCTAATAATGATAAAATCATTGTTGTGTTGATTCAATGTTTGTTGATAACGAAGCTTTACAAGGAGGGAACAATTGGTGACAACAAAATGCTTTAAGTTGAAAGAGCTTTTTCTATGAGTTATTATATGAAATATGTCATTTTGTTTGATGTCACATACTTAATCTTGTCTTCTAATTGCTGCATAGAAGAAGAGGTTAATAGTGTAATGATGGATGGATTAACTACTACAATGATAAACTGGTTTATAAACAAAAAAAAATTGCTCTGTTGGAAAAAGAATCCCAGTTGTTACACAAACTAAAATGGAAGTTCATGATACTCCATAAGAAAAAGAGTCTCATTGTAGTGTTATTTTTTCTTATCTTAGTTCTATGCTCAAGTTCCCAATTACATCAATTGTTTAGAAACAACACACACGCTTTAAAAGTTCCTTAATTAAGCCAAACTTCAATTAAAGTATTCAAGGGAAAATTCAATTTATGTTCTATATGAAATGACAAGCAGCACAAGCAAAAGGAAGAAAATGAAAACTCTTTTGATGAATATTTTAGAGGTTTATCTTACTTACAACCTTGAGGTCAAGGTTGTTCTTAAAGGGATGAGTACTGATAAGAAGCTAAATAGAATAATTTATTATTAGTTAAATAAGTTTTATTAGTATTTTGATGTATTTGAAGTTATTTTATATTATTAACTATTGGTATTATTAGCGAGCTATTCAAAGTAATTGGACTTTTATGTTTAGTATCCACTATGAGTATTATATATGTAGTCTCTATGAGACATTGAAGCATCAAATCAAATGAAAAAAGTATTTATTCTCTTTTATTCTATTTTGTCAATTTTAGTGTTCTTTTTTTTTTAAAGTAGAAACCCTAGCTTCATAAATTTGATAGGAAACTTCATATAAATTGGTGCTCTTATTTAGACCTCATTCCTCACAATCTAAGATGAAAATTTCAGTCTTTGATAGAAATAAAGATGCATATTGGTGGGTGCTTTACACTGAAAAAAACTTGATTAAAAATAATACAATAGAGGAGGAAAAGCTTTAAGAAGCAGTCACGACATTTGAAGGTCGTGCACTCACTTGGTGGTTTTCTATGGCGACTTAATCCCGAATACAAATATGTGTTACTTCTATTAGAGGATCCCTACAATGAGGAATTTTATGAACATGTTTTTAATCGGGTTTCTATTTCGTCTACAAAATTTAATCCAAATTCCTCTGAGATTATTTATATACTCTCAGAAGATAATGGTGATGTCAAAACTGTTCTGGAGGTCGTAGAATAATCTTCATATCTGTACCGAAAACAAAAGTAGTAACCCAATCTATATGATGAATAACCGTAGCCACCAATAAAGCAACCCATATTACCGCTGGAAGATGAGGAAGAGGAATGGGTTCAAGATTTGTCATCCTTGATGGAACAAAGTGTTACCGTAGATGCAAATTTCTCAAAAGTCATTTATGAATTTGGAAATTTTGAGCATGAAGCATCTACAGAATAATCAAGTGTAATATCATTCACGGAGAAAAATCAAACACAAAAGATGATACATCCAGTAGTGTTAGAAAATGTTTCTCCAAGGATGGCAATTAACGAGATCCAGGTCGGTAAATCCTATCAATTTCCAGTGAAGACAAGTGCGACTGTTCCAGATCAACTCTAATTTCCTCCTAACACCACAATTTAAAATTTTGAAATGGAAGTGGATTTGACGTCGTTTGGGAAACACAACCGTGATGAAGATGATTCCACAAGATCTAACATTGTGTTGGATGCTTTGATCCCTAACACTGAACCTTATGAACCAGCACTACCCAAACCTCTACTTATAGCCATAACAATGATTCCCATAAGGTATTCTTCTTCTAGCTTATTTGCAAATCTCGTTTTCACCGATTTGACACTTCTCACAAGTTTTGAGTTCAAGAAGCTTAATTCGAATTTTGTAAACCTGCCTGTTGTACCCCAAAATTTTCCCTCTCATTTCATCAACATTTTCTCACCACAAGACCCTTGGAGCTCAAGATCAAGTTAGGGTTTGCTCTGCTCAAGATTCCTCCTTGCACTGTTGACCCAAATTAGGGTTTGAGTTTGCACAAAGATGTTTTGACCTAAAATGCCCAAAGTGACTTTCATGCTTCATGTTGTACTCACAAGTTTATCCATACCAAGTTTCAAGCCTTGATTCCAATCTTTGCCCAGTCAATTGGACAGTTGACCTAGAAATCAACTGTATTGGGGAAAAAAGTCAACTGTGGCCAATTGACAGTCAAACTCATGAAATTTGACCCACATCAACATAATGAACTCATATGAACCATTTGGTCAAGTATTGATCACAATTCCACAAGAAATTTGATCAGATCACCAAAAGGGCAAAATGGTCATTTTTGGGGTTTTGACTGCACAAAGGCAATTTTTGACTGTTTGACCTAACCAATGGCAAACCAAGCTCAAATATGGACTCAAGGATTCAATGGAATTGTCTTGACCCATTCAACAAGTTCAAAAGGTCTCAAATGCACAGGATTGACAGATGAATTTTTCAGTCAACTGATCAAAATTTGACTGTATACTAAAAAGTCAAACTTTGACTTTTTGGTCAAAATCAAGTGCCAAGATTCATTTTTCATCAAGACATTTCAAATTATGAAACTTGTTCATCAAGAAATCCAAAATTGCAAATTAGGGTTTAAGATGAGAAAATTTCATAACTTAGAATTTTTCTAAGTTATGAAACTTCCTTATTTTTTCCTAACTTTGTCCCATTTTTTCACCAAGATGAAAATGGATTCAAACAAAACTCAAAACATGAAAGTTGTAGTCCATTGCAAAATCTACAACTTGGATTCACAAAGTTTTCTCAAAGGAAGCTTTTGACCTATTCTAGGCAGGATTTTTGTCCAACTTCATGGCCACTTTTCACATGGTTACACTTGGAGTTTCAATTTGCATTACAAATATGGATTGTAGTACACATTCCAAGCTTTCCAAATTGTCCAAGAACTTCTCAAACACCCTTGTGGTTAGGGAGAATCGAATTTGCAAAGTTGGGCAAAAGTCACTTTTGTTCATAACCAAATACACGTTCATACATTGGCTTTTTTCAAATCAGCATGCTTGGTACTTGCTTGCAGGCCTCTAAACCAAGTTTGCACTCCATAATTAAATGCCTAACCATTGTGTTCAAGCTTTGTTTTGTGCATTTGGTCATTACATGCAAGATTATCCCTTAATTAGAAAAAGCACATTTGCCATTTTTGTAAAGTAGTGCTTTATGTCAAATTCAAAATCCAAGAGGCATGGGCCAGATCTTTGAGGCTAGCATTTGTACACAAATCCCTCTGATCAAGAACAAGATATGCAGCATACATAGAGGGTGGTACAGGCCTGTATTGGAACTTACACTATCCTTGCTTACATTAGAAGAAACTTGGCAAACTGATACCAACACTCACTTCCAGCAAGCATAAGCCTAAGCAAACTTTGTTCTCATCTTACTTACACCCTAACTGACCTAAAACACGATTTCTTCATCCTCAATACCCCCTCATTCACCAAAACTCCATTTTTTCTGCAAGAAACAGGGCATCCCTGCAGATTGAGTTGCACAACTCAGTTTGCTCGTGCGTTTTGGCCAAAGCTTGTTCAAGCACATTCCCTACCATCCATTGGAACTATCCCAAGCCCTAAATACAAACTGTAACATCCCTAACCCCTGTTGCCATTTTCATTTTTTCAGTTCTGCAGGTGAACTTCCATAGCACGATTCATAGTGATTCAAAGCAAGCCAGGTGTTGGAAAAGCATCCTTGGACTTCAGGCAAGCTGTACCAAAGCTCAAACTCCATTGAAGATACCTCCATTGCTGTACACGACTCAAGCTAAAACAGGTAAAAACATGAACTTCTATCTCTCAATATAGGAAGAGTTAGGCTTAGGGTTGTGAATGAAACATGTTCTCCTCATAGCCCTGAAGCCATCCATATATTTACTTTTTATTTATATTGAGTATGCTGTGAGAATTTTGGCCATGAATATTGAAGAAAAATTAGGTCAGAAATTGGGGATGAAGAAATTCTCCTTCGTTTCTTAGAGTTAAGTCAAGTGTTTTATATGTATGTATTCGTCTCTTGATGCTCTACATTGTTTGTGTTATGAGTTTTTGTTAAAAATCAAAGAATCAGGAGTTTGGATGAAACATGGAACGTGCGCGTTTTTCTGTTTGACCATTGCTGAAGGTTGAAGACAAAGCTGGCTTGGGCTGGGCCTGAGTCAGCTTGCTTTTTGCACCCCCTTTTCCAATTTACACCCCCCTGGCCCATTGTGTGATATATTTATCATTTTTGATTTTTTCTTTTTGATTCTGACTTATTATTTTTTGCTCAAATATAAAAAACACCAAAAATATTTTTCCTCATTTTTTTTTGCATTTATTTGGCATTTATTTGTTTTGTTTAACATATGTATATAAATAAATATAATACTTTTTATTTAAAACACTAAAAAATAATACAAAAATATATTTATTTTCAATCATTATTTTTTGCTTACATTTTGAAAACATTTTCTAAAAATATACATTTTTGTAAATAATTAATATTTTATTCTTGTATATATTTAGTATATTTAATATATAATATATAAATACTTGTATATTTTATTAGATATTTAGGACAAAAATATAGAAATAATACATTTTTATTTTTATTAATATTGACACTAAAAAATACTTTTTTTTTACAATATACTTCTTTTTTTATTTTGTATAAATTAATATATAAATATTGTATATAATTAATAAATAAATACTATTTATTTAAAAAACTAGGGTTTTGCCCTAAACCATAAAAATATTCAAAATTTGACCTTTTTATTTTTGTTTATATTTCACATTGAAAAATACTTTCTCATACATAAAAAATCCTTTTTGTGCATAATACATTTTGCATATTTATTATATTTGTTTAAATATTGTACAATTTGATATTTGTATATTCAATATGGATGTAATAGTTTTAGATTTAATTTCTTGCTAAATATCCCCCCATTCAAACATTTGTACCCCCATCCCCATAATTATGTTGTAATAATTTAGGACTTTAAATTTCCGCATTTAAAAGCTTTCAAATTATGCCATGATAGACTTAGGGTTTGTATGCAAATCAAATAACAAATAGCTTGACTAATACAAAGACAAAAATGCATGAAAATGGACAACACAATGCACACTTGCACTCTTAGGGTTACTCCACTTGTTTCCTTCAAAAAATGGGCCATGTTGCATGTTGAGTGTCTTTGGCAAAACAAAAACAAATCAAATGATCATAGCCCCTCGATGATGCTTTCTCAAGTTGCCTAAGAAATGATCAAGTCCCTTAAAGAAAAATTTGCCAAAGACACTTGGCACTATTGCATTCATGGTCTAAACGATGACTCGTGCCCGTCCCGTTAACATCCTAACACAAGATTGTCCACTAAATACAATGGTGGAACAATACTGTTAAAAAGGTTAAAACATAGGAAAGATCTTTGAGAAATTTAGGGTAGATAGCTCTTGGTTACTTGGCCAAACTTGCAAAACAATCCTTGCCTTTTTCAAAATACACCTCACAAACACAACTTCAAAACAACCTTCAAAACATTGAAAAAGATTTTCAAAAGACAATACACCTTTGTATACATTCAAACATGGATCATTACAAAGGTTGCCACAACAATGGCTTCTTTTCAAAACATCTTTCAAAATCACACACAAAGCACCATTTCAAACAATTGAAAACACCATTTCAAACAATTGAAAATGAAAGGCAAGTGATCTAAGCAAGTAACTAAGAGCCCATAGATAACCATGGATAGAAAGGGTGCTAATACCTTCTCTTTCTATAATCTACTCCCCGAATCCAAGAAAACATCTCAAAGGTTTTTCCTGTGCTTTTTAACCTTTCCTTAGGATAAAATAAAAAGTCGGTGGCGACTCTTGCTAAACCGAAACATTTGCGAAAACAAATGCAAAACCTCAAGTCAGTTCTCCCACCGTATCACAGAACTGGCGACTCTGCTGGGGAAAAATTTAAAAGTGGAGTAACCTTAGGGCTTAGATCACCCTTTTGCATGACTAATTGTTTGCTTTGATTGCTTTACATTTTGGTTCTTTTGTTTGGGCTTGAAATCCTACACTCGGATTTGGGAAACATTCATAGATAGCAATACGTTGTGGAAACTGTGCGGGGTATACCGACACGGTTGAAGCAATAGCTATATTAGTGCGACATATTTGTGAGTACCGGTAACCCTTGAGTTCAATCAAGGAGAGTACGGGGCCGCTGAGTGATGTCACTAAGCACTAATGACCTAGAACCTTACTTGACCATCTTGGCCTTTTATTAGGGGTAGTGAGATGATCGGCTTTGGTGCAGTCCGAAGTTGGTAGATACTCGATACTACACTCATTGAGGATTGTTTTCTTGGAATATTTTGGTCGCTAGTTAAGTGGCTAAACCAAAACAATGAACATAGAAAACAATCCAATGATATTGAGCTCCTTAGAACCCAGTTACTATTTATAGGACAGGTTTTTAAGCCAACTTCACTCAAGAGGGTACTTACCTATGAAACCTCATGCAAGCCTGAAACTAGGGTTTTGTGTGACTTGCTTGTACATATGTTTGTGCATACATCATGAACATCATAAAGCATCATATGCATCCACTAACCATTTTAAGGGTTTGGATCTTCATCTTTGTTCTTGTTTTGTAGGTCATGGAAATTCTTCGCAGGAAAACCATCCAAGTCAACCTTGTGAGAATCCCTCCTCAACTCAAGGAGCTTACATCCAGAATTCCAGAAAGCTCTCTATTCAGTGAAAGACATGGTAGACTGCTCAGCCTAGTCAACACCAGCATTGAAGAAGACATGATGAAAGTGTTGTTCCAATTCTTTGACCCCCTTCACCACTGTTTCACATTCCCCGACTACCAATTGGTGCCTACTTTGGTGGAATTTTCTCAACTCCTGAGAATTCCTATTCTTAATCACCTACCCTACAACGGTACGGAAAAAGAACCAAAGCCTGAAGATGTTGCTCAAACACCACACTTGCAACCATCTGACATCAAGGGGAATTGGGAGACTAGAAGTGGTGTCAAAGGCTTCTTGGCAAAATTCTTGTTTGAGAAGGCACAAGAGTGTTGGAATTCTTTGGATCTACAAGCCTTTGAAGAGATTGTGGCACTCCTCATTTATGGGTTGGTCTTGTTCCCAAATCCTGACCAACTTATAGATGTCAATGCTGTCAAGATTTTCCTATCCAGGAATCCCATACCTACATTGCTTGGGGACATTCTCCATTCATTTTACACACGAACAATGAGAAAGAGAGGTGTTCTCATGTGCTGTACTCCTCTCCTTGCAAGGTGGTTTATTTCTCATCTGCCACAATCTGTTTTGAAGAATGAACAAGGCTTAAGGTGGTCACAACGATTGATGACCCTCACACATTCTGATGTACATTGGTGTTCTCGGTCCAGAGAAAATGTCATCATCGTCGATCATTGTGGTGAGTTCCCTAATGTTCCATTACTTGGCATTAGAGGGGGCATTACCTACAACCCTTGTCTAGCCTTGAGACAATTTGGATATGCACGGAGGGATGGCCCTCATGACATGCTGATTCCTGACCTAGTTTTTGACTTCGACAACGATGTGCAAGGACTTCGCCAAAGATTCATCAGAGCTTGGAGGATGCCTAACAAGGTAGATAGCAAGACACTGGGGCACAAGAACTCCATCCCTCTTGAGCCTTACCTCAAGTGGGTACGAACCCGCGCCCAGAGTCTTATGATGCCTTACCCTCATATTCTCCCTTTGATTAAAGAGCCTGTTAAGGAAGGAGAGGTTCCATACACCGTCCTACATCCTGACATGCCAACATCATGGGAGGAAATGCAGAAGATTTGGATCCAACTCAAGGAAGAAAGGGATACTTTTGAAGCCAACTTCTACGCCAGTGAGAAGAAGGTTTTGGAGCTGACCCGCCGACTTCACGAGGAAGAGACCCTCAACACTTACATCTCACTAAAGAGGATGCGCAACGTCTTTTTACCTTAAGAAGTTTTTGTAATATTTGGCCCATGGGGCATTTATGTACTGACATAATTTCTTCTTATTAATATGATGTGTGTTCTTTTTGTCTGCAACAATTTTGAATTTCTAAATCCTTGAATCCATTGCATGAATAAACATATCATTCATCATATGCATAAACAGGTCTTCACACCAGGTTTCCTTATCTCTCTGCTGTTTATTTCAGTAAGATGGATCTCGAACAGACGGTCAAAGATCTGCAGGCACAAAACTCGCAGTTTCAATAGCTCCTTATGACCTTGGCGAAGGGTCAGGAGGATCTTAAAGCACTGTTAGGGAATAAAGAGCAAGAAAAAGGAAAAAAGAAGAAGAAGAGAGTTGGGGTAGCTACACTGGGAAGAAGATTTGAGAATGAAGCTAGGAGAGTTCTTGAATTCCCCTCCACATCTGATGAGGGGACCGGTAAGGGAAAAGGAGCCGCATTACCTTCTGAGTCCGAGGCTGAAGAGGAAGAGGTTGAGGAAGATGAAGATTATTCAGAGCAGCAATACCCGCCAGCGGACGACAAATACAAAAACTTGGAGGATAGACTGGCAGCTATGGAGCTGCAAAGGGTTCCCGGGCTAGATTTTGAAGAATTGGGATTGATTCCTGGAATTGTGATCCCTCCAAAGTTTAAGGTGCCAACTTTTGCAAAATACGACGGTCTGTCTTGCCCGAAGATGCACCTAAGGTCGTAGTCATAAAAATTCAACCTCATTCATCCGATAGAAATCTTTGGGTACACTTCTTCCAGGATAGCCTGTCTGGTACACAGCTAGATTGGTTTTACCAGCTTGAGAGGTCAGAAGTGCATAACTGGGAAGACTTGGCAGCTGCCTTTTATCGCCAGTATCAATATAACGCTGACTTAGTGCCAACCCGTACTCAGCTACAGAGTATGGGGATGGCCTCAAATGAGGGATTCAAAGAATACGCCCAGAAATGGCGCGACTTGGCCGGAAGAGTACAACCACCTCTTTCAGATAGGGAACTAGTTGATATGTTCTTGGGGACCCTATCTGGCCCGTTATTCAACCATTTGATCGGGAGCTCTTCCGCAGGGTTTACTGAATTGATTCTGACTGGCGAACGGGTGGAATCTGGTATGAAGAGTGGGAAGATTCAAAGGGATGCCTCTGCATCTACAACTGTTAAAAAGCCATTTCCAGCCAAGAAGGAGGAAGCTGTTGTGTACTCTCAAAAAGGATTGGGGAGAACTGAGCACCGGCCAACTGTAGGGGCCGTAATGATTCAAAATTCGTCAAATGATCAGCCTCGTACCAATCAGTCTAGACCTAACCAGCAACAGGTAGAACGGCCACAACGGCAGTTCACCCGCATCAATATGACGCCTGCACAAGTTCTTCCCCATTTGTTGAAGTTGAATCTGACTGGTTTAAAGGAGGCACCGAAAAACCCTAACACCACATCTCCATACTATCATGCCAATGCCAAATGTGCATATCATTCTGACAACGCCGGACATGACACCATCAATCGTTGGGCGCTAAAGAATAAAATTCAAGACTTGATAGACACAAAAGAGGTTGAGTTCGACGCCCCCGAGAAGCCGAACGTAATATCCGCTCCGATGCCAAAGCATGGTCACAACGTACATGCGGTTGAAGAAGATCTGTATGTTACTGCTGTTGATGATCTGGTAACTCCACTACTAACAATCAAGTTGAATCTGTTGAAAGCTGGGATTTTCCCAGGATGTAAAGAAGACTGCTACTGTTGTTCCTCCCTACCAATCGACTGTCCATTGCTGAAGATAGGCATCCAAGGCCTAATGGACAGCTAACAAATTCTTTTCGAAAAGATTACTGCTACTCCAACCCCTATCAAAGATGTTTCAATAATCACCATTTCCACAAATCTTTCCAAGGTCCCTAAAAGGCCTGTTAAGATTACATCCGCTACGAATATTGTTCCTCTGAAAATAACCATGCCTGGGCCTGTCCCCTACAAATCTGACAAATCAATACCGTGGAATTATGGTGGAGAAATCTACTACCACAGTGTTAAACAAGTTGAGATAACTGAAGAGAGCTCTGACGAAGAAACTACCGACATTGGAAACATTGCTGGTATGAGCAAGATTACCCGAAGTGGGAGAATTTTCTCTCCAGAGATTGCCCCCCCAAAGGCAATCTTTGGACCCTCAGCTGCTGCCAAAGTTACTCCTGCACCGATAAAACTTTCTGCAAGAACTCCGTTGATTGAAGAAGCTGTTACTCCTGTGGTTGTCCCTCCTACTTCTGCTGATAAAGGGAAAGGGATCCAAGATGAGCTCGTCAGGACGAGGGCTCAACCATTGGTCATCCCTGAAACCTCTAAGAAAGAAATGGAGGAGATTCTGAAAATAATTAAGAAGAGTGATTATGACGTGGTGGAGCAACTGGGGCAAACCCCCTCGAAGATCTCCATGTTAGCATTACTGCTTTGTTCGGAGGCTCATGCCAAAGCCTTGATAAGGTTTTTGAAGACAGCCCATGTGCCCCAAGAAACCTCAGCCGATCAATTCCAGGATTGTGTAGCCAGCCTTACCGCCGACAATGGCTTGGGTTTCTCTGATGCTGACCTGACTCCGAAAGGAAGAAAGCACAATGATGCACTGCATGTGTCAGTTGAATTCCGAGGAACTACTCTCGCCCATGTCTTGGTCGATACTGGTTCTTCTTTAAATGTGTTGCCTAAGAAAGCTCTGGATCGATTGGATTATGAAGGCTTGGAGCTAAAACCAAGTAATATCATTGTCAGGGCCTTTGACGGGTCTAAAAGAATGGTGCATGGGGAGGTCGACATTCCCATCAAGGTAGGCACTGAGGTTTTCCACTCAACCTTCTATGTGATGGACATCCGCCCGTCATACTCTTGCTTGCTAGGGAGGCCATGGATACATAATGTTGGGGCAGTCACTTCCTCCCTACATCAGATGCTGAAATACCCTGTTAAGGGTAAAATCATAACTGTACACGGTGAAGAGGAGTACATGATCAGTCATATGAACTCCTTTAGGTATGTGGAAGTGGAGGGAGAATTCATCGAAACACCGTTCCAACACTTCGAGGAAATTGCTCCCGAGGTTGCGGTAGCAAAGGCAGTAGCTGAGGTACCCAAGCAGGTGGCCAGGATGGCATCTCTGAAAGACGCAAAGGCTGCAATGAAGGAGGGGAAGAGCTCAACATGGGGACAGTTGCCTGACATTCCTCACAAAACAGACAAGTTTGGGTTGGGATTTACCACTGCGGGGCAGAAGGCTATGCGTCGCTCAAAAATTGAAAGAACACCCATCAAGATTTCTCCTCATGGAATCAATGCTTTGGAAGACAAAGACGAAGAGGGTAACATTGAAGATTGGATCTTCCCAACCATCGAAGGGGGACTGCACAACTGGGAGGCGAAAGACTTCATCCCCATTACTTTCATTAATCAGTAATTTATCTTTCGAACATTTCCTGTTGGTCTGTAATAATTACTTTTAAAACAATATGCACACTATTTTTCACCTCATGCCTAGCCCGGGGCATGTAGGTCCATTTGTAAGGGTTTTGATTCTCTTCATATTCATATGCCATGTTTAATGATTCATTGGACGTTTTTCATTTATAAAACTGCTGTGTTCATTTTCTTCCCTTTTTGCATTTTTGTTTGTTTAAGGATGGCTATCCCTTACACACACCCACACTCACAAATGCAGGTACCCATCCACTCTGGATTCTATGGGTGACTATTCTGCTATACCCTTCAATAACTTTGAAGATTTGGTCAATCAAGCTGAGTATGAAGATGACGAAGATTGTGAAGTACCAGGAGAGCTAGCCAGACTTCTACAACAAGAAGAAAGGGCCATCTTGCCTCATGAAGAGTTGTTGGAAACTGTCAACTTAGGAACAAAGGAAGACCGGAAGGAAGTACAAGTGGGTGCCAATCTGGAACCAGGTGTCAAGGAGCTCTTAATACAGCTATTGAATGAATACATTGAAATCTTCGCCTGGTCTTATGAATACATGCCGGGTTTAGACACATATATCGTGGTTCACCGTCTCCCTACAAGAGAGGATTGTCCACCGATCAAGCAAAAAGTCCGCCGAATGAGGCCCGACACATCTGAGAAGATTAAAGCTGAAGTAATGAAGCAATTCAACGCTGGTTTTCTGGCTGTTACATCCTATCCGCAATGGGTTGCTAACATTGTGCCCGTTCCTGAAAAAGACGGCAAGGTCAGAATGTGTGTGGACTACCGGGATTTAAACAGGGCCAACCCTAAAGATGATTTTCCGCTACCGCATATCGACATTTTAATTGACAACACAGCTCAGCACAAGGTGTTTTCCTTCATGGACGGATTCTCGGGCTACAACCAGATCAAAATGGCCCCCGAGGACATGGAGAAAACAACCTTTGTTACACAGTGGGGTACCTTCTGCTACAAGGTGATGCCGTTCGGACTAAAGAACACAGGGGAAACTTATCAACGCGCCATGGTAGCTTTGTTTCATGATATGATACATCATGAGATCGAAGTTTACGTAGACGACATGATAGCTCGATCATAAACAGAGGAGGAACACCTTGAACATTTGCAGAAGCTGTTTGCCAGGTTGAAGGAGTACAAACTCAGGCTGAATCTAAGTAAGTGCACTTTTGGAGTTAGGTCTGGTAAACTTCTAGGATTTATTGTCATCAACAAAGGCATTGAGGTCGATCCAGCAAAAGTGAAAGCTATACAAGAGATGCCTGCCCCCCATACTGAAAAGGAGGTTAGAGGGTTCTTGGGGCGCTTGAACTATATTGCCAGATTCATCTCTCATCTGACGTCTACCTGTGAGCCAATTTTCAAACTATTGAAGAAAGATCAGGTAGTCGAATGGAACGACGATTGCCAAGCTGCTTTTGATAAGATCAAGGAGTATTTACTAGAACCTCCTATTCTGATGCCACCCGTTGAAGGAAGGCCGCTGATCATGTATCTGACCGTTTTGGATAACTCAATGGGGGTGCGTACTAGGCCAACATGACGAGTCTGGTCGAAAAGAGCATGCCATTTATTACCTTAGCAAAAAGTTTACCGACTGTGAGACTCGCTACTCACTACTCGAGAAAACTTGCTGTACTTTGGTATGGGCTGCTCGCCGACTAAGACAGTATATGTTGACTCATACCACTCTGTTGATTTCCAAAATGGATCCTATCAAGTATATCTTCGAAAAGCCTGCTTTATCTGGAAGAATCGCTAGATGACAGATGATCCTGACTGAGTATGACATCCAGTATACTACCCAAAAAGCTATAAAGGGGAGTGTACTAGCTGACCATCTAGCTCTTCAAGCTATCGAAGATTATCAATCCATGAGATTCGACTTCCCGGACGAGGACATCATGAATTTGGACAACATTGAAGGTAACAGACCGTATGACGGACCTGAAAATGGATCCCGATGGACCCTGTACTTTGATGGTGCTTCAAATGCACTTAGAAACGGTATCGGTGCCGTACTCATTTCCTTGGAAGATTGTCATACACCTTTCACGGCCTGACTTTGTTTCAACTGTACCAACAACATGGCCGAATATGAAGCTTGCATTTTTGGTCTCAAGGCTGCTATAGACCTAGGGATCAAATCTTTGATCGTATTTGGGGACTCGGCTTTGGTTATCAGTCAAATCAAAGGAGAGTGGGATACCAAACATCCTAATCTTATCCCATACAAAGAACATGTCCTGACATTGTTGCCTCATTTCGAGCAGATCACCTTCGAGCATTTCCTGCGAGAAGAAAATCAGCTAGCAGATGCTCTGGCAACAATGTCCTCTATGTTTAAACTTAACTGGGATAACGAGGCTCCCCAAATCACCATCGAGCGAATGGATGAACCTGCGCATTGTCATGAGATTAATACCGAAGAAGTAGTGGAACAACCCTGGTTTCACGAAATCAAAAGGTATCTCCAGACTAGATAATATCCCGAAGGAGCTTCTGTAAATGACAAAAAGTTCCTAAGGAAATTTGCTGCCAAGTTCTTCCTGAGAAAAGGCATCCTCTATAAACGCAGCCATGATTGTGTTTTACTCCGATGTGTAGACAAAGCTGAAGCAGAGTTAATCATGACTGAGATACACAGCGGCACATTTGGCACCCACTTGAGTGGACATACGATGGCTAAGAAGATTCTAAGGGCAGGCTATTATTGGTCTACCATGGAAGCTGATTGCCATCAACATTCCCGTACTTGCCACAAATGTCAAGTCTACGCTGACAAGATTCATATTCCTCCTTTTCCTCTCAACGTTCTGACAACTCCTTGGCCATTCGCAATGTGGGGCATTGACATGATTGGAGAGATCAAGCCCACGATGTCCAATGGACATCGCTTCATCCTGGTCGCCATTGACTATTTTACCAAATGGGTCGAAGCATCTTCCTTCGCCTCTGTTACAAAAAATGTGGTTGCCCGCTTCATCAAGCAGAATCTCATATGCCGGTATGGTGTCCCCGACAGGATCATTACAGACAACGGTACAAATATGAACAATACTATGATCACCGCTCTATGCGAATAGTTCAAGATTTATCATCATAATTCATCTCCCTATCGGCCGAAGATGAACGGTGTTGTTGAAGCTGCGAACAAAAACATCAAGAAGATCATTCAGAAAATGACAGTTACCTACAAGGACTGGCATGAGATGTTACTGTTTGCTCTGCATGGGTACCGTACCACGGCACGTACTTCAACAGGGGCAACCCCATTTTCTTTGGTATATGGCATGGAAGCTGTCCTACCCATGGAAGTTCAGATTCCTTCTTTAAGGATTATGAAAGACTCTGGTTTGAGTGAAAACGATTGGATTCAGACCCGACTTGATCAACTCAATTTGATCGACGAGAAACGACTCACTGCTGTTTTCCATGGTCAGACGTACCAAAAACGGATGATCAAGGCTTTCAACAAGAAAGTCAGACGTCAAGTATATCAAGTCGGAGATATTGTAATAAAGCGGATTATCTTGCCGCAAAGTGATCCCAGGGGCAAATGGACTCCTACTTACGAAGGACCATTTGTGATCAAGAGCATATTTTCTGGTGGTGCAATGATTCTGACCACCATGGACGGCGACGATTTGCTACACCCTGCGAACGCAGACATAGTCAAAAAATACTACGCATAAAACGACCCGACAAGTCGAAAACCCGAAAGGGAGACTTGGGCAAAAATGGGCATCCCGGTGAACCGAAAACCCGAAAGGGCGGTTTAGGCAAAAATTAGGGATAAAACAAAAAAATCTGTACACCCGGCAAGTCGAAAACCCGAAAGGGCGGCTTGGGCAAAAAGGGGTTTCCCGGTGGGTTGAAAACCCGAGAGGGCGGTCTAGGCAAAAGTTAGGGAATTAAAGCGTATGACTATGTCTTGTCGGATCACTTTAAAGAACAATCTCTTCATCAACAAGCTCCGAGCTGCTGATCAATCCAATCATCGGCGGACGAAGCATTGAATGGACAAGATATTCAGAGTTGTGAAGGCTATAGCAGAATGGGGATCCCATGGAATTGTTTCACATAGCCATCTTTCTTTTGTATAAATTTTTCAATTTTTACGACGACATTCTAGGATGTTTGTCTCCTTTGTACAAAGATACTCATAAAAAGTTAATACAAATACTTTTCCAAATACAGAAATTTGCTTTGTTTTCCTTTTTCTCTTTTGCACTTATGTTTTATTTGAGAAGCGTCCAATGTTTTGTTAAATAGGCATATGCATTTGAACATAATCATTTCCTTACAAATCAAGAAGGATGATTGCTGATAGGTTGAAGGTACAGATAGATATCTTGATGCCCTTTTAGAAGGAATCCCTAGCAGAATTAAACTCCAAATTCCTCAACAAAGTTAAAATCCAGACCTTAATTCCCCAAACAGAGTTAAACTTCAGGATCCTCAGCAAAACAAAAGTTTTCTCAAAACTGATTTCCCCAGCCAGAGAGCCTTCCAGAACTCAATTCCCCTCAGAGTTAAGTTTCAGTATCCCCAGTGGAGCCTTAAAAATCTGAAAATCCTATCCCTAGCGGAGCTAAAACCTCCAACTATCAATTCCCAGCGGAACTGGACTAGTGAACCTTCTCCCTACAGAGATACTTCCCCTCCGATTGAAGAGTCTCCGTCTTACTTCTCCAACATAAGTTTACTAGGGTCTGGACTCCCCAGTAGAGATCATGAGGATTCTCATTCCCCACAGGTCATCAAGGAGTTCCAATCCCCAGCAGTGGTCCTAAGATCCCTCAACCGTTGAAGATCTTGTTCCCCGAACAGTCAACAGTCAACGAGGATATCTCAGCTTTAGCATTCAGAGATTCCTACAATCCCCTGCAGCAATCAATGATTCACTTTCCCCTGCAACAGTCAATGATTCACTTCCCCCTGCAGCAGTCAATGATTCACTTTCCCCTGCAGCAGTCAATGATTCACTTTCCCCGGCAACAGTCAAGATTCTCTCATCTCCAGCTATCCAGGATTCATCTATCCTCAGCAAAGATAGCTCATCAGCTTACATGCGCATTCATTACATTCATATATCATAAACATTGATATAACATATATATTGCATCATACATATCATGCAACATAACTTTGTGTTTTAGCTAACATTTCATCCTTTTTAGGATAAGATTAAAAGGCTATCATTAACAATTATTCAGATACAGTATGGGTACACCCCAGACAAGGCGGTCATTCTGTTACTCATTCAGAATTTCAAGTCAGATACAGTACAGATACACCCCAGACACGGTGGTCATTCTACTACTCATTCAGACTACAACAATCAGATACAGGCTAGATACGCTCCGGACACGGCAACCATTCTATCTCTCATTCAGATTCATTTATCAACCTCAAGGTTCAAATGCATTCCAAACACGGATACCATTCTGACCCTTACAACAGCAGTTTTATTCTCCCCAGTGCATTCGCCACGGAGGTCATTATGTCATTTATTCTGATCCCAGTTACAGTTTCAGATACACTTCAGACACGGAAGTCATTTTGCTACCCATACAGATCTCAATCCCAGTTACAATCTCAGATACACTCCAGACACGGAAGTCATTCTGCTACTCATACAAATCTCAATTTCAGATACAGCCCAGATACGCTCCAGACACGGTTGCCATCCTGTCACTCATTCAGAATTTATCCCCAGCACGCAGTTGTTCCATACACAGATATTTCTCTGTCACCCAGATTCAATACAAATACACTCCAGACACGACAGTCATTCTGATATTCATTCTACATTCAAATGCAGTCACAGCTCAGATACGCCCCAAACACGGAGGCCATTCTTTTGCTCATACAAACTCAGTCTCCAGATACAGTTCAAATGCATTCCAGACACGGATACCATTTTGATCCTCATTTTTCTGACCTATCACATTACAGTTCAACAAACATTCCAGAAGGCATCTTTAAGCCCATCTCCAAATGGCATCTTTAAGCCTATTCTCGTATCCATGTCTTGATGAGTGCAAATTTACGGGTACTCTAGTGTCCAATCTCCTTTTACCTTCGAGACGCGAAAGGCAAACTTGCCAATCTAACTCTTCAAGTTCAAGAAGATTGAACAGGGGCAACTGTTGTACCCCAAAATTTTCCCTCTCATTTCATCAACATTTTCTCACCACAAGACCTTTGGAGCTCAAGATCAAGTTAGGGTTTGCTCTGCTCAAGATTCCTCCTTGCACTGTTGACCCAAATTAGGGTTTGAGTTTGCACAAAGATGTTTTGACCTAAAATGCCCAAAGTGACTTTCATGCTTCATGTTGGACTCACAAGTTTATCCATACCAAGTTTCAAGCCTTGATTCCAATCTTTGCCCAGTCAATTGGACAGTTGACCTAGAAATCAACTGTATTGGGGAAAAAAGCCAACTGTGGCCAATTGACAGTCAAACTCATGAAATTTGACCCACATCAACATAATGAACTCATATGAACCATTTGGTCAAGTATTGATCACAATTCCACAAGAAATTTGATCAGATCACCAAAAGGGCAATATGGTCATTTTTGGGGTTTTGACTGCACAAAGGCAATTTTTGACTGTTTGACCTAACCAATGGCAAACCAAGCTCACATATGGACTCAAGGATTCAATGGAATTGTCTTGACCCATTCAACAAGTTCAAAAGGTCTCAAATGCACATGATTGACAGATGAATTTTTCAGTCAACTGATCAAAATTTGACTGTATACTGAAAAGTCAAACTTTGACTTTTTGGTCAAAATCAAGTGCCAAGATTCATTTTTCATCAAGACATGTCAAATTATGAAACTTGTTCATCAAGAAATCCAAAATTGCAAATTAGGGTTTAAGATGAGAAAATTTCATAACTTAGAATTTTTCTAAGTTATGAAACTTCCTTATTTTTTCCTAACTTTGTCCTATTTTTTCACCAAGATGAAAATGGATTCAAACAAAACTCAAAACATGAAAGTTGTAGTCCATTGCAAAATCTACAACTTTTATTCACAAAGTTTTCTCAAAGGAATCTTGTAGCTCAAGTTATGATTTTTGGAATAAGGGTGCAAAACATTTTTAACTTTGAGAAATTTTGACCTATTCTAGGCAGGATTTTTGTCCAACTTCATGGCCACTTTTCACATGGTTCCACTTGGAGTTTCAATTTTCATTACAAATATGGATTGTAGTACATATTCCAAGCTTTCCAAATTGTCCAAGAACTTCTCAAACACCCATGTGGTTATGGAGAATCGAATTTGCAAAGTTGGGCAAAAGTCACTTTTGTTCATAACCAAATACATGTTCATACATTGGCATTTTTCAAATCAGCATGCTTGGTACTTGCTTGCAGGCCTCTAAACCAAGTTTGAACTCCATAATTAAATGCCTAACCATTGTGTTCAAGCTTTGTTTTGTGCATTTGGTCATTACATGCAAGATTATCCCTTAATTAGAAAAAGCACATTTGCCATTTTTGTAAAGTAGTGCTTTATGTCAAATTCAAAATCCAAGAGGCATGGGCCAGATCTTTGAGGCTAGCATTTGTACACAAATCCCTCTGATCAAGAACAAGATATGCAGCATACATAGAGGGTGGTACAGGCCTGTATTGGAACTTACACTATCCTTGCTTACTTTAGAAGAAACTTGGCAAAGTGATACCAACACTCACTTCCTGCAAGCATAAGCCTAAAAAAACTTTGTTCTCATCTTACATACACCCTAACTGACCTAAAACACGATTCCTTCATCCTCAATACCCCCTCATTCACCAAAACTCCATTTTTTCTGCAAGAAACAGGGCATCCCTGCAGATTGAGTTGCACAACTCAGTTTGCTCGTGCGTTTTGGCCAAAGCTTGTTCAAGCACATTCCCTACCATCCATTGGAACTATCCCAAGCCCTAAATACAAACTGTAACATCCCTAACCCCTGTTGCCATTTTCATTTTTTCAGTTCTGCAGGTGAACTTCCATAGCACGATTCATAGTGATTCAAAGCAAGCCAGGTGTTGGAAAAGCATCCTTGGACTTCAGGCAAGCTGTACCAAAGCTCAAACTCCATTGAAGATACCTCCATTGCTGTACACGACTCAAGCTGAAACAGGTAAAAACAAGAACTTTTATCTCTCAATATAGGAAGAGTTAGGCTTAGGTTTGTGAATGAAACATGTTCTCCTCATAGCCCTGAAGCCATCCATATATTTACTTTTCATTTATATTGAGTATGCTGTGAGAATTTTGGCCATGAATATTGAAGAAAAATTAGGTCAGAAATTGGGGATGAAGAAATTCTCCTTCGTTTCTTAGAGTTAAGTCAAGTGTTTTATATGTATGAATTCGTCTCTTGATGCTCTACATTGTTTGTGTTATGAGTTTTTGTTAAAAATCAAAGAATCAGGAGTTTGGATGAAACATGGAACACGCACGTTTTTCTGTTTGAACATTGCTGAAGGTTGAAGACAAAGCTGACTTGGGTTGGGCCTGAGTCAGCTTGCTTTTTGCACCCCCTTTTCCAATTTACACCCCCTGGCCCATTGTGTGATATATTTATCATTTTTGATTTTTTTCTTTTTGATTCTGACTTATTATTTTTTGCTCAAATATAAAAAACACCAAAAAGATTTTTCCTCATTTTTTTTTGCATTTATTTGGCATTTATTTGTTTTGTTTAACATATGTATATAAATAAATATAATACTTTTTATTTAAAATACTAAAAAATAATACAAAAATATATTTATTTTCAGTCATTATTTTTTGCTTACATTTTGAAAACATTTTCTAAAAATATACATTTTTGTAAATAATTAATATTTTATTCTTGTATATATTTAGTATATTTAATATATAATATATAAATACTTGTATATTTTATTAGATATTTAGGACAAAAATATAGAAATAATACATTTTTATTTTTATTAATATATGACACTAAAAAATACTTTTTTTTTACAAGATACTTCTTTTTTTTTTTTGTATAAATTAATATATAAATATTGTATATAATTAATAAATAAATACTATTTATTTAAAAAACTAGGATTTTGCCCTAAACCATAAAAATATTCAAAATTTGACCTTTTTATTTTTGTTTATATTTCACATTGAAAAATACTTTCTCATACATAAAAAATCCTTTTTGTGCATAATACATTTTGCATATTTATTATATTTGTTTAAATATTGTACAATTTGATATTTGTATATTCAATATGGATGTAATAGTTTTAGATTTAATTTCTTGCTAAATATCCCCCCATTCAAACATTTGTACCCCCATCCCCATAATTATGTTGTAATAATTTAGGACTTTAAATTTCCGCATTTAAAAGCTTTCAAATTATGCCATTATAGACTTAGAGTTTGTATGCAAATCAAATAACAAATAGCTTGACTAATACAAAGACAAAAAATGCATGAAAATGGACAACACAATGCACACTTGTACTCTTAGGGTTACTCCACTTGTTGCCTTCAAAAAATGGGCCATGTTGCATGTTGAGTGTCTTTGGTAAAACAAAAACAAATCAAATGATCATAGCCCCTCGATGACGCTTTCTCAAGTTGCCTAAGAAATGATCAAGTCCCTTAAAGAAAAATTTGCCAAAGACACTTGGCACTATTGGATTCATGGTCTAAACAATGACCCAGGTCCGTCCCGTTAACATCCTAACACAAGATTGTCCACCAAATACAATGTGGAACAATACTGTTAAAAGGGTTAAAACATAGGAAAGATCTTTGAGAAATTTAGGGTAGATAGCTCTTGGTTACTTGGCCAAACTTGCAAAACAATCTTGCCTTTTTCAAAATACACCTCACAACACACAACTTCAAAACAACCTTCAAAACATTTAAAAAGCTTTTCAAAAGACAATACACCTTTGTATACATTCAAACTTGGATCATTACAAAGGTTATCACAACAATGGCTTCTTTTCAAAACATCTTTCAAAATCACACACAAAGCACCATTTCAAACAATTGAAAACACCATTTCAAACAATTGAAAATGCAAGTGATCTAAGCAAGTAACTAAGAGCCCATGGATAACCATGGATAGAAAGGATGCTAATACCTTCCCTTTCTATAATCTACTCCCCGAACCCAAGAAAACATCTCAAAGGTTTTTCCCTGTGCTTTTTAACCTTTCCTTAGGATAAATAAAAAGTCGGTGGCGACTCTTGCTAACCGAAACATTTGCGAAAACAAACGCAAAACCTCAAGTCAGTTCTCCCACCGTATCACATTTCCATTAACTACCACTATGGTCTTTGATCCTGAACTGCACCATTTGAAGCTTACTGTTGTCGATTTTATATAATTAGGTTCTCAATTGTCGCTGTAACGCCCCATTTTATTTTAATATTATATTATATTAATATTTTCGAATTACCGTTTGACGTTTATTTTTGCGACGAGAATATTTAAATTAACCGTTATATCTGTTAATATATTCGACGACGTTTTATTCGGACCGATAATTATTTTATTCGGTCCGGTATTTATTTTATTCGGTCCGACATTTATTTTGAGGGACCAATAATTATTTTATTCGGTCCGGCATTTATTTTGAGGGACCGGTAATTATTTTGTTCGGTCCAGTTTTATTCCATTCGGTTCGGTAAAATATTATTCAGACCGATATTTAGTATTTGGAGTTATTTTAATTATTTTGGGTTAGTAGGACTAGTGGAGGGTAGTATGGTAATTTCATGTTGTCTTAAGACCAAAATCCAAACAAAGGCATTAGTTGTTGTTTTATGAGAGATAGAAGTATCATAACATTAAAGCACATAGAGAGAGAGAGAGAGAGAGAGAGAGAGAGAGAGAGAGAGAGAGAGAGAGAGAGAGAGAGAGAGAGAGAGAGAGAGAGAGAGAGAGAGAGAGAGAGAGAGAGAGGAGAGAGAGAGAGAGAGAGAGAGAGGAGAGAGAGAGAGAGGAGAGAGAGAGAGAGAGGAGAGAGAGAGAGAAAGAGGTCTTAGAAGAGAAGAGGAGCAAGAGCTAGCTTGGGTTTTGGGTTGAAAGAACAAGAATTATTTCAAACATTTAAGGTAAGGGGTTTGATTTTCTAATGCTTATAGTTAGAATTTGATTTGGTATATTTTGATTTGGGATAAAATTGATGTTAGGGTTTTTGAGTTTTGTTGAGGATTTGTGATAAAAATTAGAAGAGTTAATTAGGTGTTGTTGTTGTTGAATTAGTATTAGGTTAGTTAAATTGGAATTAAAAAGAAAATAGATATTATATTAATTAAATTAAGTTTTGAAAACTAAAAAACAAACTTATGCAGTAAGTATATTATTGGAAGTTAAGCTAGCAGTACTAATAAGATGAAGTTAGAAAACTAATAAACTAACAGTAGAACTTATAAATAGTATAACTTATAAACTAAGCTAGCACTTATAAATAGTATAACTTATAAACTAAGCTAGTACTTATAAATAGTATAACTTATAAACTAAGCTAGCAGTAGAGTTAAGTTAATAGAAAACGAAAAGATGCAGTATGTAAATTGAGGTGAAGTTTATAACTTAATGTAGCAGTATGTAAATTGAAATAAAGTTTATAACTTAATGTAGGAGTATGTAAATTGAGATGAAGTTTATAACTTAAAGTAGCAGTTGAGTTATCACTATTGAAATCCAATTGAAAGAAAAGCTTAGCAAATAAAAAGTAGTAGTTGAGTTATCACTAAAACAAATAGCTAGCAGCATAAAAAAAAATTAACAGTATGTTTATTAAATTAAGTTTAGAAAATTAATTAATTTATGTTTTGTTTTTTTTTCTTCTTAATTTTTAATTTAATATATTAAATATTTATATTAATTAAATAAACATATGATATAAGTTAGCCGATTTAATTAGAAACCCGATTATATTCCGATTTCTCGATTTCGGAAATTTCTATGCCGGAGCAAGTTGCTCCAAATTTAACAAAAATTGACGTGCTAGCTAATTTCGACGTGTAGAACATCATGGTGAGGTTAGTTTTTCGAGATTACGAGTTTTTAATGGAGCGACCCGAAATAAGTCAATTTACGGTTAATTTGAAACGGGTTGTGTTTTAGTCGATTTAAGTCACGTATGGACAATCCGATTGCGACGTTAATGATTATGATTGATGCCAATTATTATGAATGACTTTAACAACGATTATTGATGTTTGACTATTTTTCCGTGTTTGAAATGTAGTGAATTCTTTGATAATGATGTGGTGTGACTAAATAGGATGTTTGCGACGGTTTATTTATAATGAATACTTGATGATATGCGATGCGATGATATGTTTATCATGATGTGGATAAATACGACGACGTGGGCTTTATACCTATTTTAATGTGTGATGATGATGTTTTGTTGTGTCGTGTTGTCGAGTCACATACATTGCATTGGCGACGAGGGCTTTTATGCCAAGCGACGTGGGCTTTTATGCCAAAGCGATGATGGGCTTTTATGCCGAATGTCCCTAATTATAGACAAAGTGACGAGTACCACATGCATAACATAGTCGTGTCTCATGGAGTCGGTTATGTTTATTTTTGAGTCTTTTGGTGTTGAGTTTTATTTGATGGCTTATAATGAATTGCGATGATATATGATACTTTGTTTTGTGATGATTTTTGCGTTGAACATAAAGTGATTATGATGTGATAATTTCATGGAAATTATGCGATGGATATAACATGACGGTAAAGCGACGATATGAGTTTATGGCGATGGAGTTTATGTCTTGTTTTGACATGATTATGGTGATTATGTGATGATATTAAAGTGTTGATCTTATACACTAAATGATGATTTTAAAGTATATGCGATTTGATATTTGTTGACATATTCTTATTAATTTATATCATTTATGATTCCAAAACTATTTATATATTTTATCATGCCTTTAATTATATGTTTTGGAGTATCTCACCCTTTACTTATTTCACCGTTGCCTTTATATTGGTAATGTGCAGGTGATCCGCGAGGATGATGAGGATTAGCTCGAGTCTCTTTATTTTGAGTAGCTATGCTCTGATAGTAGTAACACTCGGGATTTGGGCGACGTTATTATTTTGATAGGATAGTTTATGTATACTATCTTATGACTTTATGTATTGATGATAACATGATGATACGTACATTTTGTGAACATATCCGCTGTGTTATGATTAGTCATATGTTTATATGATGATTTATGTTATGAATCGGTATATCCGACTTTTGATTTTGTGATGTGCATTATAATGCAACGTGATGAAAAACACAAATATGTGATACCTCAATTTATGTTTGGATGAAATTTTGAAACTCTGATTTTATATTAATTACAAGGGGTAGAATTGGGGTGTTACAGTCGCCCTCCACCTTTTTTTTACAATGCCTTCATCAGTTTTGTAAAGTCACAAGCGTCTGAGAAACTTCACACGAAACCTTTCTCCGCCCTCTCTCAAAACTCTTAGTCTGATCATAATGCATACAGAAAGTGAAGTTGAAGTGGGAAGAGTATTCATGGGAGTCGGATGCAACCATATAGTCAACAACATTTCTTGGGGTGCTTTAGGTTTAGTCTCTTTTGATGCTCAAAATGCCATGATGATCTGGAAGCTTAAAAAACTTCTAGAGTATGGATGAATGTGGTCACTATTAGAGAATTAAGCCAATATAATTTGGGGTTCTATGGTGGTCATTGGAGCCAAAATTGAGATTCAAGTTTAGCACATGTAAATGGTGGATCTTTTCATCTTTGGGAAAATGTTGGTGATGACAACTGACTTACATAAAAGTTTCTCACTAGGCATTTTGCATCGGTGACTGATATAACTTGGGGTAGATTCAGTGATTACATTATATCTGCTAGCAATGACCAAACAACTAGAATTTATGCTTTGTGCAAGGTGGTGGCTGCTCACAAAGATGAAGAATTGGTATGAGATTTCTTGCCTTTAGATTCATGGTTATGATATAAATTGTATGACAGTTGTTCATAGTATGGGGAATAATCATTTTTTAAGTGGAGCTGATGAGAAAGTTGCTAGAGTGTTCGAAGCCCTATTATCATTTTTGAAAAGATCAAGTAATGCCACTTTGCAGAAGTCTGGTTATTCTGATGCTGATATTGAATTTTCCCTTACAGTTTTCTGGTGTGTGTTACCTTACAAAAAAGTAATTATTGCTGACTTGCTTCCACCAAGAAATTGGTACACAATAGCAATTGAAATCAAAGTTGTAAGAGCATTTACCAATCCATCACTACCACCAAAACCTTCATATGTTAACTCACACAATGGTATGATTAAGTCAATAAGGGTCAAAGTACAAGTGTTTGATAGAGTGATTGGTATTAAAGAATATCGTACTTCAAATGTCATGGCCAAATCTATGAGGTATTTCACGACAAGTATTTGGTACTTTCAAGATGGTCATTATGGTGATGCCTTAAGACTCTTTGAATATATAAATAGCTCTAGTGTGACATCTCATTCTGTTATGCATTGTATTATACTCTCTTCTTGTGGTCATGTAGGAAATTTAAGGTATGGAAGAACAATTCATAAGTTAATTATAGGTAATGGTCTTGCTTTGAAGTCTTATATACAAGTTGTTCTCATTAATGTGTATTCATATTGTGGGAAAATGGAGGTGGTTGATGTATGAAAATTATGGTGCAATGGAGTTGGTCGGGTAAATATGCTTTCTGGTTTGGCAAAACATGGAATGGTTATTGCTTGTGATGTTCGTTACAAGTCAGACCGAGTTTTCCCTGAATATCGTCCTGCTTCTAGTTCAACATTTTTTCCTTCACTGCACTTCAATTCCCACATGAAGGTCCTTGAAATGAGATACAAGGATAATGAAAACTCTGGTTTTGAATCACATTCAGCTGCCTCTCCTAAACTTATTTCAAACACTGACAACATTACAATGTTAGCTAACAATGATAAAATCATTGTTGTGTTGATTCAATGTTTGTTGATAATGAAGCTTTACAAGGAGGGAACAATTGGTGACAACAAAATTCTTGAAGTTGAAATAGCTTATTCTGTGAGTTATTATATGGGATATGTCATTTTGTTTGACGTCATATACTTAATCTTGTCTTCTAATTGCTACATAGAAGAAGAGGTTAATAGTGTAATGATGGCTGGGTTAACTACTACAATGATAAACTGGTTTATAAACAAACAAAAAATTGCTCTATTGGAAAAAGAATTGCAGTTGTTACACAAACTAAAATGGAAGTTCATGATACTCCACAAGGAAAAGAGTCTCATTGCAGTGTTATTTTTTCTTATCTTAGTTCTATGCTCAAGTTCCCAATTACATCAATTGTTTAGAAACAACACACACGCTTTAAAAGTTCCTTAATTAAGCCAAACTTCAATTAAAGTATTCAAGGGAAAATTCAATTTATGTTCTATATGAAATGAAAAGTAGCACAAGAAAAAGGAAGAAAATGAAAACTCTTTTGATGAATATTTTAGAGGTTTATCTTACTTACAACCTTGAGGTCAAGGTTGTTCTTAAAGGGGTGAGTAATGATAAGAAGCTAAATAGAATAATTTATTATTAGTTAAATAAGTTTTATTAGTATTTTGATGTATTTGAAGTTATTTTATATTATTAGCTATTGGTATTATTAGCGAGCTATTCAAAGTAATTGGACTTTTATGTTTAGTATCCACTATGAGTATTATATATGTAGTCTCTATGAGACATTGAAGCATCAAATCAAATGAAAAAGTATTTATTCTCTTTTATTCTATTTTGTCATTTTTAGTGTTCTTTTTTTTTTTTTAAAGTAGAAACCCTAGCTTCATAAATTTGATAGGAAACTTCATATAAATTGATGCTCTTATTTAGATCTCATTCCTCATAACCTAAGATTCAAATTTCAGTCTTTAATAGCAATGAAGATGCATATTGGTGGGTGCTTTGCACTGAAAAACACTTTATTAAAAATAATACAATAGAGGAGGAAAAGCTTTAAGAAGAAGTCACGACATTTGAAGTTCGTGCACTCACTTGGTGGCGTTGGTGGCACAATTATCACCCACGAGCAAGTTAGGAAGACTTTCTGGTTGCTTTTCTATGGCGATTTAATCCCGAATACAAATATGTGTTACCTCTTTTAGAGGATCCCTACAATGAGGAATTTTATGAACATGTTTTTAATTGGGTTTCTATTTCGTCTAAAAAATATAACCTAAATTCCTCTGAGGTTGTTTATATACTCTCAGAAGATAATGGTGATGTCAAAACTATTTTGGAGGTCGTAGAATAATCTTCAGATCTGTGCCAAAAACAAAAGGAGTAACCCAATCTATATGATAAATAACCGTAGCCATCACTAAAGCAACCCATATTACCGCTGGAAGATGAGGAAGAATAATTGGTTCAAGAGTTGTCATCCTTGAATGAACAAAGTGTTACCGTAGATGCAAATTTCTAAAAATTCGTTTATAAATTTGGAAATTCTGAGCATGAAGCATCTACAGAATAATCAAGTGTAATATCATTCACGGAGAAAAATCAAACACAAAAGATGATACATCCAGTAGTGTTAGCAAATGTTTCTCCAAGGATGGCAATTAACGATATCCAGGTCGATAAATCCTATCAATTTCCGGTGAAGACAAGTGCGACTGTTCCAGATCAACTTTATTTTCCTCCTAACACCATAATTTCAAATTTTGAAATGGAAGTGGATTTGACGTTGTTTGGGAAACACAATCGTGATGAAGATGATTCCACAAGATCCAACATTTTGTTGGATGCTTCGATCCCTAACACTTAATCTTATGAACCAGGACTACCCAAACCTCTACTTATAGCCATAACAATGATTTCCATAAGGTATTCTTCTTCTAGCTTATTTGTAAATCTCGTTTTCACTGATTTGACACTTCTAACAAGTTTTGAGTTCAAGAAGCTTAATTTGAATTTTGTAAACCTGCCATTAACTACCACTATAGTCTTTGATCCTGAACTGCACCATTTGAAGCTTACTGTTGTCGGATTTTATAACATTGGGTTCTCAATTTTCTCCCTCCACCTGTTTGTTAAAATGCCTTCATCAATTTTGCAAAGTCACGAGCATCTGAGAAAATTCACACAAAACCTTTCTCCGCCCTCTCTTGAAACTCTTAGTCTGATCATAATGCATACAGAAAGTGAAGTTGAAGTGGGAAGAGTATTCGTGGGAGCAGGATGCAACCATATAGTCAACAACATTTCTTGGGGTGCTTAAGGTTTAGTCTCTTTTGATGCTCAAAATTCCATGATGATCTGGAAGCTTAAAAAAACTTCTAGAGTATGGATGAATGTGGTCACTATTAGAGAATTAAACCAATATGATTTGGGGTTCTATGGTGGCCATTGGAGCCAAAATTGAGATTCAAGTTTAGCACATGGATATGGTGGATCTTTTCATCTTTTGGAAAATGTTGGTGATGACAACTGGCTTACATAAAAGGTTCTCACTAGGCATTTTGCATCGGTGACTGATATAACTTAGGGTATATTCGGTGATTACATTATATCAGCTAGCTATGACCATACAACTAGAATTTATGCTTTATGCAAGATGGAGGCTGCTCACAAAGATGAAGAACTATGGTATGAGATTTCTTGCCCTTAGATTCATGGTCATGATATAAATTGTATGACAGTTGTTCATAGTATGGGGAATAATAATTTTTTAAGTGGAGCTGATGAGAAAGTTGCTAGAGTGTTTGAAGCCAAGTTATCCTTTTTGAAAAGATCAAGTAATTCCACTTTGCAGAGGTCTTGTTATTCTGATGTTGATATTGAATTTTCCCTTACGGTTTTCTAGTGTGTGTTACCTTACAAAAAAGTAATTATTGCTGACTTGCTTCCACCAAGAAATTGGTACACAATAGCAATTGAAATCAAAGTTGTAAGAGCATTTACCAGTCCATCACTACCACCAAAACCTTCATATGTTAAATCACACAATGGAATGATTAAGTCAATAAGGGTCAAAGTATAAGTGTTTGATAGAGTGATTGGTATTAAAGAAGATCGTACTTTAAATGTCATGGCCAAATCTATGAGGTATTTCACGATATGTATCTAGTAATTTCGAGATGGTCATTATGCTGATGTCTTAAGACTCTTTGAAGATATAAAGAGCTCTGGTGTGACATCTCATTTTGTTATGCATTGTATTATACTCTCTTCTTATGGTCATGTAGGAAATTTAAGGTATGGAAGAACAATTCATAAGTTAATTATAGGTAATGGTCTTACTTTGAAGTCTTATATACAAGTTATTCTCATTAATGTGTATGTATATTATGGGAAAATGGAGGTGGTTGATGTATGCAAATTGTGGTGCAATGGAGTTGGTCGGGTAAATATGCTTTCTGGTTTGGCAAAACTTGGAATGGTTATTGCTTGTGATGTTCATTACAAGTCTTAACGAGTTTTCCCTGAATATCGTCCTACTTCTAGTTCAACGTTTTTTCCTTCACTGCACTCCAATTCCCACATAAAGGTCCTTGAAATGAGATACAAGTATAATGAAAACTCTGATTTTGAATCACATTCAGCTTCCTCTCCTAAACTCATTTCAAACACTGAAAATATTACAATGTTATCTAATAATGATAAAATCATTGTTGTGTTGATTCAATATTTGCTGATAATGAAGCTTTACAAGGAGGGAACAATTGGTGACAACAAAATGCTTGAAGTTGAAAGAGCTTATTCTATGAGTTATTATATGGAATATGTCATTTTGTTTGATGTCACATACTTAATCTTGTCTTCTAATTGCTACATAGAAGAAGAGGTTAATAGTGTAATGATGGTTGGGTTAACTACTACAATGATAAACTAGTTTATAAACAAAAACATAATTGCTCTATTGTAAAAAGAATTCCAGTTGTTACACAAACTAAAATGGAAGTTCATGATACTCCACAAGGAAAAGAGCCTCATTGCAGTGTTATTTTTTCTCATCTTAGCTCTATGCTCAAGTTCCCAATTACATCAATTGTTTAGAAACAACACACACGCTTTAAAAGTTCCTTAATTAAGCCAAACTTCAATTAAAGTATTCAAGGGAAAATTCAATTTATGTTCTATATGAAATGACAAGCAGCACAAGCAAAAGGAAGAAAATGAAAACTCTTTTGATGAATTTTTTAGAGGTTTATCTTACTTACAACCTTAAGGTCAAGGTTGTTCTTAAAGGGGTGAGTAATGATAAGAAGCTAAATAGAATAATTTAATATTAGTTAAATAAGTTTTATTATTATTTTGATGTATTTGAAGGTATTTTATATTATTAGCTATTGGTATTATTAGCGAGCTATTCAAAGTAATTGGACTTTTATGTTTAGTATCCACTATGAGTATTATATATGTAGTCTCTATGAGACATTGAATCATCAAATCAAATGAAAAAGTATTTATTCTCTTTTATTCTATTTTGTCATTTTTAGTGTTTTTTTTAAAGTAGAAAACCTAGCTTCATAGATTTGATAGGAAACTTCATATCAATTGATGCTCTAATTTAGATCTCATTCCTCATAATCTGAGATGAAAATTTCAGTCTTTGATAGCAATGAAGATGCATATTGGTGGGTGCTTTGCACTGAAAAACACTTTATTAAAAATAATACAATAGAGGAGGAAAAGCTTTAATAAGCAGTCACGACATTTGAAGGTCGAGCACTCACTTGGTGGCGTTGGTGGCACAATCATCACCCACGAGCAAGTTAGGAAGACTCTCTGGTTTGTTTTTCTATGGCGATTTAATTCCGAATACAAATATGTGTTACCTCTGTTAGAGGATCCGTACAATGAGGAATTTTATGAACATGTTTTTAATTGGGTTTCTATTTCGTCTACAAAATTTAACCCAAATTCCTCTGAGGTTGTTTATATACTCTCAGAAGATAATGGTGATGTCAAAACTGTTCTGGAGGTCGTAGAATAATCTTCAGATCTGTGTGGAAAACAAAAGGAGTAACCCAATCTATATGATGAAGAACCGTAGCCACCACTAAAGCAACCCATATTACCGCTGGAAGATGAGGAAGAGGAATTGGTTCAAGAGTTGTCATCCTTGATGGAACAAAGTGTTACCGTAGATAAAATTTCTCAAAAGTTGGTTATGAATTTGGAAATTCTGAGCATGAAGCATCTACAGAATAATCAAGTGTAATATCATTCACGGAGAAAAACCAAACACAAAAGATGATACATCCAGTAGTGTTAGCAAATGTTTCTCCAAGGATGGCAATTAACGAGATCCAGGTCAGTAAATCCAATCAATTTCTGTTGAAGACAAGTGCGACTGTTCCAGATCAACTTTATTTTCCTCCTAACACCATAATTTCAAATTTTGAAATGGAAGTGGATTTGACGTCGTTTGGGAAACACAACCGTGATGAAGATGATTCCATAAGATCCAACATTGTGTTGGATGCTTTGATCCCTAACACTAAACCTTATGAACCAGGACTACCCAAACCTCTACTGATAGCCATAACAATGATTCCCATAAGGTATTTTTCTTCTAGCTTATTTTCAAATCTCGTTTTCACCGATTTGACACTTCTCACAAGTTTTGAGTTCAAGAAGCTTAATTTGAATTTTGTAAACCTGCCATTAACTACCACTATGGTCTTTGATCATGAACTGAACCATTTGAAGCTTACTGTTGTCGAATTTTATAACTTTGGGTTCTCAATTGTCGCCCTCCACCTATTTGTTAAAATGCATTCATCAGTTTTGCAAAGTCACGAGCGTCTGAGAAACTTCACACGTAACCTTTCTCCGCCCTCTCTCGAAACTCTTAGTCTGATCATAATGCATACAGAAAGTGAAGTTGAAGTGGGAAGAGTGTTCATGGGTGCAGGATGCAACCATATAGTCAACAACATTTCTTGGGGTGCTTCAGGTTTAGTCTCTTTGATTCTCAAAATGCCATGATGATCTGGAAGCTTAAAAAAACTTCTAGAGTATGGATGAATGTGGCCATTATTAGAGAATTAAGCCAATATGATTTGGGGTTCTATGGTGGTCATTGGAGCCAAAATTGAGATTCACGTTTAGCACATGGATATGGTGGATCTTTTCATCTTTGGGAAAATGTTGGTGATGACAACTGGCTTACATAAAAGGTTCTCACTAGGCATTTTGCATCGGTGACTGATATAACTTAGGGTAGATTCGGTGATTACATTATATCAGCTAGCTATGACCATACAACTAGAATTTATGCTTTGTGCAAGGTGGAGGCTGCTCACAAAGATGAAGAACTTTGGTATGATATTTCTTTCCCTTAGATTCATGGTCATGATATAAATTGTATGACAGTTGTTCATAGTATGGGGAATAATCATTTTTTAAGTGGAGCTGATGAGAAAGTTGCTAGAGTGTTCGAAGCCCAGTTATCCTTTTTGAAAAGATCAAGTAATGCTACTTTGCAGAAGTTTTTTTATTCTGATGCTGATATTGAATTTTCCCTTACGGTTTTCTGGTGTGTGTTACCTTACAAAAAATTAATTGTTTCCGACTTGCTTCCACCAAGAAATTGGTACACAATAGCAATTGAAATCAAAGTTGTAAGTGCATTTACTAGTCCATCACTACCACCAAAACCTTCATATGTTAAATCACACAATGGTATGATTAAGTCAATAAGGGTCAAAGTACAAGTGTATGATAGAGTGATTGGTATTAAAAAAGACCGTACTTCAAATGTCATGGCCAAATCTATGAGGTATTTCATGACAAGTCTCTGGTACTTTCGAGATGGTCATTATGGTGATGCCTTAAGACTCTTTGAAGATATAAAGAGCTCTGGTGTGAGATCTAATTCTGTTATCCATTGTATTATACTCTCTTCTTATGGTCATGTAGGAAATTTAAGGTATGGAAGAACAATTCATAAGTTAATTATAGGTAATGGTCTTGCTTTGAAGTCTTATATACAAGTTGTTCTCATTAATGTGTATGCATATTGTGGGAAAGTGGAGGTGGTTGATGTATGCAAATTGTGGTGCAATGGAGTTGGTCGGGTAAATATGCTTTCTGGTTTGGCAAAACTTGGAATGGTTATTGCTTGTGATGTTCGTTACAAGTCAAATCGAGTTTTCCCTGAATATCATCCTGCTTCTAGTTCAACGTTTTTTCCTTCACTGCACTCTAATTCCCACATGAAGGTCCTTGAAATGAGCTATAAGGATATTGAAAACTCTAGTTTTGAATCACATTCAGTTGCCTCTCCTAAACTCATTTTAAACAATGACAATATTACAATGGTAGCTAATAATGATAAAGTCATTGCTGTGTTGATTTAATGTTTGCTGATAATGAAGTTTACAAGGAGGGAACAATTGGTGACAACAAAATGCTTGAAGTTGAAAGAGCTTATTCTGTGAGTTATTATATGAAATATTTCCTTTTGTTTGATGTCACATACTTAATCTTGTCTTCTAATTACTACATAGAAGGAGATGTTAATAGTGTAATAATGGTTGGGTTAACTACTACAATGACAAAATGGTTTATAAACAAAAAAATAATTGCTCTGTTGGAAAAAGAATTCCAGTTGTTACACAAACTAAAATGGAAGTTCATGATACTCCACAAAGAAAAGAGCCTCATTGCAGTGTTATTTTTTCTCATCTCAGTTCTATGCTCAAGTTCCCAATTACTTCAATTGTTTGGTAATATCACACATGGTTTCAAAGTTCCTTAATTAAGCCAAATTTCAAGTAAAATAGTTAAGGGAAAATTCAATGTATGTTCTAGATGAAATGACAAGCAACACAAACATAAGGAAGAAAATGGAAACTCTTTTGAGAAACATTTTAGAGGTTTATCTCACTTACAAACTTGAGGTCAAGGTTGTTCTTAAAGGGGTGAGGAATGATAAGAAGCTAAATAAAATAATTTATTATTAGTTAAATAAATTTTATTAGTATTTTGATGTATTTGAAGTTATTTTATATTATTAACTATTGGTATTATTAGCAAGCTATTAATAGTAATTGGATTTTTATGTTTAGTATCCAATATGAGTATTATATATGTAATCTCTATGAGGTAATGAAGCATCAAATCAAATGAAACAATCTTTATTCACTTTTATTCTATTTTGTCATTTTTAGTGTTTTTTTTTATTGTAAAAATCCTAACTTCATAGTTTTGATAGGAAACTTCCTATCACGGTTGATGAAACAAAAAGAAGTAGTTCACTACAAAATAAGTTGAGTTTTGCCACGTGAAAGCCACGCCGCTAACACCCAAAACACGTCACTACTCAAATTTTTCCACCTTAAAGAACATGTCGCTATATAGCGCGTGACAATCTTGTTGCGGCGTGAAAAACATGTCACTAAGTTGCCACGTGAAATTCATGCCGCAACATACTGTATAGGGTAAAAGAATTCAGAGCAGAGCAGAGCAGAGCAGAGCAGAGCAGTGGGTCAGAGCAGGCTTATAATTTTTGTAACGTTAGCTTTAGCGACGTGTTTTTCACGTCACTAATTAGTGACATGAAAAACACGCCGCAACCTTGTTTTATTTAAAAAAAATTGTTTTTCTGTTTTAAATATTTTAATTATGTTTTAATAATTAATATTATTTTTTGTTTTATTAAATTTATAAATTAAATATTATAATTTAATTATTAAATACAATATTATTAATCAAATTATCAAAAACAAAACTAAATATATATCTAAATGTATAAATAAATATACTTAATATTATAAATTTAATAAACTCAAATTTAAATTTATAATATTTTTAAATATACCATATCATTATAAATTTATATTACACAAATAAAAAACTAAATACAAAATAAAAATAAAACTAAGCAGAGTCGTCGTCGGAATTGTCGGGAAGAAAGTCATCATTATTTTGGTGGTTATTATTTTGGCCACCACTGTTGGGATTTCTACCAAATGCTTGCATAAGTTGTCGCATTTGCTCCTCCATATCAGCTTGCCTCTTCGCCATTGCCTCAATTTGTCTATTATGTTCACCCCTCATTGCCTCCATTCGGGCATCCATTTGGGCATCCATTTGGGCCTTCAATGTCGCCTCACGATCTTCGGACTCGCGTCTAGCCAATTGTCTTACCAGTTCTAACTGATCTGGTGTCAAATTTGTTTGACGTGACCCTCCTTCACCGTCTGCAGCTCTCTGATACAGATTTCTATCCCCACTCCTCAAGGTGCCCGTCAAATTTCCACCACCAAAAAAACACCCGTTAGGCCCCTTTCCCCCAACAACTTGACTCCAAATATAGAAATCCACATCTGGGTGAACCGGTTTTTCTGGAGGAGGCGTATACTGAGGATTATGGGTCAGAAATTCTACAAGCAACGCCTGATAATCCTCCTACACATACAATAAAAAAATCAAGTTTAATTTATAAGTAACATTAATGAAATTAAATGAAATAAAAATAATAATAAAAAATAAATAGCCACGTGATTGTAACGCCACAACTTATCAGTTGCCACTCAATTTTCACGCCACAACATGTCATTTGCTACATGAAAATCACGTCACAAAATTGCTTAAAAAAATATAAACATAAATTTACTTAATTACCAGGGCTTTTTTCGTGCGCTCGTCAATAAATCCTCCCGATTTCTTTGTCCGAGTCTCCTTAACCAGCTCAGTCATCAATGGTTGTCTCCCCAAACGCTTAGCCTAAATATAAAAATTAACTTAAATTAATAATATGTTATAAATCCAAATATGACCTTAAAAAGTGGTAATAATTACCATGCGTCGGGCATGCTCAGCAGTACTAATGCTTCCAACAGCATTAATGCAACCCCCTTTTTCCGATGCCCTCATCTTCTTTGCAGTTTCAGATTTAGCCTTAAATTCATCTGATTCCCAATACTTAAGAAGTTGTTCAAAAACTTCTTTGCCTATCCATTTGGGACGAATGCCCAAAAGGTGCCAATTCTCTCTAACACGTCGTAGCATGTCAGAAAGTCTTCTTGAACTCCTCCCAAAATAATTTTTTTTTACTTTGTTATGGTTCAGGGGATCCCAAACACATTTTGCCTGCAATATTGTATGACATTAAAATAAATAGTTAGATAAATTATAACAATAATGAAAAGGTCATTTAAATAAAAATAACTTAAGAAATAAATTAATTATACCTGAAATTGCTTGAACCATTCTTCTTTATCGGAAACTTCTCTAAAACTCTTCAAAAATGTTGTATAATTCTGCTGAATTATATAATTGATAACCTTAGCAGCAGTCCGACTCGGCCCGAAACTAAAACAACAATAATTGAATTAGCATAATTAATTATATAAAGTTATATTAAAAATGGAAATGTGTACTTATAAATAAAAATCAATAAATAACAAAACTTACGAGTTCCCTTCAGGCCATATCCAAAATCTCCCATCAATGGTATGAATCTCACTCGGATCATCATCCCCTCGAAGATCTCTCCCATCTATCTGATCATCATCCCCACCAAGATCGTCATCGTCCGACTCTGTGTGGGATGTGGGGGTGCGACCAGTCTGTGTGGGTCGTGAAGAGGTGGATCCTCCAGGCTGCTGGACAGATGGGGGCATCTGGGTAGGAAGTGGGGTGCTGGATCCTCCAGGCTGCTGCACGAATAAGGGCATCTGTGTGGGAAATGGAAAACTATGCTGGAAGGATGAGGGCACCTGTGTCTGCTGGAAGGATGGCACTTGTGTCTGCTGGAAGGATGGCACCTGTGTCTGCTGGAAGGATGAGGGCACTTGTGTCTGCTGGAAGGATGAGGGCACCTGTGTCTGCTGGAAGGATGAGGGCACCTGTGACTGCTGGAATGGTAAACCAGGTGGGGCCCTAGATGGACTAATAAAACATGTACTCCCAGATGGGAACTGAAGAGGACTCTGAGATGATAGTAATGGAGTAAATGGCATAGTACTGTCCATGGACATATGATGAACCTGACTCTGCGGGGGAGGACACGTGGCTGAGTGAGGTGACTGGCATACTACTACCCTTGGACGCCTGGGCTTCCTACCACTATCACTAGGACCTTTACCCTTATTATCTTTGGGTGGCATTTTTACCTAATTAAAGAAAATACAAGTTAACATATACATATTCTCATGAATACATATTCATTAAATCATTCAATAAATGGTTCTTTGAGTAAAATTACAAGACACAATTCTCATGAATACATATTCATTAAATCATTCAATAAATGGTTCGTTAAGTAAAATTACAAGACACAATTCTCATGAATATAGGTTCACTATTCTGAATCGTCATGCTCGTCATCCATTTCATCATCGTCATCTGATGTGATACTATCCTCAGATCCAGAATCTTCATGATCTTCATGATCTTCATCCTCATCAACTTGATTCCCCTCAACCATTGTATTAGACAAACTTGTAGTGTGTTCATCTGGAATCACATCATTAACTTCAACTTCATCCACTTGGTAAGCAACATCCTCCACTAGATCGTCAGTTTCAATATGACCCAATGGTTTTGTTTTTATTACAACAAAACACCGACGTTTACGTGGCACAAATGAAGGATAAGGAACATAATAAACTTGCCTAACAATATTTGGCATTATGAAAGGGTCGTACTCTTTGTACCTCCAGTCCATTTGAATCTCAACAGTACCATATGTCTTATCTATTTTTGTGCCTCTAGTTGGATCATACCATTCACAATAAAACAAGACAACTTTATTTTCCGAGTCCAAGTAATTGTATACTAACTCGTAGATATGTTTAACAAAACCATAGAAGTCATCTTCACCACCATCTGTAACTCCTTTCACAAATACGCCACTGTTTATGGTTTTTTTCCCTTCAGTCCATTCATGAGTGTGAAATTTATATCCGTTCACGAAGTATGTGTGCCATTTGTTTGCACTTTGACGAGGGCCATTATACAAGTTTCTCAAATGGAGTATTTCTGGAGTCGGTGCAACAACCCTATACAATTTCTCCTTGAACCATGTTGGAAATTGGGCATGAATGACACCAGATGTTGATTGTACACCGGTACTTTCAAAGTAGGCGTTGTTAAATTCCCTAAAAAGAAACACACTATAAGTTTCAAGGTAATCAATTATATATATTCACACTGTAAATAAAATTAAGAAGTTGGATTATACTTACTCAAGATATGGTTTAACTTCAATGCAGTTGATCAAGACATGAACATGTGCAGATTGCATTTCTTGTTTGGTCAACCAATGCTCACCCTTCTTTCCAGAGGGACGAACTGGAAGCCCGAAGACTGATAAGGTGTACTGACTTCTTTCGATAACATTTACAGGATTCCTTATGATTCTTGGAGTTAACATCAAGTGCTTGAAATAGTGACTGCAAAAATGTGAAGTTTCTCGATGCAAGTAATGTGCACATATTGATCCTTCTACTCTAGCTTTATTTTTCACTGATCGCTTTGAATCACCCATGAACCTTTCAAACGGGTACATCCACCTATATTGAACAGGTCCTCCTAGATAAGCCTCATATGCAAGATGCACAGGTAGATGTTCCATGGAGTCAAAAAAACCAGGAGGAAATACTTGTTCCAACTTACAGAGAATGACTGGAATATTTTGGTCCAACTTAATGATGTCATCCACTCTTAAAGCGGAAGCACAAATATCTCTAAAAAATTGACTAATTTCAGTTAGTGGATTAAGCACATGTTTGGGTAGAGAACCGAACGCAATTGGTAGCAATTGTTCCATAAAAACATGGGAATCATGACTTTTCATACCATGCAACTTCCCAGTGTTAGCATCATCACACCTTGCTAAATTTGAAGAATACCCGTCGGGAATTCTCAAACCTTTTAGCCATCCACAAACCGCTTTAGCTTCTTGGGGGGTCAGACTGAAAGCTTTGGGTTTAAATAATTTTCCATTTGGTTGAGGCTTCAATTCCAACTCTTTACGATTACACCAAATTTCCATGTCTTGTCTAGCCTTCACATTATCTTTTGTTCTGTCTTTAACATCCATCATTGTGTTAAATACGTTATCAAAAAAATTCTTCTCAATATGCATAACATCAATATTATAGCGCAACAAATTATCTTTCCAATACGGGAGGTCCCAAAATATACTTCTTTTTGTCCAATTATGTGTGACCCCATATCCTTCAATTCTACAAGCTTTGCCAGTATCTGTAAACTTTGGAAGTTCACAAACTTGGTTCCATATAGTAACTGGTGCCAGACGAGGCGGAGGCAGATCTGTTACCCGTTCGTCCTTTTTGAAATTTGTCTTGTTTTTTCTAAAGGGATAATTTGATGGTAGGAATCTGCGGTGACAGTCAAACCACGAGCTTTTCCCCCCTTTTTCCAATGTAAACGCCTTAGTGCATTCCATGCAATGCGGACAACCCATTCTACCATGCGTACCCCAACCAGACAACATGCCATATGCTGGAAAGTCGTTAATGGTCCACATCAAGGCAGCTCGCATAAAAAAGTTTTGTTTACGGAATATATCATAAGTCCATTCTCCATTATTCCACAACCTCTTCAAATCATCAATTAAAGGTTGTAAGTACACATCAATTCCAGTTTTTGGACTCGACGGTCCTGGAATGACGCACGTAAAAAACATGTATGGTTTTGTCATGCACATCTCAGGAGGGAGATTGTAAGGGGTTACAATAACTGGCCAACAAAAATACGCACTTCCGGACGCTTGGACATATGGAGCAAAACCATCAGAGCATAATCCAAGCCTGACATTTCTAGGTTCAGCGACAAAATCAGGATGTACCTCATCAAAGTGCTTCCATGCATGGCCGTCAGATGGGTGTCGCATATTGCCTGGGCTTGTTTTGTTTGTATGATGCCATGTCATTTGACTTGCACTGTGCATTGAAGAAAACATTCTTTTTAACCTTGGTATTATAGGAAGATAAAACATGGACTTTACTGCTACCCGTTTTTGGTTACTGTTAATGGCTCTATTGCGAACTTTATATCTTGGACTATGACAAAACTTACATTCCTCTGACGATCCATCTTGAGTACCAAACTCGTTGTCATAAAACAACATACAACCATTAGTGCAACAATCAATCTTTCTTACTCTTAAACCCAACTTCGACATCAACTTCTTTGTATCATAGAAACTCACAGGCAAGTTGTCTTTCGTTGCAGTTGAGTCCAACATCATTTTTGCGAAGTGCTCCAAACACTGATCAGGAACATTCCAATTTGACTTGGCGGCCAATAATCTAACACACATTGATAGCTTTGAGTCTGACGACCCCTCAAACAACGGCGTATTCATCTCATTCAACAACTGATAAAATCTCCGCGCTTCCTCATTCGGCAACTCTTCCCCGTCAAAGTCTTCAGGTTGATCATAGGTCACGTTAACACCAAAAGCATCACCAACCATGTCACCTATCAGATTAAAGTTTTCTTCAAATTCCATAGGTGGTTGCATAACCGGTTGACTACTTGAAGCATCTGTGTTGCTAGTCTCTGGTACATTACTCGGCAGTGTTTCACCATGATGCGTCCAAACCCAATAATTTTCAATGAAACCTTTCCTATGCAAATGACGTGTTATTTCCTCTGGGTCACTAATTATATATCTACAACCACATTTAAGACAAGGACACCTAACTCCTCCTTCACTTCGACAACGTTCCTGGGCAAACGTCCACGCGATAAAACCATTAACCCCGTCTATAAAATTGGGTTTAAGTGCGCGTCTTCCTGGATATAGTCTATCGTACATCCAACTACGATAATACATATAATATTCCATTTACTGCAAATTTATATAATCAAAACCTATTTAATTAGAAATATTAATTAATCAACTTAATAATAATCCTAAACATATACAATTAAAGATAAATATATGCTTTCAACAATATTTATAAACTCCTAAAAATATTTTTAAACACTTAAAATTTAATTTAAACACCTAAATTTTATAAACTCCTAAAAATTTAAAAACTAATTAAACTCCTAAAAATTTAATTTAAACACTTAAAATTTATAAATTCCTAAAAATATTTATTTATTTTTAAACACTTAAAATTTAATTTAAACACCTAAATTTTATAAACTCCTAAAAATTTAAAAACTTATTAAACTCCTAAAAATTTAATTTAAACACTAAAAACTTATAAACTCATAAAAATAAAAAAACTTAAACTCGTAAAATAATTAAACTCATTCATCATCACAAATTAATAATTAATAATTATTATAAACTAAATAATTAAACCTAACATTTAACTCAAATACATAAAATATATATATAACCCAAATTCAACAATTTTAACCCAATGCAAATTAATCAAAATCAGAAAATATACTAATTTCAAAAAAAAATATTCAAGACATACCTTTTATCTTGTAACTCCTTCAATCTTCTTGTCCCTATTTGCAATCTATACTTCTATATTCTCCTTCTCTATTCAAAGAAAAATTGAAAAAAATTGATACTCAAAATAACACATCAAAGACAATTAACAAAGTATATAAAACATGAAATTGAAATTACCTTACAAAATGGATGAAGATGGTAGGAATAAAAGAGTGGAGAAGAAAATTTTTTTGGGAAGAAAATGGGTATGGTTGAAGAGTGGGGAAGAAAGTTTTTTGTGAAGGTTGAAGATGAAGAAGTGAGACAAACAGAACGTTGTGGAACGTTTTCATAAATTGCATAAACCACTTAGCGACGTGAAAATCACGCCGCAACGTTGCCACGTGATTTTCACGTCGCAACAAGTTTATAACTGCTATCCCTTCCTTCAAAGCCTGCACACGCGTGTCTTGGAAGTTGTGACTGAATTAAATTTTGTCATATTTTAATTAGTGACGTGAATCCCACGTCGCTACTTTTTTTAATATACAAACGTAACTGACACACTTAATGTATCAGTTTTATATTATTAAAACACGTTGCCACGTGATTTTCACGTCGCAACTGGTTTTATTTAGCCACATGAAAATCACGTGGCAACTTCACGTGGCTGGGGAAGCTTTTTCTTGTAGTGGTTATGCGGTTGAGAAAATTAATTTTAAGTAATTTAATTTGATAAAATTAATTATACTAAAAATTAAATTAAATGTAAAATAATTTATATTTGAGTATTATATAAATATATGAGTCAAACAATGTATATTTGATTTATAATAAATTAATTTTATAAGAGTGTAAGTGATGGAAGATAACATTATTTATGTCACTTAATTTTATTTATTTTTATATAAAAATAAGTTAAATAATATATTTAAATATAAAATTAATTTTGATTTAATATTATTATTTATAATTTTAAGTAGAAATAATTTTAAAAATATAAAATCCATTTTAACTAAAAGATTAGATATGTTAAAATCAATTTTATATTTTTAAATTACTTTCTTAGATTTAAAAAATAAATCAAACATCTCAAAAACAAAAATGTCTTCTAAAAACCCTTGATCTCTAATACAATTAACAACTCCGATGTTTTTAAAGTGATAACCTTCAGTAACACAATTTTAATGTTCAACTAAGAAAACATGAACAATCTTCAAAACTACAAAACGCTAATCAACTTTATAAAAAGAAAAAGAAACAATATTTATTTGAAAAATAACAAAATACACAACAAGGAAAAAGAAACAATATTTATTTGAAAAATAATAAAATACCTAACACATGAAACTATTTATTTTAAATTTTATAATATATCCATGTCTATTTTGACCAAAATCTTAAAAAAGGTCCAAATGTTGTCAACCCAAAATCCTCAAACGTGTGTTATCCATCCGTATTCAGTTCACTTATAATAAAGATGATTTTTCTTTCTAATTTATAGTAAAAAGAAAAACTTTACATATTTTTTAAATTTTTTTAAAAAATTAAAAATATATTTTCAATATGCGCTTTACACACATAAAATTTATTCATTTTTAAAATTTATCTATTTTACAATAAAATTTATTTTAAAAATATACTTTCAAAAATTTCTGAAAATGCACTTTGGGTTAATGATGACTCAAAACATTTGTTTTCTTCAAACAAGGGAGATGCAAAATATCCACATAACCAGACATACTAGAAATCGAAAAATCAAACAAATACTTAAACACAACTAAAAACAGAATAGAAGTCAAACAAATTAGAGATAGTATTCAACTAACCAATCAATGCAGCCCTCACATTGGACCATAAAATCGTCTGGGTTGTAAGGCATCTCACGTTTACAATATCTGTGATGGCAATTTTGATTAAATTCTATTTTACAATAACAACATAATTTTTAACCAAAATCTTCAAACATCAATCAAATAAAACAGGTACCCTTCATTAATGAAAGAGGGAGATTTCAGAAGTATATTTTGGAGAATTTTTGGATGTGTATTTTTGAAATAAATTTTGTTGTAAATTATGACAAATTTTAAAAACAAATGATTATATATGTGTGAGTATGCACCGACAATATATTTTCGGTTTTTAAATGTATTTTTAGAATTTTGCATAATAACAGAAGTGATATATATTTATAATAACCAAAATCCAACAAATACATAACAACTCTAAAATATATCTTATTAAAGATTATAATAAAAGATATTATTATAATCTTATAATATATCTTAAAATATTATAAATATATATCTTATAATATCTTTTAGAATATTATAAATATCTTATAATATCTTTTTATATTAATTTATATGATCTCCAAATTAATATAACATATTTTAACATTAATGAATGGATCAATGAATCGAACCAATCGAGTTCGATATTCGTGAACCGCTCAGACTAGATTACTTTTTGGCTTTTTAATTTTTTGACAATCTCGAAACATATTTTCTTTCTCTTCATCAACAAAGGTTTTAAGGCATATTACAACAAGTTTGATAGATTGTCTTCCATGAAGTGCTTCTTTAAGGTCATTAGTTTGACTCTTTCAGTCTAAGACTCTGCAAGTATCAGAGACACCTTCTTAGAATGTACTTCACCTCCTGAATAGATCTTTAGTCTTTGGTCATTTACAGTAAAAGTGTGTGAATCTCCCAAATTTTGGATTTATAAATCACCATTTATAAACACCTTATTATTCACAATAAAAGGGCACAACCATCTAGATTTCAACTTCTCAGGAAACAACCTCTGTAGAGAGTTGTACAACAAAACTTTTCGTCCTATATGAAATTCTCTTCTCACCAAGTTTTTGTTATGATACCTTTTGGTTCTTTATTTATATATCACAACATTCTCATATGCTCTCAGTCTGATCTTTTCTAACTCATCCATCTTTAACAATCTCTTCCGTCTTGTTTTCATCGAAATTTAAGATCTTGATTACCCATTGTACTTTATGTTCTAGCTCAACTGGTAAGTGACCCATAAACTAATTTATATGGTGACAACCTTAGGTGAGTCTTAAATATTGTTATATAAGCCTAGATAGCGTCATCTAGCTTCTTAGACTAATATTTCTTGGATGTAGCATTCGTTTTTTCTAAGATCTATTTCAGCTGCCTCTTCGACACTTCTACTTGTCCACAAGTTTGAGGATGATACGGTGTAGATATTTTATGTTTCACATTGTATTTGACCAACACACTTTCTAAGTATTTGTTGTAAAGATGCGTCCCCTTATTACTAATCAAGACTTTAGGGACTTCGAACCTAGCAAAAACATTCTTTTAAAAAAAGTTAGAGGCGGTTTGAGCATCATTAGTAAACACATACAATGACTTCAACCCATTTAGTGACATAAAGTATATTCCTCAATAGTCAAAAGATTTAACCTCTATCATAACATTAAACAGTATCTCATCCCGCTTTAAAATGTTACCTATTTCTGGCACTCTAAACATTCTTGTACATATGGCTTACAATCTTTGAAGTACCTTCATTGTTGTTCATTCACCACTAAGCTGGCTTCCATAAGGTGAGTTATAGAAGTACCACATAATGTCCCTCGCTTCTTTACCTGCAACACACTTGTGGATTAAACTGTCAACAATAATCTTAAACAAATAAGGCTCATCCCACAAATAGTGATTAGCCTCTTTAAAGAAGTGGTTTTTCTGTTGTCAAGGTAGTCTTCCTGAGCATTTTTGTGCTTTTACAATTATCCAAGTAGTTAACTAATCGCCATCAAATGTTTATCTAGAATCTCTTCATTGATGTTCTTTTATTTCATAGTTACTTCCTCATTCTCCAACCTGGACAAGTGATCATCTACAAACTTTTCAAAACCTTTTTTTATCTTTTATTTCCAAGTCGAACTCCCGTAGAAACAATATTCCTCGGAGTAGCATCGAATTAGAATCTACTTTGTTGAAAAGGTATTTTAAAGCTATGTGATTTGGAAAAATAACCACTTTTGAGCCAATTAGATATGCCTGAAAATTTTCCAAGGAAAATACTATGGCTAGTAATTCTTTTTTAGTAGTGGTAAAATTCACTTGATTTTCGTTCAAAACTTTAATAGCATAATTGTTGTACCCCAAAATTTTCCCTCTCATTTCTCAATAAATTTCTCACAAGATTGTCAATTGCTCAAAATTGCACAAGGTTTGATCAACTCAAGACACTTCCTCAATACTGAAGACTCAGATTAGGGTTTGAGTTTGCACAAGTACAAATGAAATTTTAATGCCTCCTATGACTTTCATGGATTATTTTGGACTTTCAAGAATGCTCATGTCAAATTTCAAGTCTTACAGTTCAAGTTTGCTCAATCAATTGATCAGATGATCTAAAATTAGTTGTATTGGGTAAAAAGTCAACTGAGGCCAACTTACAACCAAACTTCCTGATTTTTTATCCATATCAATATTTTGAACTCATATGAACCATTTGGTCAAATTTGGATTACAATCCCTCAAGAAATTTGATCAGATCACCAAAGGGGCAAAATGATCAAAATTAGGGTTTTGACTGAGAAGGCTTGATTTTTGACTTTTGACCAAATACATGACTTATTGGTTTGAGACATGATGTCAAGGATCCAAATGCATCACATTGACCTAATTGCATGGTTCAAAACACTTCTCAAGATCAATAGATTGATAATTGAAATTGGGTCAACTGATGAAAAAAGTCAACTGTATACTGAAAAGTCAAACTTTGACCTTTTGATCAAAATCAAGTTTCAAAAATCATATTTCATCAAGACATGTCAAAATATGAATATTGTTCATCAAGAAATCAAAAAGTAAAAATCATCTTTGAAAAGTCAAAATTCTAAGACTTTCTAAGTGTTGGAAAGATAACTTTTTTTCATGACTTTGAGCCAAATTTTCACCATGATACAAGATGATTCAAGAAAAAAATTCCAACATGAAAGTTGTAGACTTAATAAGATCTAAAACTTTGAAGAAGGAATCAAATTCTATAAATACTTGGATTTTAAGTAATAAATTCATGAAGAGTTGTACATGAAACAAAAACACTTAGTGAAATTTTGAGTATTTTAGTTAGGATTTTGACCTAACTTCTTGGCCAAATTTCACATAGTTCCAATTGGAATTTTCAAAAATGTCCAACATAAAGGTTGTATAGGATGTTGAAAGCTTTCCAAAATGTCTAATAACTCATTGAGGTCATGCTTGAGCTAGGATAATCGAAGAGATGAAGTTAGGGTTTCATTCTTGAATTATAGGTCATTTTGTGATGTACAAGAATTCAAATCTCAAGCCTATGATGCATAATTTTTGCTTTGCATGCCTTAAACTTGTGTTTCACTCCATAATTAATGGTTTACACAACTGATTGAGCCATTATCCAATTGATTCAAGCTTTATCCAAATCAATTTTCCATTTTGGGAAGAAATTTCACACTTCCATTTTAGAAAAGTGGCTTTAATCACAAAGTCCACTCTCCTTTAGCATTGAACTTGTTCTTTCTGCTTACACAACATCTATGAGCCAGAAGCAAGCATGTTTAAAGTTCAACCACTCTACAATAGCATGGTACAAGCATGGGATAGAAGTTTGTCAACTTTACTTCAAAAACAAGCAAAGATCCACAACTTGTAGAATTCAAATTCTGGCTTGTTGTAGCATACAAAAGCTCTTGCCTATAAATACATACATCATTTGCAAGACAAGACACGAATGCTCAAGCCCTAAAACACCCTAAAAACACAGAATCACCAAGAATACCTCAAAACTTATTACTTCTGAGTTTTGAATCCAATCTCCAAATTCACTCGTGCATTTCTTGGCCTTTTTATTTCAAAAGCTTCTAAACATCATCCATAAACAATCTCAACACCTGTTATCCAACTGTAACACCATACTCATCAACTTCCATTTTCAAAAACAGATCTTTGCACTTGGACTTCTCCAGCACGATTCGGCCATCCTCAACTCAAAGCAACTATTGCATTAGCTTCCTAGAGGTTCAAGGAAGCTAACTCAATCATCACAATACCTTGAAAGTTGCCCTAACTCAAAACACGATCTTCAGTTGTAAGGTAAGTTTTCTGATTTTCAAACTCCTCATATAAGCATTGTTAAGCTTACATTTTCAAAGATAAAATATAGACATCATTGCCCTAAAGCTGACCATGTCCTTAGAATTCATTTACATTGCTTGAGTAGAGAGAATTTTAGACCTGAACTTTCTGAAAAAATTAGGTTAGATTTGGTACCATTCAAAATTCATGCTTATCTTTGATTTATAATTTTAGTAAGTTACATTTCTGAAATCGTGATGAAATTTTCCATAACTTTCATGTTTACATTTTCCATTTTGGTTGAGAAATGATTGAGTTACAATTGGTCTGGCTGGGCGTGAGGTTGAAGATGAAGTTCAGGCCATGGAAGCATTTTGTAACATATATTTATGGTTTTATATAAGACACCGGATGTATAGCCACATCAGTGGTAGAAGCCCGCGTCTTTCACCCTTGTGACCTGGGTTCGAGCCCCAGTGCCACATTTTGCCATTTTTCATAACATTTTCTGACTTTTTTGGTTTGTTAGGCGCGCCTGGGCCTTGTACTTTTTTTCCTGCCCCCTCACCCCCTGTTTCACTTACACAGCCTCTGGCCCATTTTATTTTCTATTTTTCTTATTTCATTTATTTATTTTCTTTTAATATATTTTACTTAATACCAAAATCATAAAAAATATATTTAGGCTTTTATTTAATTAAGTTAATTTTTGACATAAAAATAAATTTATTTTAATCACCTTTTATTTTATCTTTGATAATTAATTTGTAAATTAATTAGAAGTTAGGATTTTGATTATTATTTTCACACATTAATTTCTTTTCTCAAAATAAATTAACATTAGAACCAAGTTTGTTTTCTTTTATTAAAAATTAACTTAGAATCTAGGTTCTCTTTTAATTAATTAATTTTTATACTAGTTTAATTTAATTAAAACTTTTTTCACAAACAAAACCCTAAAAAACGTGTTTTCTTTAATAAATTAATTTCTTTTATTAACTTAATTTTAATTTTCTTATTTTAATTAATTATTTTCTTTTAGTTAATTAGGTCAAAACTATCTTTCTTAATAAAAATCCATTCTTTATCCACTTATACTTGTACCTTATATTCATTTCATTTCTTGTACAAATTCAATATGATTGTAATAGATAATTAGAATTTAATTTCTTGCAATCCCCATTTGAAAATTTGTATACCCCATCCCCTAATGATGTAATAGCGTAGAAATTTACTTTCCGCAATTTATCGCTTTCATATAAATACTAGTAAATTAGGGTTTGTATGGAAAGATAAAATCAATACTTAGAAAACCCTAATTCAAGATAAACCAAGCATGAAAAATAAACACTTGCACACTTTGCACCTCTAGGATTACCTCCATTTTGTTGCCTTAAATAAATGGTCATATTATGCATGTGAGACATCTTAGCCAAAACAAATTAAAATACAAGATCATAGTCCATTGATGATGCCACGAAGGTTTCCTTACAAATGATCTTAGTCCCTTAAGAGAAATGCTAAGATATCTCACAACATTGTTATCCATGAATATACGATGACCCACGCCCGTCTCTTCACATTCAATGAAGGGCTTCTTACCAATCAAGGGTAAGATAGCAATGTCAAAGGAAGAGAGAAATAAACAAAATACTTTTGAGTAGGTAGAATGTTCTTAGTTGCTTGCTCACTATCCTTCTTCAAAAAACAAACATCTTTTAAAACACACCAAACACTTTCAAAAACATGAAATATTTTCAAAAGTCCAACACTTTGTATGCATTCTTATAGAGACGAGAATCATTACAAAGTTTGCCTAAACGAAGGCGCTTTTCAAAAATACTTTCAAAACCTACCACAAACACATTTCAAACAAAGCAATTTCAAAAGTGAGCTAGCAAGCAACTAAGAGCCCGTAGATAACTATGGATGAAAAGGGTGCTAACACCTTCCCTTTTCATAATTTACCCCCTAAACTCAAGAAAAATATCTCAAAGGTCTTTCCTGTTCTTTTCACTCTTTCCTCATTGGATAAAATAAAAGCCGATGGCGACTCTTGCTATCCGCAACAATTGCAATAAAACATAAAATGACCAAGTCAGTTCTCCCACCGTATTATAGAACTGGCGACTCTGCCGGGGATATACTTAAAAAGTAGGGTTACCTTAGAGATAGATCACCTTTAAATACTTTTTTTGTTTGATTTATTTTCTTTACATTATGGGTCCTTGTTTGGGTTTGTATTGATCCTCTACCCGGATCTGGGAACATCATTAGGTAAGTAGCATTAGATTATAGGAATTGTACGGTGTAGACCGATATGGTTGAAGCAATGGCTATGTTAGTGTGACGCCTTTGTTGGTACCGGTATCACTTGTGTTGAATCGAGGAGAATACAAGGTTGCCGAGTGGTGTCATAAAGCACTGACTGACCTTAGAACCTTTAATTGAACAACTTGGCCATTAGGAAGTAATGAGATAGCCGATTTCAGTGGAAAGATAAAAATTGGTTGATACTCGATACTACGCTCATTGACATCGAACTTTTGGGATATTTTGGCCGTAAGAAAAGATTGATTATGCTAAAACAGTGCCCAATAAAGAAAGATAAATGATATTGAGATTGCCTAGAACCCGATTACTTTGTAGGACAGGTTGAACCAACTAAACTTCAAGAGGGTACTTACCTATGAAACCCATGCAAGCCTAAACCTAATGTCTTTGTGTGCTTTGTTTGTGATTATTATTCATGCCATCATAAACATCATAACATCATAAGCATTCTCGCTAAAAATTTCAAGGATATTGGAATTTATCTTTATTCTGTTTTGTAGGTCATGACTTCCACTCGTAGGAATACCATCTGAATCAACTTTGTAAAAGTGTAACCTCAACTTCAAGAGTTAGCATCAAGAGTGCCTGGAGATTCTCCCTTCACCAAGAAATATGGTCGACTTCTCAACTTGGCTACCTCAAACTTCCAAGAAGAAATGATGTGTGTGCTTTTCCAATTCTTTGATCCTATGCATCATTGCTTCACCTTTCCCGACTATCAATTGGTGCCTACATTAGAAGAATTCTCTCAATTGTTAGGAGTGCACGTGCTTGATGAAATACCATTTACCGATTTATAAGAGACTCTAAAACCTGAAGTTATTGCCAAAGCCTTGCATTTGAAGAGATTTGACATTGTAGCAAATTGGGAGACAAGAAGTATAGTCAAGGGTCACTTAGCCAAATTTTTGTTGGAGAAGGCTAATTTGTTCTGGGAAGATATGGATTTTCAAGCTTTTGAGGATTTCCTGGCCATTCTAATCTATGGTTTGGTTCTATTTCCCAATTTGGACCAACTCATAGATGAGAATGCCATCAAGGTTTTTCTCTCTCGTAATCCCGTACCTACTTTGCTTGGAGACATTCTACATTGTTTCCACACTCGCACCATGAAGAAAAAGGGTACTCTTTTGTGTTGCATTCCATTACTGTCTAGGTGGTTTATTTCGAACCTACCTCGATCAACATTGAAGAATGAGCAAGGCTTGACATGGTCTCAAAGGATGATGTCACTCTTGCACTCAGATATTCATTGGTGTTCTCGATCTTTGGAGGATATTACCATCATTGACCGCTGTGGGGAATTCCCTAATGTCCCACTCTTAGGCATTAGGGGAGGTATCACCTATAAACCATCTCTTGCATTACGACAGTTTGGGTATGCACAAAGAGATGGTCCCTATAATACGCTCATTCAAGGTTTGGTATTCGACTACGAGGGCGACGACCAAGGCTATCATCAAAGGTTCATACGAGCTTAGAGAATGGTAAACAAAATGGATAGTAAGACATTGGGACATAAAAATTCCATCCCTATTGAGCCTTACCTTAAGTTGGTACGAACTCGTGCTCAAAGTCTCGTGGTGACTTACCCCACCATCTTACCAAACATCATAGAGCCTATTGTCGAGGGGAATTTCCTTACACTATTCTTCACCCTGATATGCTGACTACTCTCGAGGAGTTGCAAAGATCTTAGATTCAACTCAAAGAGGAGCGAGACACCTTTGAATCCCAGTTCTAAGCAAGTGAGAAGAAGGTTTTGGAGCTAACAAAGACAACTTCATGAAGAGCAAAGTTTGAACGCCTATATTGCACCGAAGAGGATGCGCTCATGGGAAGCCTGATTCTTTTTATTGTCTTAGGAGTTTATTTTGTACTTTTTCTTTTTTCATTGTAAGCCCAAGAGGCATATTGTAATCGATTTGAACTTATTAATACAATTAATGTTTGTTCCTTCTTTGTCTAAACGAATTTAAATCTTCTAAGTCCTTGAAATCATCTGCATACGCATTTCATGCATCATAACATAGGCAAGCTTTTCACAACAGGTTTCCTTATCTTCCTACTATTTATTTGAGTGAGATGGATATCGAGAAGACCGTGAAAGATCTGCAAGCACAAAATTCCCAGTTCCAAGAAAACTTGCTGACCCTGGCCAAGGGACAACAAGAGCTAATGACACTGCTAGCAGCCAAAAAGAAGACTAAGAAGAAGGCCCTCATCAACATGGGAAAAAGGTTTAAAGGCCCAGTCCGTCAGCTACATATAGTTGAAGATTCGTCTGAGGAAGACGAGAACCAGGTGGAAGAGGCAAGGAGCACCCATGCTGGGGGTGAAAATGATCAAGCTTCCGAAGATGAAGACTACTTTAATGAACAGTATCCACCGGCTGAGGATAAATACAAGCAGTTAGAGGATATACTGAAAGCTGTTGAAATTCAAGCTGTACCTGGTTTGGATTTTGGTGATTTGGGCTTAGTACCTGGGGTCGTCATTCCTCATAAGTTCAAAATACCAGTCTTTGCTAAGTATGACAGAGTTCCATACCCAAAAACTTCATTTGAGGTCCTACGTCCGCAAGATACAACCACATACTATTGACAAGAAGCTCTGGGTCCATTTCTTCCAAGAGAGTCTGGCAGGAACTCAGTTATAATGGTTTTACCAATTGGAGGGTTCCCGCATTCACACATGGGAAGACCTGGTCACTGCTTTTTATCATCAATATCAATACAACGCTAATTTAGCACCAACAAGAGTTCAATTTCAAGGAATGACAATGGGTACTAATGAAGGGTTTAAAGAGTACGCGCAAAAATGGAGGGATCTTGCTGGTAGAGTTCAACCACCACTGACTGATAGGGAGCTGGTGGACAGGTTCATGGGAACACTAACGAGACCCTATTTCAACTTGCTAATTGGTAGTTCCTCTTCCGGTTTAACCGAGTTAATTCTGACTGGTGAAAGGGTCGAGAGTGGAATCAAGAGTGGAAAAATTCCCATGGCATCTGCTTCTAGATCAGGCACTATAAAGAAACCCTTTACTAGCAAGAAAGAAGCCAATGCTGTTTATGGGTCAAGGGCCCATACCAAGAAGGATCACCGTCCATCAGTGTAATACAATGGGAGATTTGACTTGGTGTTTTGTGTTTTATCGCAATTGTTGCGGATAGAAAGAGTCGCCACCGAATTTTATTTTATCCAATAAAGGAAAGGGTGAAAAGAACAGGAAAGACCTTTAAGATGATTTCTTGAGGTTGGGGGGTAGATTATGAAAAGGGAAGATGTTAGCACCCTTTTCATCCATAGTTATCTATGGGCTCTTAGTTTCTTGCTAGATCATTTGCTTTTGTTTGAAAATGTGCTTTGTGATGTTTTTGAAAGTATTTTTGAAAAGCGCCTTCGTTTAGGAAAACTTTGTAATGATTCTTGTCTTTATAAGAATGTATACAGAGTGTTGAACTTTTGAAAATATTTCAAAGAAAGTGTGGGTGCATTTGAAAAGATATTTGTTTTGAAAATGAGCAAGCAACTAAGAACGTTTCTACCTACTCAAAAGTCTTTGTTCATTTCCTCCTCCTTTAGATGTTGCTATTTTACCATTGATTTGGTAAAAATCCCCATCGTTGGATGTAAAGGGACGGGCATGGGTCATCGTATAGTCATGATAGCAATGTTCTGAGATATCTTAGCATTTCTCTTGAGGGACTAAGATCGTTTAAAAGGTAACATTTGAAGCGTCATCTAGGGACTACGATCTTGTATTTTTGATTGTTTTTGTTAAGACGTCTCACATGCATAACATGACTATTTTTAGGCAACAAGTGGAAGTAACCCTAGGGGTGCATGTGTGAATAGTGTGCTTGATTTGAATTCACTTAGTCTTTGATTAAGGGTTGTCTACTTGTTGATTTTATCTTCCAATACAAATCTTACTTTACTAGCATTTATATGAAAGCGATAAATTGCGGAAGGTAAATATTCTACGCTATTACAATAATTAGGGGGATGGGGTGTACAAATTTACAAATGGGGATTGCAAGAAATTAAAATCCTAATTATCTATTACAACCATATAGAAATTATGTACAAGAAATGAAATGTAAATATAGATTTGTTTTGTTTTGGTTAAGAAATAAGTAAATTTGCTTAAGAAAATATTTTTAGTCTTTTTTGTTCTAAAAGAAAGTAAAAGTGTATGAATATAAAGTATTTTTTTGTGTTTTTGATTAATGAAAATAAAAGTGATGATAAAAATAATAAGAGAAAAGAAAAGACTCAGAATCAACGCATTGTTGAAAGGACAGAAATAAGGGGCAAAAACTCTGACTCTGATGCGCTGCAAATCAGAAAGAAAATGTTAGCAGAAAAGGGGAAGGTCAGAAGTTCTGGATCCAGACGCATTAAAGCTTTGAGGTCATTAGGAACAAAGGAAAGCCTAGAAGTTCTGATTGCTGAGGGAGTCTAGAAGTTCTGATGTCATTGGTCGGTCAGAAGTTATGGTTGTTTGAGAGAGCTTAGAGGTTCTAATGTAACTGGAAACCTAGAAGTTCTGATAATGGGCAAGTGAAATGTCAATGCTGTTGTGTGAGAGTATCTAGAAGTTATGGCCCATGATCACTGTTTTGACAAGAAAATAAAGGGGGTTGACCTAGAAGTTCTGGTTCAACTAATGGGGTAAAAATGTCAAGAAATAAACATAAAAAAGGTGTTTCTGGAGCTAGAACTCAGGACCCTTAACACTAACGTATACCACTGGGGTGACTATACATCCGGTATTAGAAGCAAAAACATAAACATATAACACAAAATAAGTTCTGATGATGAACTTCATTTCCTTCTCTATGCCAGTCAGAGCATCTGTAACTTAGCCATTTCTCATCAAAACAGAAAATGCAAACATAACAGTTATGGCAGTTTCATCATGGTTTCAGAAATATAAAGTATCAGAACTATAAATCAGAAGCAAGCATGAATTTTTTTAATCATAATTCTGAATCCTAACTTCCTCAAGATGTTCTGAACTGAATTTCTCTCTACTTAGGCAAAAATACATGAAATCTATGAATATGTACAGAATTAGAGTCAGGATGTCTACATTGTACTTTTTGAAAATGCAAGCCTAACAATTCCTAAGTAATGTGATAAAAGTCAGCAGAAGCTTGCCTTGCAGGTGGAAAATGTTCTATGAACTAGAGCCTGATTCTGATGGCTGTGATGTTCTGGTCAACTTTCTCACGTTCCCAGAAAGCCAAAGCAAACCTCAACTTGAGTTATGAATGGATGTAATGTTCTGGAACAACCAAGAAGCAAAGTTTGATTTTTAAAATGGAGGTTGCTAGAGATTGTATTACAGTCTGTAATAGAAGTTCAGGTTGTTTCTAAATGTATGTCAGAAACTGTATGGGTGATTTTGCCAAGGAATATGCAAGAAAATTAGAGTTTGAGTGTAAAAAACAGAAGCTTAGCAGGTTTCGTGTTTATGTTTGCAGTTTCAAGTTCTTTGAAATTTCAGCAAAGTTTTAAGGCTTTTTTTCTTCAAATTCTCGACCTCTTCAACTGTTGCAAATGAAGTTAAATTTATAGGCAAGGATTTAGGAGCTTAGAGAAGTCAAGAGTACAACCATCATATTCTAGGGTGCTGACTTATTCTTGAAGCAAGTTTAAACAAGTATGGTTCAAGGCACAAAGTAGGATGGTTAGCAGCTTTTATCCGTGCTTAATCTAAATTTGTAAGCATGATTTATGGAAAAGTATCCTCAGAAGCAAAAATGAAGCATGTGCGCAGCATAAACTTTGTACAAAAGTTTGCTTTTCAAGGACATCAATGGTACTTCTATGCCACACGTAGGGAAATCCTTTGGATAAAGACTCAAAAGTGGTTGTTAGCATTAAATGATGATGAGATTTATCAAAACAGAAAACCTGCATCATAGCTTAAGTATGGATCAGAAGTTCAACATCAACGTAACTTAGAACAAATATCCAACTTCTGATCTTTGAATCTCCCCGCTCTAGCATGTTCTGAAGGAGTTCTCAGACTTTCCAGAAAGCTTGTAACACGCTTTGTAGACCTTCTTTGGACCTCTTGCAAACTCTGACTGAACCTTCATGAAAACTGGCCTAGAAGTTGTAACCAAATTCTGATTCGAAAATGCTCAGAATTTACTAAGTGTTTTAGTTTCATGGACGTGTCTTCAAGGATGTATAACTTGAAATTCTAGCATTTCCAAGAGAAGTTCTGTTCTGCAATGTTTTAGATCTCATTGAAATCTACAACTCTTGTATAAGAAGTTCTTCCAGAATCATCTTGCATCATGGTGAAAATCTAGCCAGAAGTTCTGAACTTGTCATATTTTCTTAACACTTAGAAAAATTTCTAAGTGCTTAGAATTTTGATTTTTCCAAAGCAATTTTGACTTTTGACCTTCTTGATGAAACAAACTTCATATTCTAACATGTCTTGATGAAATATGATTCTTGAAACTTGATTTTGATCCAAAAGTCAAAGTTTGACTTTTCAGCATGCAATTGACCATTTTGGCCTTGTGCCAATTCCAAACCTAAATTGATGTATCAGTGCTGCAAACTTGATGTCAGGGAAGATCTTGTGAGAAAATTCTTGAGAAATGAGAGGGAAAATTTTGGGGTACAACAGTTGGGCTCTGAAGAATAAGATTCAAGATCTGATAGACAACAAAACTATTGAGTTTGATCCACCTACAACTCCAAATGTGATAACTGCACCAATGCTGAAACATGGCAAATGTGTCAATGCGGTTCATGACACTAATTTGTTTCCTCCGTTGAAGATTTGACTACTCCATTGACTACTGTGAAGGGAAATTTGCTGAGAGTTGGGGTGTTCCCTGGTTGTTTAAAAGACTGTGATTGTTGTACTGAACAAATAAATGGATGCAAATGGCTGAAAAAGGTGTTTAACGCCCGATAGATAGTCGTGAGATACTGTTTGAAAAAATTCCTACCATCAATAGTTTGACCAACAAAGCTGAAGACCTTTCCATAATAACAATCTCCAATAAGCCTCTTAGGATCTCCTCAAAGGGTCCTATTAGGATTTCAAATGAATCAACAATTGCTCCTTTAATAATCACTGCCTCTGGGTCGATTCCTTACTCCTCCGACAAAGCGTTTCCATGAAACTATGGTGCCAAAGTTTACTATCATGGAGTAAAGAAAGATTCATGGAACAATGAGGACAAGACCAAGGATGTTACAAATATTGTGGGTTCTAGTAAGGTAACAAGAACGGGGAGGATCTTCTCCCCTGACATCTCACCTCCGACTACTACAACAACTCCTGTTCACATAACCAATAATGAGCCTAATGCCAAAACTAGAGGAAAAGAAAAAGCAAGTGAGCCTGCTGAGATAGAGGCACCTGCCAAAGATGTTGGTGCTGAAGAGCCCTCCACTCGAGAGATGGAGGAAGTCCTGAAAATTATAAAGAAGAGTGATTTCAAAATAGTCGAATAATTGAGGTAAATCCCCTCCAAAATATCCATGCTGTCATTACTACTCTGTTTTGATGCTCATGCCCAAGCTTTAATTAAATTTTTGAAGAAAGCTCATGTGCCCCAAGAGATTACAGCTGACCAGTTTGAGAATTGTGTGGCGAGTTTAACATCTAACAATGGATTAGGTTTCTCTGACACTGACTTGACACCAGTTGGAAGGAATCATAACAAGGCCTTGCATGTCTCTATTAAGTGCAAGGGAACTACCCTGGCTCATGTCCTGATTGATACTGGTTCCTCTCTAAATGTTCTACCCAAAGGTGCTTTGGACCAATTAGATTGTGAAGGCCTGGTGTTGAAAGCAAGTGATATATTTGTAAGAGCTTTCAATGGGTCTAGAAGGATGGTACATGGAAAGGTGGATCTCCCCATTAAGGTGGGATCACAAATTTTCAACTCCATTTTTTATATAATGGACATACGTCCCGCCTACTCTTGTTTGCTTGGGTGCTCTTGGATCCATGGGGCAGGGCAGTAACATCCACCCTTTATCAAAATTTAAAGTATCCAGTCAAAGGAAAGATCGTTATTGTTTGCGGCGAAGAATAATTTATGGTGAGCCACCTCAACTCCTTCAAGTACGTGGAAATGGATGGTGAATTCATAGAAACTCTGTGCCAGGTGTCGCACACTTTTTCTTTGGCGCTCGATTGCGACAGTGATTATATGAAATGGAAATGTAGCGGTAAATATTTGAGATTAAGCCATCAATTGACTTATCTCAACACAATGAAGTCGCCACCGCACTTTATTATTTCCAAAGGGAAATGGGAAAAAAGCGAATAAAACCCAAAAAGATTAGAGGTCGAGGTACGGGGGTCGGTTATGCAAAGGAAAGGTATTAACACCCTAAGCATCTACGGCATTCCGCAGGATCCACTTTGTTTGGTTTCTTTTAAAAGGAGTGTTATGTAAAGGTTTACTTGCTAAAGGAAAAGAATGAATGTTTATTTGAAAACAAAAGAAAATGAAATGTTTTTTTATTATTTTTATTGCTCGCCTTGGGTCGTAAGACTTAGTGCCTATGTACTCCCTTGTGCAATGGGAAAGTCAGAGCACCGTAGTTCGGCTAGAAAAGACTTGTCTGTTGATTGATTTAAACAAAGAGACAATTCGTCATTCTTAGGAGAGAAATCTCGACTAACGCCCACAAGGTGTGAGAAAGATGGACCCTGCATCAGCAAGAGTGAGGGTTTGAGAACGCTTCTAGTACTCAAGTGGAAAAGTCGACACCTTTATAACCATAAGGATAGGATAATGTTGCTCGACTATCAATGAATCATGTCTCACCTTGAAAAAAGTTTTGAATGTAAAAGGTGCTCGAGCGCACAAAAGAGTTTGAATGTGTTGAATTATTTTGTTAATTTTGAAAGATGTCAAAGTATGATGAAATGAATTGAAGTTTGTTTAAAGAAAATGAGTTTTAAAAGAAAAGGCACTCGACAAGGTCGAGGTTTATTATGAAAGAGGTTTGATTTTATAAACAAAGAAGATTTTGAAAGAAGATGAGAAGGTTTTGAAAATTAAAGAAGGTGGGAGGAGATGAAGGGACTATCCTACGATCGACGATGGACCAAGCAACTGGACCGCAAAGGACTTAATCCCTATTACTTTTGTTACCCAGTAATGAAACTTTTTGTTTTGAATATGTAACAGACAATGTTTTAAACTTTATGGCCCGGTGTCTTACCCGGGGCACTGTGGCTTCATTTGTGAGGGCTTTTGTGTGTCATTTTCATATATCATTAATAAAAGCATTGGACGTTCTTGCATTTCAAATTTTGCGCTCCTTGTTTTTCTTCATTATATATTGCAAAACAGCTATTTTACACACACTCACATATACAGGTCCACATCCACTCTGGATCTCACTGGTAACGACTCTGCTACTGCCAGTTATGACTCTGCTCTCCAACTGAGACAATATATGCTGACTCACACTACTCTGTTGATATCAAAGATGGATCCAATCAAGTATATCTTCGAAAAGCTCGCCTTGTCCGGAAGAATAGAAAGATGGCAAATGATCTTGACTGAGTATGACATCCAGTACACGACTCAAAAGGTAATCAAGGGAAGTGTATTGGCAGACCATTTGGCACATCAAGCAGTGGATGATTACCAGTCTATGAACTTTGAATTCCCGGACGAGAATATCATGGTAGTGACTGATTGTGAGACACCTGGACCGGATGAAGGACCTGAGGAAGGATCCCGATGGTCTATGTACTTCGATGGAGCTTCAAACACTTTGGGTAATAGAATTGGCGCCGTGATCATATCTCCTAAAGGCTCTCATACTCCGTTTACCGCCCGACTATGTTTCAACTGTACCAACAATATGGCAGAGTATGAAGCGTGCATTATGGGTCTTCGAGCAGCAATTGACCTAAGGATTAAGTTCTTGAATGTCTTCGGAGATTCCGCTCTCGTGATCAGTCAGATCAAAGGCGAGTGGGATACGAAACACCCAAATCTTATCCCTTACAAGGAGTATGTGTTGACATTGCTTCCCCATTTTAAGGAGATAACCTTTGAACACTTTCCTAGAGAGGAGAATCAGTTGGCGGACGCGTTGGCTACGATGTCTTCTATGTTCAAAGTCAATTGGGACAACGAAGCTCCCCGAATCATCATTGAAAGATTGGATGAACCGACACATTGCTGTGATCTTGATACTGAAGAAGTAACAGGAAAGCCCTGGTATCATGAGGTGAAGAGGTACCTTGAAGCTCAAGAATACCCCGAGGGTGCATCTATTAATGATAAGAAGTTTCTGAGGAGGTTTGCAGCAAAGTTCTTCATCAGCAATGGCATCCTTTACAAACGTAACCATGATTCGACCCTACTGCGTTGTGTGGATAAGATTGAAGCAGAAAGGATCATGGCAGAGTTACATGAAGGTACCTTCGGAACCCATTCCAGTGGACATACCATGGCAAAGAAAATCCTTCGGGCAGGATATTACTGGTCCACAATGGAAGCCGACTGTTATCAGCATTCTCGGACATGTCACAAGTGCCAAGTCTATGCTGATAAGGTGCACATACCTCCAGTTCCTCTGAAAATTTTGACGGCACCCTGGCCTTTTGCAATGTGAGGCATTGATATGATCGGCGAGATCAGACCTACGGCATATAACGGGCATCGTTTCATCTTGGTAGCAATTGATTACTTTACGAAGTGGTTTGAAGAGGCTTCCTTTGCTACTGTAACCAAGAACGTCGTGGCACGGTTCATTCGGCACAATCTGATCTGTCGATACAGTATACCAGAGAGGATCATTACGGACAATGGCACCAATCTCAACAACAAGATGATCACTGAGCTCTGCGAGCAATTCAAGATACATCATTATAACTCTTCTCCCTACCAGCCAAAGATGAATGGGGCTGTCGAAGCAGCAAATAAGAACATTAAGAAGATTGTGCAGAAGATGACAATAACATACAAAGACTGGCACGAGATGTTACCATTTGCTCTTCATGGGTACCGTACCTCAGCACAGACGTCAACAAGGGCAACACCCTATTCCTTGGTATATGGCATGGAGGCAGTCTTGCCTATTGAAGTTCAGATACCCTCTCTTCGGATCATGAAGGATGCAGGTTTGAGTGAAGATGACTGGATTCAGACCCGGCTTGATCAGCTAAACCTAATTGACGAAAAGAGACTCACTGCTATTTGTCATGGTCAGACGTACCAAAAACGGATGATCAAGGCATTTAACAAGAAAGTCAGACGACAAGAGTATCAAGTTGGGGACCTGGTAATCAAGCGTATTATTCTACCTCAAGGTGATCCCAGGGGCAAATGGACCCCTACTTACGAAGGGCCATTTGTGGTTAAGAACATCTTCTCAGGAGGAGCTATGATTCTAACCACCATGGATGGTGACGACCTTCCTCACCCCGTCAATGCAGACATAGTGAAAAGATACTACACATAATCAAAGGCCCTCTAGGTTGACTGGCCTAGGAAAAAATAAGGGCTTCCCGGCGAACCAAAAGGGTTCGAGCAAAAATAAGGGATGAAAATGAAAAATCTGTACACCCGACAAGTCGAAAACCTGAAAAGGCGGCTTAGGAAAAAAAGGGTATCCCGGTGGACTGAAAAACCAAAAGGGCGGTCTAGGTAAAAATTAGGGATTAAAGCGTAACACTATGTCTCATTGGATCATCCTGCATCCAGACTTCGGTATCAACTATCAAACTCGGAAGGCACTGATAAATCTGATTCATCTTCAACCAATGGCAAAGCGATGAGATGCTCGAGAACATAAAGGCAATAGCAGAGTTGGAACCCAGTGGGATTATTCACATAGCTGTTTTGTTTTCTTTCCACAAATTGTATAAATTCTTTTGTTCGGCGGCGTTCTCTTACTAGGACGTCAGCCTCTTGTACAAAAACGCCTATTTACAGGCAAACTTCAAAATCAATACAAATTCATTTTCAGACAAATTTCAAATTGTTTTTCCTTTACCTGTTTTGTTTTGCAAAGAACGTCCAAAGTTTCATTTTTGATATATGCATCTGACATTAATTGCTGCTCATAAATATTTACACGTGAAACAAAGGATGAATTACTGGTAATATCAGAAACATGGGAATAAGAAATGTCCAAGTTGTGTAGTTGCTTCATCCACCAGGTACAAGGTAGGTTCAGCTGAAGAATATGGCTACGATACCTTCACTCCCCGCAGAGCGAGACAGTAATGGTAGCTCCCCCAGCTAAGACTTGCAGCTAGGTACAAATCAACAATACTCTCCCCAAGCAGAGTTAGCCTACCATCAGCCCTAAAAAGGTTGGGTATCCTCAAAAGGTCTTAATCTTCCCCAACGGAGTATAAAGATATTCCCCAGCAAGTATAAGAGTATCCTCGACAGTCTTAATATTCCCTGGCAGAGTATAAGAATGTTCCCCGGCAGAATACAAGATACCCCAGTGGAGCCATTTCCCCAGCGCAGTCTAAAAAAGCTTTCCCAATAGAGTTGAATCATCTTCCCCAGTAGACTTTGGAAGCTTACCCCCAGCGGAGTACAAAAATTAATCTCCCAGCCAAGTTCGAAGGATCATTCCTAGCAGAATCCAGAGGATTATCCCCACAAGAGTCTAACAGGGTTATCCCCAACAAGTTGTAATTGAAAGACCATCCCCCAGCAAAGTTCTTTCTTTCCCTCCAGCAGGACTTCAATCCTCAAAAGATTCAATATCACCAGCAACGGTAATCCATCCCTAGTGGAGTTCATCATTGAAATCCCTAACAGAGTGTATCAGCGGAATCCCCAGCAGAGTTTATCATTAAAATCCTCAGCAGAGCATCTCTTCCCCACAGAGTAATTCCCCTCGGAGTAATCTCTTCGTCGGTTTATTCCCCAACGGAGTCATCTCCTCCTGCAGGTTTATTCTCACAATCATCTTCGTTCATCATCCCCAGCGGAAACGAAGAACTCAACTCTATTCTCCAGCAGCTCCGGGATTTATTTTCCCCAGCTAAAACATTACATGTCCATACATCATGATACATGCATATACGCATCATACCATACAATCTCATTTATGTTGAGAACATCATTGCTTGATCCATATCATGCATTGCATATGACTGACCTTTACCTTTCAGGAAGGATGCAGTTAAACTCTCAGCCAGTCAATGAAGACAAAATCAGTTAAATCGATTCCTAAAGATTTTTCTGAGGCGAAGCCAGTCAATGGAGACAAAATCAATTAAATCGATTCCTAAAGATTTTTCTGAGGCCAAGCCGTCAATGGAGACAACCCGTCAATAGAGACAACCTGTCAATGGAGTCAACCTGTCAATGGAGACAACCCGTCAATGGAGACAACCCGTCAATGGAGACAACCCGTCAATGGAGACAACCTGTCAATAGAGACAACCCGTCAATGGAGACAACCTGTCAATAGAGACAACCCGTCAATGGAGACAACCCGTCAATAGAGACAACCCGTCAATGGAGACAACCCGTCAATAGAGACAACCCGTCAATGGAGACAACCCGTCAATAGAGACAACCCGTCAATGGAGACAACCTGTCAATAGAGACAACCCGTCAATAGAGACAACCCGTCAATGGAGACAACCTATCAATAGAGACAACCTGTCAATGGAGACAACCCGTCAATAGAGACAACCCGTCAATGGAGACAACCCGTCAATGGAGACAACCTGTCAATGGAGACAACCCGTCAATGGAGACAACCCGTCAATGGAGACAACCCGTCAATGGAGACAACCTATCAATAGAGACAACCCGTCAATGGAGGCAACCCGTCAATGGAGACAACCCGTCAATAGAGACAACCTGTCAATAGAGACAACCCGTCAATGGAGACAACCCGCTAATAGAGACAACCCGTCAAAAGAGACAACCCGTCAACAAAGACAAAACCACCTACCAACAATCTCCAAATGGCATCTGTAAGCCCATTCCCGACATCACAATGCTGATACCACTTCATGCGAGTGAAAATTTCTGGGCACTCTAGTGTTCAATCATCTCCCACCTTCGGATCACGAAAGGCCCGAACGCCAATCTATATCCTCAGGTTTAAGAAGATTGAACAGGGGAAACTGTTGTACCCCAAATATTTCCCTCCCATATTTCTCAAGACTTGTCAAGAATAATCTTCAATTTGCTCAAGATGGCTCAAGATGGCTCAAGAGTTGGACAGTCAAATCATCTCCTAAGGCAGTCAATTCAAAATTAGGGTTTTGTGTGGCATCAAGGTCCTTACATCCAAATGACCTCAAGTTCTTCCCAATGTCCTAATGTGTTCTTAAGTTCATCCATGTCAAATTTCAAGCCTTGTAGAGGAATTTTGGTCAGTCAATTGCTCAAGGGTTCCAAAAATCGACTGTGCTAGGGCAAAAGTCAACTGTGGCCCACAAATGGTCAAAACTCAAGATTTTTTGTCAACATTCTCATTTTGAAGGATAATTCATCATTTAATCAAGGGTTGATCATGATTCATCAAGGATTTCTCAAGATTCATCAAGATTCAAAAGTTGCTAAATTAGGGTTTTGCAGGAAAAGTCAACTCAACTTTGACCAAGCATAACTTTCTCATACTTTATGAGAAATGAACCATCAAAATCTCATTTTGAAGAGGATGAAATTTCCTACAATCCATATTCACACCACAAGATCAAGAAATTCTCTCTCAAAAAGTTACAAATTTGGACATTATAGGTCATTTTTGAAAGTCAACAAAAACACATTTTTTTCCAAAGCTTATAACTTGAGCATGGAATATCAAAATGATATGATACCAAAAGGGTTGGTTAAAGGACATCTCAAGGTTTCTAAAAAGTATAAGAAGACCTCCAAAAGTTCAAAATTGAAGAAGTTATGCATTGTTGAAGTTGGGCATTTTTCCAAAATTGCCAAAAGTCAACTATCCTCAAAACTCCAATTTTTGACAAAAGGGCCCACTTTTTCCCACTTGATTTGGTCTTGTCACACCACACACGTGTCCCATATTCAATTTCATGGCCATTCATTTATTTTTCTATTTTACTTAATTTTTATTGAATTAATTCATTTTAAATCAATATTAATTCAAATAAAATCCAAAAATTGATGGAATGATATCTTTTTTATCATTGCAGCTTTCAATTATCATGATTCACATAATCAAATTCGTATCAAGCATTGTTGTGCACAAAAAATCAGATTTGGTACAATTTTGGAAACTTGTTAATGGAAGATCATATCAAATCTCCAATCTTCAATACTCATGGATTCAAGGCCCAAAGATTAACCTAATTCATTCCCTTATACACACACAAGCTGTACACATCAAGAACACAATCTGAAACTGCAAGAAACGGCCAAACCAAAACTGAAAAAAACCTTGAAAAGTTGGAGATCGAAATCCACATTGGAGGCGTTTTCAAAGCAAAATCTCCACATAGCTCTCTTGCCTGATATCCAGTGGAGCTAAAGCAATCAAAACCAAGCCTTGAGACCTCTTAAATCACGCTGTAAGTGTTATTGAATGTGGCTTTGAACATGAAAACGTGAAACCATTTTCTTGCATCCTCTTGCCAATTTTTTTGTATAATCATGCTTGCCATTCAATTTCCAATCATTCTGCATCATTCAATTGGATTTTTGTAGCCTATATCTCCCTACCCGAACCTAGGGTTTTGGAGGTTTCCATTTGGGGTTTCGTTTTGCAGGGACAATTAGGACGAATCATGGCCATAGTTGAACTCAGGAGGAAGAGACGATCACGTCCATGTTCTTGGATGGTATTGTTATGGCCTAGAACGAGTTTTTGAGGCATCCCACGAATCTTCCTGCGGATAAAAATATGCAGGTAGGAAAACCAGAGTTCTGTTGGAGAAGACGACCAAATGTCTCCCTCCCATTGGCCGGTTTCAAATCTCGCGCCATTTTTTTTTAATTTTCAGGCATATTACATGTTTTTCAATATAATAGTTGTTTTGTATTATTCTAACAACTAAGCTGGTCAGTTGGGTTGGTAACGCGCTATTGAATTGTCCCTTGGGACCTGGGTTCGAATCCCAGGTCCCCCAAAACGCTTATTATTATTTTCTTTCAGCTATTCCAGTGCACCCTCAAGCATAGAGACTACCATGCTCCTCAAAGATCCACATGCCAGATGGCTTGCAAATCAAATCCAATGGCTCAAATGGAATATCCACCATGGTCTTTAGTCAACAGCCACTCATGGGATGACTAAAGTCAAACGAGGCTGGCTTGAGTGGGCCTCAGAATTGCTGAGCATACACCCAGATTTAGGCCCACACCCCCATTGGGTTATCTCTATCTTTTTATATTTTTTCTTATTTTATTTGTTTTATTATTTGTTTTTATTATTTAAAGCTAACCAAAATAATAATTTTTTTCCATAAAAAACAGAAAACAAAAAAATATTTTCATTATTTTATTTTTTTGTACATAAACATTAATCAATTAATTTAGTTTTTTTAATTAGGGACAATTTTAATATTTTTGCAATAAATTAAAATTAATGTAGAATTAGGTTTTTAATATTTTTAATCATTCTTATTTTATTTCCTTAAATATAAAAAAAAACCAAAAATATATTTTTTATTTAATTAATTAATTAACTTAGGTTTAATTTCATTTAATTCAAAAATAACAAAAATCTTTTCTTTAAATAAAAAAAGGGGTCAAAACCCTAAAAATGCACCGATCTAATTTTCTCGCGCGCGTCTTATTTTTATCCAATATTGTAATTGCTTCCAGTATGTAATAGTTTCAATAGGACTTTTAATTATTTATCGCTTTTATTTACTTTCCGCAATTTAAATTAAAGGGTTTGTCTTTGGCGATGTAAATACCCGACGCCTTGTAATAGTTTAGATTTATTTTCCGCAAATTTAAGTTCCGCACAATATTAACTGTTAGATGTTTGATAAATAGGCAATGCATGACAAGATCAAATCTTTAACCTAAAATCAACATAGCTCACCCATGACATGTATAAAGATAAATAACTGAAAAATAACACACTCGCACATGCGCACTCTTAGGGTACACCTCACTTGGTTGCCTTCGAACGTGGTCATTGAGTATAGGAAGTCTTAGAGGTCGCCCTCTTGTCCAAAGATCATAGTTGCCTCGAAAAGGTTTCCTCGGGAAAATGATCTAGGATATTAGGGTTACCGCTAATGCGTCCTAACATTGCTTTAGTGACCACACGTCCCTTAATTGAACTGACCCTTAAAACTCCAACGACGGTGCTACGTACTCCTCGATAGTGGGATAGCATTTTCTAAAGGACATTAGCACAGATTAATTTCTTTTTCGAGTAGGTAGATGGTTCTTAAGTACTTGCTCCTTTTAAAACAAAACAAAACTTTTCGCACTTACACTCCTTTCAAACAAATTTTTTTTTTCAAACCCAAAAACACAAAGAAAAGCAATTTTTGAAAACACTATGAGCAAGTACCTAAGAGCCCGTGGATAACCACATATAGAAAGGGTGCTAACACCTTCACTTTCTATAATCAACCTCCCGGACCCGAGAAACATCTCAAAAAAGGAATTTTTCTGTGCTTTTTTCCTTTCCTTGTTGGATAAAATAAAAGACGGTGGCGACTCTTGCTTACCGCGACATTTTGCAAAAACAAACGCAAACGCGAACTAGCATTCCAAAACAGTCAGTTCTTTTCCCACCGATCACACAAACAAAGTATGTAATCACAATAACCTGCATACAAAACAAACAAACAACCCAATGTCTTGAGGTAAACCTCAAGAGCTCCAGACAAAATATCGATTAAGATCAAAAGGTCTCCAATGTAAGCCAAGGTTTCTATTCCTAAGTCCAAGAAGTCCAATACTCCATAATGCCAAGGATAGTAACCAAGTAGTCCAAGTATCATTAGTGTTTTTTATGGTTCATGTTGATTATTAAGTGTCTTCAAAAGGAAAAGAAAATCTCAAGTGAGCAAAATAAAAATGACATAAAACTAAATGCTCAAGTGAGCAAAGATGAAAATAGCATGAAATTTAAAATGCTAAAAATAAATGGTACATAAAGCATAAAAATAAAAGCATAAAGTAAAGTCAATTGTTAGTAATTAGTGGTTAGTTGGATGGCCATCTTGAAACTTGCATTTGAAACTCATTAGAGGATTGGTAGAACCAAAGCCTCCACACAACAAGTTGCATTTGCTTTTTGTCAAGTATATCATTCATTTTGGAATCCTCAAAAAGTAACATGTAATGATCAACGATGTTTAAGTGATCCGCGTTGACCAAAGGTGTTGTAGATCCATTAGAGGATTGGTAGAACCAAAGCCTCCATACAATGAATCTCAAGGTTATTGGATCAAAGAGATCAAATTAACATACTTGGGCTTGCAATCATAAGTTTGGGCCACGAATGATCATTTATTTGAATCGGGACAAAATTTAGCGCTATGTTAAGCAATCGTAAGTGGACTTATGTAGAAGTCGCACCTATTTTGAGGCCGGTCAATAACAATCTATGTACTTCATGTTTGGATAAATGATATAGAGATCATCATCCTTTAACATGTAGCACAATTAAAAAAGAAATGGATAAGATGAAGAGGGAGGGGAATGATAAGCTAATTTGGATTACCATTTCAAAATTATTTCATCTTTAAATTCAACCACTCCTCTAGATGGATTAAAGCACTAAACATATCATTAATCCAAAGCACCAAAAATGAATTAAATAATTCACTCTTAGGTAGATTTGAATTTATGAACATTTATCCAACTTCATCTACATCACAAAGTCCATTGAGTTTAAAGACAAATTGGACATTTTAAATTGCAATCCAAACCAACAATCAAAAGGAGTGAGTAGAAAAATCATTTTGGATCAAAGCTGCCCCAAAACAAGGCAAAAAAATACATTTTGTCCCTGTGTAAATCGATTGCACTACTGTGTAAATCGATTTACACAGTACAGTTTTCAAAAATTTATGCAAAATTGCTTCTGTGCAATCGATTGCACAGTTGCTGCAATCGATTGCACACTGTTACAGTAGCAAAAACAACATTTTAAAAGGCCAATTTCTTGTTCAAACATTCCATCAAACACCTTATGATTATGGATCCAATTGAGCACGAAAATTCCATCAAATTATGAGAAAATAACACCATTGGAATCACAAAATAATGCTTAAAGAATCGAACCCAAAGATCAACAAGAGATCACATTGTGAAAGATGAATTATCCAACTCACCAAAGGTAGATCTAGAGAATTATTAAAACAACTTCAAGAATTTGCTTCAATTCAACCACAAGAATCAATTGACCAAACTTGGATGTAGAGAATTGATGGAGAAAAAGTGTTTGGATGAAGGTTTAGCTCAAAGATTAGTAAGCTTCAATTCAAAGCTTACTACCTTTTTGAAAATGGAGCTTTGAGTGAATTTGGTAGATGGAGAGAATTGGGAGATTTTTTAGCAAGGTGGATTTGGCTATCAAAAGTTTGAAATTTGAATGAGATGAGGGCACTATTTATAGAATTTAAGATTGGGATTAGTGATAATTTGGTAATTGGTTCTTAGAGCCAAAAGTTTAATTAATGATAATTCTTTCAAAAATTGGAGCCAAATTGGAGCCAAAAATTTGACAAGCTTGAAATGCTGATTTTTTTCAAATTTTCACGCTGTGCAATCGATTTCACTATAGTGCAAATCGATTTGCACAGTGTATTTTTTCAAAGATTGTGAAAAATTCACTTTGTGCAATCGATTGCACTCTAGGAGCAATCGATTGTATAGTGAAAAAAAAAGAAAATTTTTTAATTCTTTTTCTTTGCAAATAGTGATTTTAGGGAAATAATACCGGAAAACTTTATTTTCCATATGCTTCTACTCGGTACCTATAAAACACAAATATGCAAAGAAAAAGACAAATATTTTTTTTGTATTTTGATTAGAAGTTAGTCAATAACACAAGAGCAAACTTAAAGATAGGATGCAAATGTGATGAATGAAGCTATTTATTAATGATTGTGACTGAATGACAAAATATGGTATGAAAGTGCGATTGAAAAAGTTAGGGGCAAAATTTAGGGTACAACAGCTACCCCTATTTAATTATCTTTTAGCCAGATAGGCGGAAAGTAATTAAATACAAACAGACCTGAATTTTGTCCCTGATGCGATGAGATGATAGCATATGTTATGAATGAATGCATGGACTCTTTTTTGACATATATATATTTTGAATGATGTATGAGATAAGACAGACTCTGAATGTGGAAAGACTCAAAACTGGAAACTTGTGGTAGTTCAGATGAAATGACTTGGAAATACACACAGGGGAACAACAAGATACTTCTGGATATCTGTCAGAGAAACAAAGAGTAACCATCAATACTTGGAAAAAAGAGATAAAACTCGAGAAGGCAAGCAGCGACATCCAAGAATGGCATTGAATGAGGCGAGTAACTCTCTAGAAAAGGCAATCAGAATCATATAGAAGAACATAGATGTGGGATAAGACCAAATCTGAAGCTACATTAGAGTCGTCCAGGAAAGACGCTGGACGGAAAAGAAACACGACATCCAATACTGACTTTAAATGAAGTGAAAAAAAAACATCAAGGCGTCCAATACTGGCTTTGAACGACAACAAAAGATTCCGACATTCAATAATGGTTTTGAATGAAAGAAAAGCTCAACGTCTAATACTGGCTTTAGACGAGAAAAAAGATCACAACATCCAATACTGGCTTTGAATGAGTGGAAAACTCAACGTCTAATACTGGCTTTAGACGAGAGAAAATATCACAACATCTAATACTGGATTTGAATGAGTGAAAGAGATCTTGACATTTAATACTGGCTTTGAATGAAGGGAAAACTCAACGTCTAATACTAGCTTTAGACGATAGAAAAGATCACAACATCCAATACTGGCTTTGAATGAGTGAAAGAGATCTTGACATTCAATACTGGCTTTGAATGAAGGGAAAACTCAACGTCTAATACTGGCTTTAGACGAGAGAAAAGATCACAACATCCAATACTGGCTTTGAATGAGTGAAAGAGATCTTGACATTCAATACTGGCTTTGAATGAAGGGAAAACTCAAGGCGTCCAATACTGGCTTTGGACGGCAGAAAAGGTAACAACATCCAATATTGGCTTTGGATGGAAAAAGAGACAGCTGAACTGATGTTTGCTTTGGTAGGTGCCAAGTAAGTTGGACTTTGATCTCAAGGTGACATGTCAACTCCAACAAGACCTCGGGAAATGCAAATGAGGATGAAACACTCTTATTATGCATTATGTTTGGATTTTGTTATGCATGATATGTGAATGATCTATGCATGTAATGCCGACGCTTATGATAATGGAGTTTGACTCTTTTGTGGAGGTAAGATTGGAAGTTTGATTCCTCAACACGGAGAACTCTGCCAAATTTGATTGGAAAGAAAATGTTCTGAATCCCAAATTTGTCACACTTGTAAACTATATTGAACTGATAATCTTTTGAGGAAAGACACGGAGAGCTGCTTGGGGATTTGTCCCAGATTAGCTGACTGTTGAAGATAAACTGATCATAGCTTCAGTCGAAAGTTGTTGGAAATGAGCTGATCACGGCTTCAGTCGAAAGTTGCTACAAATGAGCTGATCACGGCTTCAGCTCTGAAATGACTATTGGAGATAAACTGATCATGGATTCATCTCTTGAGATTACTGTTGGAAAGGAGTTCCTCTGTATGAGTCTTGAAAATGATTTTCTGGCTAACCAATTATGAGAAAACTCGCACTGAGCAACAAATCTTGAACTAATTCACAAATGGACCTGGAAGATACTTGCCCCTGATAGGGTTACTGACCAAGTTTATCAGTTGTTTGAAATTCCTTGACGAGGAAAGCTTGTTTGCAAGAAAAATTGTTTATTCAAACATGGTAATTTTAATGCAAAGTTCATGCAAAAGTTTTAAATCCAAAATCATTTTTGAAATGATGTTATTGGTGTATAGAAAATGAATCACTGGTTAAAAAACAGTGGTTTATACTTTTAAAGTGAAAATAAAGGTATGAAACCAGAAAAAAATCGTTCGCAAAAGATCACAGGAGTCAGTTTACGCAACCTTGCTGTAGTATGCTTTCAAAAGAAACCTGTCTTCAATTAGGTCTTTTGAGGGTTGTAACGTGGTATGGTTCACGGTTTAAGAAATAAAGGATAAAGGCTCAAAGTTTATTTGTACCCAACCCAATATTCGTGATGTTCTTCAATCCTACGTTCAGTTAATTCAGAATATGCATTCAGGTTCCAAGAGGTTTTGGAATTGCACTGATGGTAGCAATGAAGATGATTCAGAAGCTCAAGGATTCTTGAGAATGACAATCATTTCTTCTTACATCTTTTTGCTGTTTTGAGGACTTTTGTCAACTCTGGTGGAGAATTTTGAGGATTTGAAGACCTCTTATGATTGAATTTATTATTCCCAACTTTTGCATGAACTGTTTCATTTGAGATTACGGTCAGCGGGATGTCCCAGTTTTTGCCTGAACTGTTTCATCTGGTATTACAGTCAGCGGGATACCCCAGTTTTTGCCTAAGTCTCCTTCATAGGTTTTGACTTAGCGGGATTTTTATTTGATTTTTCTTTTCATTTCATTTTTCTTTTTGGAAAGATAATGACTGTCTTGCTCAATGATTATGGGGAACCATCTTTGTCATTTTTTGTTTGAGAGCATCTTTGACACTTCTTGCTGTGTGCAAAGGAAAGCTTGATCGCGACCTTTATTGAAAGGTGTCTTGCACGATTTATCTTGTAATTGAATGCACATTCGAATTAACTGAGAACTACCCATCCCCAGGTTAAGATTGCGGGTTTTTTCGTATAGAAAGAAACTCCAACTTCTAGGCTCAAAGGGGTGAACGAGGGATTAACTTCCTTATTGCTCCGGTGTTTGGGAGTTGAAATAATGCCTGTATATCCTCAGCCAAGTTTTATTCGAAAGCATACCAGCAACAATTATGGGTATTTCATTTTTGTCATCCTCCCTCCAATCTTTGCATAAACAAAAGCTTGATAAAGAGAGTAAACAAGAGAAATATATTTGAAAGCAGTAAATGAAAATGATTTGAATCAAAACATTGCAATGCTCATTTCATTAAACTTAACATGAAAGTATAAACAGTATTTGAAAGCAACAATTTTAACATAAACAAGGGAAAAATGCAAACAGAAAGAAACATGGCCTAGTGACTAATCAGACACAAGGATGAGCTGTCCTGTCTGAAACACTGGCTTTAGGAAGTGACTTGAGGGTACCCCGACTCAGTCTTCAGCCACTTTGTTTTGGCAAAGGATTGTTGACAACATTAGGACCTTCCTCTTTGAAAATGAGAGTATTTGCTTTCACCAATTCTTGCACTCTGTTTTTCAATGCATAACAACTTTCTAAATAATGACCGACAGCTCCCTGATGAAATTCACAGTGAAGGTCAGATCTGAACCTGGCTGGAGGAGGATTTCGAGGAATCAGAGGCCTAGTTGTGATTAAGCCTTTCTGCACCAATGCAAGATATAATTCAGTGTATGTCATAGGGATGGGATCAAACTGAGCCCTATTCCGATTCTAATTCTGTGCAATATTCTGTTGCTGAGGAACCCGAACTGGTTGAGCATTAACCATAGGAGTAACAACCACTACTTGTGGTTGATCAGTGTATTGAGGCCTACGGCGAGGTCCCCTTCTCTCAGTCGAGACAACATTGGCTTCTACCTCTTTCTTTTTCTGAAAGTTCCCAAGGTATTTCTTTGCACCATTAGAAGATTCAGCAGCTTTAGACACTTTACCATTCTTGATTCCTTCTTCTAATCTTTGGCCGATAGTCACCAGGTCTGTGAAGCTGGAGGACACACTACCAATCATTTTCTCCCAAAAGAAAATGGACAAAGTATCCATGAACAAACCAGTTAACTTTTTCTCTGCCAGAGGTGGTTCAACTTGAGATGCCAATTCTCTCCATCGTTGAGCATACTCCTTGAAAGATTCTTTCTCATTCAGAGACATATTTTGCAGTTGGCGACGATCAGGTGCCATGTCAAGGTTGTATTTGTATTGCTTTATGAAAGCATCAACAAGATCTTGGAAGCATTGGATACGACCTTTCTCAAGTCCCATATACCATTTCAATGAAGCTCCACTCAGACTATCTTGGAAACAATGGATAAGCAGCTTGTCATTCTTTGTGTAAGCAGACATCTTGTGAAAGTACATCACCAAATGACTTCTTGGACAAGTGTGCCCTCGGTATTTCTCAAACTCAGGAGTCTTGAACTTTGCAGGCATAACCAGATCAGAGACTAGGCACATGTTGTTAGCATCAACACTGAAGAACTCATTTCCTTCCATAGCTCTGAGTCTCTTCTCTAAAGTATGATAATGTTCTTTGAACTCTTCAAACTCACCAAAGTCTCATTGGCTCACACTTCGAGGACTGGAAGCATGGTACTCAAAGAGAGGGTTCCCAAAAGCATCTTGTGCAGCAGGTTGACGAGAAGCAGTATGAACGATTGGTTGAGGTTCAGTGAAAACTGGAGCTTGAAAGACTGGTCGGGAAGACTGGCCAACCATTAAAGTAATTGCAACAGGAGGAGAGTAATTCTAAGGTAACCCAAACTCTGGCCATGTAGTAGATGTATGCTGGATAGGTTGAGTGTCAACAACAGCAGTTGGGATTTCAGATATCACAGTCCTTTGAGGTGGCTCTCCTCTAGAAATCAAGACTTGCATCATCTCAGTAAGTTTGGCCATTCCTGACTTCAACTCATCGATTTCCATTCTGACTTCCATGTTGTGTTGTTCTTGGTTTTCCATTCTCAATCTGACAGCAGCCCTAGTCCCATAGTTATGTTGAGGAATCAGCTTGATGGTAGAAGACAAACTGGAAGAAAGAAGCAACTGGGAATAAGATCCTGAACAACCTGGATGTATGCAGAATGATGCAGAGGATGCAAATGATATGCAATGTTATGCAATGCACTGCACAGTAACAGGATCACATGGTTCAGAGTCACGAGCCTGGAGTCAACGGTACAACCCATAAGGTATGGACTAACGATTATTACCTGCCGAACAAGGTTCTAAGAGGTTCCCAGAGTCTACATCCTTCCTTCGGATATTACCAACGTCCCGATTAACTCGGTAATTAGTAATATTCTCAAGAAAAACTCGTCCGAGCGTAGTATCGCGTGACAACTACTTCCAGATTACTCCTTCATGGCTTCTGCACTACACCTAAAAGGCCAAGATGGGTTAGGTAATCTATGGTCCTCAGCTTCAGTAGGCTCCCAGGTCGAAAGTAGTACGTCTTCCCGATTACTCGGTAAACAACACTACAGTCAAAGGGGCCTCCACTGAGTGGGGGATCTCATGTCTCCTTTTTTGGGATTACTCCTTCAAAGTTAACATGACTATACTGCCCGTCCTATATTAAGTTTTCCCAAAGTCCGGGTAGAAGACTTATAAGAAATCACCAAGCCCCTGAAAACCAAGAAAAGTCAAGACAAACATATATACAACATAATGGGAAGTAATAAACAACAAGTAAAACAATATATACACACTCATAGAAAAGTAACAAACAAAGCTAGGATTGACCCACTTAGGAATGGACCACAATAGGTCAATCTGTCCCCAGTGAAGTCGCCACTTTCCTGTCGCACACTTTTTCTTTGGCGCTCGATTGCGACAGTGATTATATGAAATGGAAATGTAGCGGTAAAGATTTGAGATTAAGCCATCAATTGACTTATCTCAACACAATGAAGTCGCCACCATGCTTTATTGTTTCCAAAGGGAAATGGGAAAAAAGCGAACAAAACCCAAAAAGATCCGAGATCGAGGTACGGGGGTCGGTTATGCAAAGGGAAGGTATTAGCACCCTAAGCATCTACGGTATTTCGCAGGATCCACTTTGTTTGGTTTCTTTTAAAAGGAGTGTTATGTAAAGGTTTACTTGCTAAAGGAAAAGAATGAATGTTTATTTGAAAACAAAAGAAAATGAAATGTTTTATTATTATTTTTGTTGCTCGCCTTGGGTCGTAAGACTTAGTGCCTACGTACTCCCTCGTGCAATGGGAAAGTTAGAGCACTGTAGTTTGGCTAGAAAAGACTTGTCTGTTAATTTATTTTAAACAAGGAGACAAGTCGTCATTGTTAGGAGAGAAATCTCAACGAACGCCCACAAGGTGTGAGAAAGATGGACCCTGCGTCAGCAAGAGTGAGGGTTTGAGAACGCCTCTAGTACTCAAGTGGAAAAGTCGACACCTTTATAACCATAGGGATAGGAGAATGTTGCTCGACTATCAATGAATCATGTCTCACCTTGAAAAAAGTTTTGAATGTAAAAGGTGCTCGAGCGTACAAAAGAGTTTGAATGTGTTGAATTGTTTTATTAATTTTGAAAGATGTCAAAGTATGATTAAATGAATTGAAGTTTGTTTAAAGAAAATAAGTTGTAAAAGAAAAGGCACTCGACAAGGTCGAGGTTTATTATGAAAGCGGTTTGATTTTATAAACAAAGAAGATTTTGAAAGAAGATGAGAAGGTTTTGAAAATTAAAGAAGGTGGGAGGAGATGAAGGGACTATCCTAAAGCATAAGGTAAAAGCTAAGGAAGAGAACCGTCTAACCAACAAGAAGCCAATACTTGACATTATGGGTCAAGATATAATTCCCATTCTTTAGATTGAAACCAAGCAAGCAAAGATACTAGACCTATTGAGAGGACCAAACTTCAAGTGTATTAAGTCTTCGAAAAAATTGGGCAGAGTAACGGCTGTATACGGGTGAATTCCAGATTACAAACAAAGTATGTAATCACATTAACCTACACACAAAACAAACAAACAACCCAATGTCTTGAGGTAAACCTCAAGAGATCCAGACAAAATATCCATTAAGATCAAAAGGTCTCCAATGTAAGCCAAGGTTTCTATCCCTAAGTCCAAGAAGTCCAATACTCCATAATGCCAAGGATAGTAACCAAGTAGTACAAGTATCATTAGTGTTTTTTATGGTTCATGTTGATTATTAAGTGTCTTAAAAAGGAAAAGAAAATCTCAAGTGAGCAAAATAAAAATGACATAAAAGTAAATGCTCAAGTGAGCAAAGATGAAAATAGCATGAAATGTAAAATGCTAAAAGTAAATGGTACATAAAGCATAAAAATAAAAGCATAAAGTAAAGTCAATTGTTAGTAATTAGTGGTTAGTTGGATGACCATCTTGAAACTTGCATTTGGAACTCATTAGAGGATTGATAGAACCAAAGCCTCCACACAACAAGTTGCATTTGCTTTTTGTCAAGTATATCATCCATTTTGGAATCCTCAAAAAGTAACATGTAATGATCAACGATGTTTAAGTGATCCGCGTTGACCAAAAGTGTTGTAGATCCATTAGAGGATTGGTAGAACCAAAGCCTCCACACAATGAATCTCAAGGTTATTGGATCAAAGATATCAAATTAACATACTTGGGCTTGCAATCATAAGTTTGGGACACGAATGATAATTTATTCGAATCGGGACAAAATTTAGCACTATGTTAAGCAATCGTAAGTGGACTTATATAGAAGTCGCACCTATTTTGAGGCCGGTCAATAGCAATCTATGTACTTCATGTTTGGATAAATGATATAGAGATAATCATCCTTTAACATGTAGCACAATTAAAAAAGAAATGGATAAGATGAAGAGGGAGGGGAATGATAAGCTAATTTGGATTACCATTTCAAAATTATTTCATCTTTAAATTCAACCACTCCTCTAGATGGATTAAAGCACTAAACATATCATTAATCCAAAGCACCAAAAATGAATTAAATAATTCACTCTTAGGTAGATTTTAATTGATGAACATTTATCCAACTTCATCTACATCATAAAGTCCATTGAGTTTAAAGACAAATTGGACATTTAAAATTGCAATCCAAACCAACAATCAAAAGGAGTGAGTAGAAAAATCATTTTGGATCAAAGCTGCCCCAAAACAAGGCAAAAAAATACATTTTGTCCCTGTGTAAATCGATTGCACTATTGTGTAAATCGATTTACACAGTACAGTTTTCAAAAATTTGTGCAAAATTGCTTCTGTGCAATTGATTGCACAGTTACTGTAATCGATTGCACACTGTTACAGTAGCAAAAACAACATTTTAAAAGGCCAATTTCTTGTTCAAACTTTCCATCAAACACCTTATGATCATGAATCCATTTGAGCATGAAAATTCCATCAAATTATGAGAAAATAACACCATTGGAATCACAAAATAATGCTCAAAGAATCGAACCCAAAGATTAACAAGAGATCACATTGTGAAAGATGAATTATCCAACTTACCAAAGGTAGATCTAGAAAATTATCAAAACAACTTCAAGAATTTGCTTCAATTCAACCACAAGAATCAATTGACCAAAATTGGATGTAGAGAATTGATGGAGAAAAAGTGTTTGGATGAAGGTTTAGCTCAAAGATTAGTAAGCTTCAATGCAAAGCTTACTACCTTTTGAAAATGGAGTTTTGAGTGAATTTGGTAGATGGAGAGAATTGAGAGATTTTTTAGCAAGGTGGATTTGGCTATCAAAAGCTTGAAATTTGAATGAGACGAGGGCTCTATTTATAGAGTTTAGGATTGGGATTAGTGGTAATTTGGTAATTGATTCTTGGAGCCAAAATTTGAATTAATGATAATTCTTTAAAAAATTTGAGCCAAATTGGAGCCAAAAATTTGACAAGCTTGAAATGCTGATTTTTTTTCAAATTTTCACGCTGTGCAATCGATTGCACTATAGTGCAAATCGATTTGCACAATGTATTTTTTCAAAGATTGTGAAAAATTCACTTTGTACAATCGATTGCACTCTAGGAGCAATCGATTGTACAGTGAAAAAATGATTTTTTTTAATTCTTTTTCTTTGCAAATAGTGATTTTAGGGAAATAATACCGGAAAACCTTATTTGCCATATGCTTCAACTCGGTACCTACAAAACACAAATATGCAAAGACAAAGACAAATATTTTTTTTGTATTTTGATTAGAAGTTAGTCAATAACACAAGAGCAAACTTAAAGATAGGATACAAATGTGATGAATGCAGCTATTTATTAATGATTGTGACTAAATGACAAAATATGGTATGAAAGTGCGACTGAAAAAGTTAGGGGCAAAATTTAGGGTACAACACCAGGCTTTCGAAGTTGTTCCCCCTATGGTTACCGCCACCAAAATCTCCTATGACATATCAAAAGCTGAAGAAGTTGTACGAAGAATGGTTTCAGTTAAAGATGCCCGTGCCATGGTCAAAGATGGAAGCTGTACTATCTGGGGATAACTTCCCGACATTCCATTTAAAGCAGACAAATTTGGGTTGGGTTTCACTATCAAAGCTCAGAAAAAGGTCAAGCCTGCTCGCGTGGGAAAGCTACCTCTCCGAATCAGAAATCATGAAGTAAACATTATGGAAGACTCTAATGATGAATGCACTTTTGAAGAATGGATCTACCCTACTACCAGAGGAAAGCTCAACAAATGGCATGCAAAGGATTTCACTCTCATCTCCTTTATTAAGGAGTAATTACTGTTTACTGTTTCTATCAGTTCAAGAACTTTTGTCTGTAATTTTAAATTCCAAACAATAAATTTTAAGCCATGTGCCTTGCCCGGGGCACCATGGTCCATTTGTTAAGGGTTTTGTTCATTTTCATTTATCATATGATCATTTAATGAAAAACATTGGACCTTTGCATTCAATTTTTGTGCTCATTGTATTTCTTTTTCTTTATTTGCATTTTTTTTTCAAATAGCCATGTATCTTACATGCACACACACACTTGCAGATCCTCATCCACTCCAGATCTCATTGCCAATGACTCTACTATTGCCAGTTATGACTTCAAACATCCAATTAACTAAGAATAAGACGAAGGCGAGGAAGATTGTGAAATACCCCGGGAACTAGCCAGACTTCAAATGCAAGAGGAGAAATCTATTCAAACTCATGAAGAGCCAGTCGAATTTACCAACTTAGGTACTGAGACAAACAAGAAAGAGGTCAAAATCAGCGCTAATTTAGTAGACGGTATCAAGAGCAGGTTGGTTCAGATGTTACATGACTATGTTGAAGTATTTGCTTGGTCGTATGAAGACATGCCAGGGTTGGATGCTGACATTATGGTTCATCGTCTACCGACAAAGGAAGATTGCCCTCATATAAAACAAAAAGTTCATCGTATGCGGCCAGACATACCTGAAAAGATAAAGGCTGAGGTAATGAAGCAATTTGATGCAGGTTTTTTGCCTGTAACATCTTATCCTTAATGGGTTGCAAACGTGGTTCCCGTACCGAAGAAAGATTAGAAGTTTCGTATATGTGAAGTATGATACGGTGGTAGAACGGACAATTTTATATACTACTGGTTTTGCGTTTGTGTTTGCAAATATTGCGGTAAAAAAGTGTCACCACCGACTTTCTTTTATCCAACAAAGGAAAGAGTGAAAAGAACAGAAAAAGACCTTTTTGAGAGTTTTCTGAGTAAGGGGGGTAGATTATGGAAAGAGAAGGTGTTAGCACCCTTTTCATTCGTAGTTATCTACAGGCTCTTAGAGGTTTGCTCATTTTGAAATACCTTTGTGCTTAATGTGTTTGAAAATTTTTGGAAATGCCGTAGTGCACCGATTTGCTTTGAGTTTAACTCTTGTATCAGTCCTTAAGAGTGTTAACTAGGCAAATTTTTTTGAAAGTGTTTGTTTTTTTTGAAAAGTAGTATTTGTGTAAGTGTAAAAATGTTTTTGAGCAAACTTCCAATAACTATATACTTTTATTCTCGAAAATGGTCGTTCTTTTCCTCCTATCCTTTAGACAATGCTAACATACTATTAGTGAGTAGGTAGCCCTATCGTTGGATGTATGAGGGACATCGAAGGGACGATACAGTCACGAAAGCAACTTGTGGAGACGCTTTAGCAATTTTGTTCAAGGACTAGATCATTTACCGAGAAGGCAACTTTAGCGTCATCGAGGGACTATGATCTTTTGATTTATGGGTCTTTGCTAAAGCGTTCCTGCCTCATGACTGTTTTATTTCTGAAGGCAACCAAAGTGGGCGTACCTTAAAGGTGCATATGTGCAAGTGTATTATGTTCAGTTATTTTTTGTCTTTTTGTTAAGTTTGCTAGCGTTCGATTATTAGTCTTTTCATACAAGCTTAATTACTAGCAGTTAATATATGTATATGAATGTAAAATTACAAAAATGTAAAGTGCGGGAATGTAAATCCTACGCTATTACAGGGTTTGTGAGAGATACATTATAGAAATGAGAAAAGTAAAGTCCTAGTTACTATTACAAATTGGGAAGTAGTTATAACAAGATGAAAGATGCGAAAGTAAATAAATGCGCACGATGTAGAAAAGACGTCTAAAAATCCTAATAAAAAGAAATCTTTTTTTGGTTTTTTATTCATAAAGAAAATAAAGCCTAAGTCTATTTAATTTTAATTTTAAGATAGATGTTAAAATAATTAATTAATTTATTTGCAAAATTAATTTAATTAGAAAAAACAAACTAGCCTAATGATTTTTTTGTGATTTTTCTTGATTTAATGTTAATTTAAATAGAAAAGGGGTTAATAAAGAAATGAAACAAAAAATAAAATACAAAAAGGGGAAATCCTTCGATTGTAGGAAGAAAGTGGCCTTCGATCCAGAGGGAGAATAGACTTTTCGATCCTGTGAAGGGTGTTACCCTTCAATCCAGTAACATGATATGGCTTTCAATCCAGAGGGTGGATGCTGTGAGGGAACTGAATCTGCAAAGGTATGTTAGCAAAAATGAAAAGCATGACCTGGGTGCTAAGCCCAGATCCTTCGATTCTGCGCGTACTGGACTTATTTATGCTGGATCTACAACAAGCGTTAGAAGAAGAACAAAGGCAGACCTGGGATCAAACCCTAGGTCTTTAGTCTTGAATAAAAAATCGAATGGAACTAATAAATGTTGATGTATCATGCAAATGTAGAGATTGATGTTTTTACCAATTCTTACCAATGGTTGATGGATGAATATGTGATGATGGATGTGGACACCCTTGTTTGATGATTGCTTCGATTTGGATTCTGGACATGGGTATCTTTGTTTAAGGGTGACTTAGATTTGACACTTCTGGATGTGTGCTTGCTTATGGGCCGGTGATGATTGGAACAACTTCATGAGAACTCCAAGAATGTGTTTGGAATTTCGTGTGACTCTCTCTGGTTGTGTCCAGCGTGTAAGTATGTAAGCCTCCCATAGATGTATGCATGTGGTTCTTTATATAGAGGGGATGGGGGGGAGGGACAAAATAACAAAGGTTTAAACAGCCATAAACAAATGTTTTCAAGGGCATGAATGAATTTTTGTAACGTTGGCCAAAAACATGGGATCTTGTCCTGTTTTTAAATTTGAATGAATATGGACAAATTTGGCTTTCGAATACCTCCAGCCTCTATCGTTCGATTAGAACTCTCATGCACCCTTCGAATGAGCCTTTTTATGTAGCCTTCGAATGGGCCTTCTGCATGCTTCTTCAAATGTAACTCTTGTGTACCCTTCGATTGGCTCTAGTATTACTCCCTTCGAATGGGTCTTTAGATGGTCCCTTTGGTGTTCCCTTCGAATGGGCTAACATGCGTGTTGAAGTGTACACAATTATTTCAAAGGGGGGTCAGCGCCCAGTCAAAACTGGCACCAAGGCAGCCTATGCCTTGTGGATACTAGCATGAAGCAAGTCAAGACAGGCATAGAGGAGACCATTTCCGAGGTGAAGCTGGCACAAAGGTAGCCAGTGCCTTGTGGGTCGAAAGAAACTTTGAGGGAGTCTTGGCCTTGTGCTGAAGACAATCTGAAGAGGGGGGGGGGGGTGGCTTTGTCCAAGGCATGCATGAAGGGGATTTTGCCTTGATAAATCAAAACACGCTTGTAGGGGGTTCTTGCCTTGTGCATCAAAGGCAAGTCGAAAGAAGATTTTTGCCTTGTGCGCTTAAGGCAGGCTGAAAAGGGATTATTTTCCTAGTCGAAGTAGGAATTAAGCATGCTCTGAAGAGACCAAATTCCCAAATGAAGCAGGAATCCATCTTGCATGAAGGTAACCATTGCATTTGTGTGTCAAGCCAGCATGCAAAGCCAAAGGTGCAATCGAAGGAGCACTAACAAGAGGCCCCTCCTTTCTGAATCGAAAGAAGCTGTTTCCAAGGAAATACATGCCCAGTCGAAGCTGGTGTGCAACAAACTTGGAGGAGCTTAGAAATTTGAGGCAAACTTGGAGGAGGTTAGGTGCTAAAATGAAGCCTGTCCAAATACCAATCAAAAGGCCTTTTAACATGCCAATCGAAGGATTTTGTCAAAATGCCAATCGAAGACTTCTTATTTATCTTCAAAAAAATTTATCCTTCCTTTAATAAAATGCTTGTGATCACCATGTAAGGGAAAAATATTGGGAAAATATGAGAGGGCAAATTTTGGGGTACAACAGCTGCCCCTGTTCAATCTTTTTAAACCCGAGGATTTAGATTGGCTTGTCTGCCTTTCGTGATTTGAAGGTGGAAGATGATTGAACACTAGAGTGCCTAGAAATTTGCACTCGCATGAAATAACGTTGATGATTGATGATGTAGGGAATGGGCTTACAGATGCCATTTGGAGGAGATGACAAAGAGTCGTCAAAGATGGGCTTAAAGATGTCATCCAAAGTAAATGTTGATTTCACACATGGTCCCTTTGGGGTTCTTGTTTCTGCTGTCTGAGGAGGAGTCTGTTGGGGAATGTGGGTTTCTGCTGTTCTCCGGTTTGAGGAAAACTCTGTGGGGAATAGAGTCTAGGAACTTCAGTTGCCCATGGTTCTACTGAGGGGTTATCTCTGGATTGGAGAGATGAAAGTTTGTTGTTTTCTGGTTGAAATCCAGGCTTTGCAGTAATTTGCTGGGGAGAATGAAATCAACTTCTATCTGGAAACGTATCAGAAGAAACCTGTGTAGGGATGTTTCAGGATGAGTCCGGGTAAGAATTCATCTGGAAGTGTATAAGAAGGAACCTGGGTAGGGCTGTTTTAGGAGATACATGAGAGGGAGCCTAGGTAGGGCAGCTTCAGGATGAGTCCGGGTAAAACTGCATCTGGAAATTGTAAGAAGGAACCTGGGTAGGGTTGCCTCAGGATGAGTCCATGTAAAAATGCATCTGGAAATTGTGAGAAGGAACCTGGGTAGGGTTTCCTCAGGATGAGTTCGCGTAAAACTGCATTTGGAAATTCAAGAGAAGGAACCTGGGTAGGGCTGCCTCAGGATGAGTCCGTGTAAAATTGCATCTGGAGATTATGAGAAGGAACCTGGGTAGGGTTGCTTCAGGATGAGCCCGTGTAAAAGTTCAGAAGGAGGAAGAAGGAACCCGTGTAAGATTTCTTCATGAAGAGCCCGTATAAAGCTATATTTGGTATGTTAGAAGAAACCAGTGTAAGATTGCTTAATGAAGAGCCCGTATAAAGCTGTATTTGAAAGTCAGAAAAAACCCGTGTAAGATTGCTTCATGATGAGCCCGTGTAAAGATGTATTTGGAATTTAGAAGAAACCCGTGTAAGATTGCTTCATGATGAGCCCGTGTAAAGCTGTATTTGGAAGTCAGAAGAAACCCGTGAAAGATTGCTTCATGTTGAGCCCGTGTAAAGCTGTATTTGGAAGTCAGAAGAAACATGTGTAAGATTGCTTCATGTTGAGCCCGTGTAAATCTATATTTGGAAGTCAGAAGAAACCCGTGTAAGATTGCTTCATGTTGAGCCTGTGTAAAGCTGTAATTGGAAGTCAGAAGAAATCCGTGTAAGATTTCTTCATGATGAGCCCGTGTAAAGCTGTATTTGGTCGCACAGATAATTACTCTGTTTTGTTTCAGGAGCTAATCCTGGACCTGTTGAAAATTGTTGATGATAAATATCTGTTGATTGATCTTTCCTGAAAATGTAAAGCGTTAGATATATGCAATGTCATGATGTATGAAATTCATTGTGTAATGGTGTTCTCAAAATAAATGAGATTGGGATGTATGCATTTTTACTGCAGATGCTATGACGTTTGTAGAATGATGTATGAATGAAATATGTGAATGTATCAGTTGTTCTATTACAGCGCTGTTGAATTAGGGAAAATAAATCCCTGATTGCAGCTGGCGATGAAGAATGTAGGTCTTCAGATTTTGTTGAAGCTGAACTGCTGGGAGATGATCTTCCATTGTTAGAGAAATAAACTCTGTTGGGGAAAGAAAGCTTTGTGCACTGCCTGAGGATTTTGTGAAATCTTGTTGGGGAATCCTGAGAAGTTTAACGACTTTACTGGGGAAAACCTGATGTCAGAGCAGTAGTTGGAAATTCCTTATACCGGGGATACAAGAACACCTGACATCACTAGGTTGTAAGAGTAGGATATGGCAGCGACCTTTTAGTAAGATGCCCCTGCCTCCGTACCTGCTGGAGAAAGTACCTGCGAAGACTTTGTGGATGGTTTGAGTGTCATCCCAACTCTTGGGGTGCTTGGTAAATGCTGATCAGGATGATAAGTCTTCTACTGATAAACAAATGACAAGATGACGGGACATAGTCGTACGTTTTTAATCCCTAACTTTTGCTTGGACCGCCCTTTCGGGTTTTTAGTCCACCGGGATACCCTTTTGTTTTAAAGCCGCCTTTTCAAGTTTTTGACTTGCCGGGTGTACAATTTTTTTTATATATATCCCTAATTTTTGCCCGAACTCTTTTGGTTCGTCGGGATGCCCTTAATTTTGCCTAGGCCTATCAACCTAGCGGGTCTTTTTCATGCGTAGTATTTTCTGACTATGTCCACTCTCATAGGATGTGGAGAGTTGTCACCGTCTATGACAACAAGTGTTGTAGAAATGCCAGAAAATGTTTATGTGATTGCATGTGCCCTTTCATACGTGGGAGCCTGTGTGGGGCTACTTCAGGATGAATCTGGTGCACCTGATGTTTGATCAAGTTTCTGATGGTCTTGAATTTCCTAGGTATCTTTTCTAATAACTGTCATGGAAGGATTCAAAGACATGATACTGAAACCATCTGATACTACTGGCACAGGCAAGCAATTTGGTGGTACCAAAATTCAAATTTCACAGTGATTTTCTGCTGGAATCCCTGATCAATGTAACAGCCCCTGAGTGATTCAGATGGAGATCTACCCCTGGCTATTCAGCATTTTTGGAGAGATTCTTTTCATATTGGCTTGACTACCCCAGATTAATTAGACACCATGTCATTCCCCTTGATTCTGAAAGGCTTCTTACTGGGAATGTTTTTTTCGTCTGAGGTGATTCTGTCTGTTAAGGGGATCTTCGTTCATTGAATATTTGTTGTGTGAATTTATCTGCCATTTGAACAATTAACCATATGCAAACAATGTCATTTAAAGAATGCAAAGCTTATGTCTGTCTTGAAATTTTTTGAAAATGCATTTTTTGTAGTAAAAAAAAATTTGCAAGAATGTGATATCAACTCATGATTTATAGCAAATCTTACAGGAGTCAAGATATCATTGTAACAGTATGCTTTCGAACTAACCCATTCTTCAGCTAGGACTTTTAAGGGTTTTAACGTGGCCTAGTTCCCAGTTTAAGAAACAAAGGATAAAGGCTCAAAATTTATTTGTACTCACCCATTCTTCGTGATGTTCTTCAGTACTATGCTCAGTTAATTGTGCATTTCGAATCCCAGTTGAGCTCTAGAATGTTGGCCCTGATATTCCGGTGATGGTTTAGAAATTGAACGTTTGTTTGAGAAGGCAGTCATTTTTGTGACCTTTTTGTTGTACCCCAAATTTTGACCTAAGATATCGTCTCCTACCTGCATCATTACATTACAGTATTTTGATCCATCGATTTTAAAATTCATAACTTTTTTCAGGCCAAGAGCTATTTATGCTGAACATCAAATCATTTAATCGATTCGTGCTAAAACGATGTTTATTAATTATTTATTATCTTAAATCTAAATAATTGAAATTCGTTTTCGATTATTATGTAGTTTAAAGATGTATAGATAATAAAATAAGCATTAGAAAAGAGGCGCATTAATTTGTGCGGACAGTATTTATTTATTACTCATTATCTTAAATTTAAATAACTGGAATTCATTCTTAGTTATTACATAATTTAAAGGTTTATGAATAATATAATAAGCATTTGGAAAAAGTTCATTGGTTAATAACGATTATTTAATCATTCGTCATTCTCAATTAAATAATTGAAACCTTATTTTAATTATTATAATTTAGAAAGTTATGGATGAAGAATTAAATAATGGAGGCTATTAATTGATCAATGATACTTATTTATTTATCTGTTTATTATTCTGAATGTAAGTAATTGAAATTCGTTTTCAATTATGATTCGTTTAAAGAACTATAAACGATAAATAAATGATTAAAGAGGAAGAAGAATTTAATTGGCAAATAGTTTTTTATTCATTTTTTTAATTGTACAGTTATTATGTAAACATTGTATCTATTACAATAAATTACAATAAAAAATTTACAAAAAAACTAAAATGAAGTAAAAAACTAATCTAATATTCCTAATTTTTTTTAACTTCCGATCCAATGCGTTTTGTCGGCTCACTTAATGTTACCTGCAAAATAAAAAAAAAGAGATTAGAATTCGAATAAATGATTAAAAGCGAAATTATTAAAGTTTCATCATTAAATGCAATGGCCGAAATCAGTTACTCTTTTTTGCAAATCACGGGATTTCTCCCGGTTCACAAAAAAGAAAGGAATTTTAAGTAAATGCACAAGTTTATGTTTTCCAAAAAATTGCATGTTTAAATTAATTACATTTTTTCAAAATCCCAAATGCAATTTCAAAAACATACATCATAAGCATACAAAGCCATGCAGTTTAACTACATATGCAAGCATGCTCACGTAACCAATGCCCACAGCAGAAAAACAAAACAAGCTTTTGTATTAAAGGAAAACATGCAGTTTAACCACATATGCAAGTAATATGGACATTACATTTTCATCATTTTCTGGCCATTTGCAGTTTCAGAAAAAGTACAGCTTATCACTTTTTTTATCAAAGCTATACTGAGAGAAAAAGAGAGGGAGAAGTGTGGGTTATACAGGCTTGGCATAGGCAGAAAAAGGATATACAAGACAAACTAAAATATAGCCAGTAGAGATAATAACACAAAAGAAGAATAGAAACAAATTGGAGGGACAGTATAGTGCAGAATGCTCAGGAAATCCCAAAGCACATTTCAAATTTCCAGCCTGTAGCGAAAAGAAGAGAGGGAAGTTGTTATAACATATAACCAAAGGGAACCAATAGGATAAGGAGATATCACATATCCAAGCCTTCAAGAAAAAACTTAGAGAAAAAGAGTTATCAGAAAAAACATACAAAGCTCAGCAAACCTGCATAGTTATCATATACTGTCAAAACTATTTCAACCATACACCAAAACTTTGCAAAGTGATTGAGCCATTAAAGCCAACATCATCATCCTGTTATCAAAAAATATCAAAAATAATCTCACAGAAAACCAGTTAAAACCACCATCAATATGGCCTAGCAAAGACTTATGCCCCAATTTCCATCAATCTGTCCAAACCACACGAAATCCCTATTCACCACCATGTCAAACCATTATCCAAGCTTGAACATCATCAATCCAAAAACCTGAACGACCCAAGCTAGAACCAACTCCTAAGGCAACAGGTTAGGCCTCAGTATCAACATCACTGGCCTTTCAAACTATTACTCAAGCCAACATCATACCAAAAAAACATTTTCCAGAACAATACACCTCATACAGCATCACGTTCAAGAAGAAGAAACATTTTCCAGAATCATCATACAGCATCACGTTCAAGAAGAAGAAACATTTTCCAGAATCATCATACAGCATCACGTTCAAAGAAGAAGAAGAAAACAGAAGTACAGTACGAAGGCAAACAAGGGAGAAGAAGCAATCACAGTACCAAGACCAACAAAGAGAAGGAACAATCATAATACAGTAACAACAACAAGAAGGAAAAATCGCGTGATACCGGTCACCAGGGTGAGCTCGTGTCTCTCCTCTCCTCGCCGTCTAGCCTCCGTCACTCCCGGCCTCCTCCTCCGTCTCCACCTAGGTAACGTTCCCTCCTCTCTTTTATTTCTTTTAACATCCTCAATCAACATTAACAATCAAACATAAGAATCAATCAAGATCAAACATAACATAAATCGTAGAATCAACATGCAAAAACCGAATTGAGTGTTAACAAATCAAACGCGTTCTTACCGAATCCGTAGCCGTCCCTTTTCTCGTTCAACTGGAGGGAAGAGGAGCTGGAGTGGGTGGCCATGGCAAGGAGAGACATCAAGTTCAGAGGCGAATGTGAAGAAGAAGAGGCGAAGAAGAAGATCGAAAGAAGAAGAGGCGCGCCGTTTCTGCCCAAGACTAACCCTAAATCCCAATTTGATAAAACATAAGATTAACCCTAATGCTTCGTTGACTGTGGGCCTCATCCTTTTTCCTTAAAACCCACGACCTGCTTCCTTACACCCCCCTCTCGTTTCTGAGTTCTTGCATTGGGCCTTCAGCTCCCTGGCCCATCCATTTTGTTTGTTCTATTTTTGATATACTTTCTTTTGTTATGTTTTCTATAATTTGTTTTTGTGGAATTATTATTTGTGATAATTAATTGGTAATTATATTTAAAAAAAAACAAAGACATATCTCAATAGGTTTTTTTAATTAGTTGACCTCTTAGTCTAATGGTGGATTTAATTTAAGAATTTTTATTTCTTATTTCATTAAGATAAATTGTTAATTTTTAATTTAATGTGGAACCCCCTTTTTTTTAATAAGTATTTTATTTATATACATAAAAACATGGAATTTAAGGTTGAGACATTTTATTTATTAATTTCTCTCTTACATCGTTATCAATCAAAAATCCTAAAACACATAAAAAATAGGAAAAAACTAAAAAATATTTTATTAACTCATTTTCTTGTTAATATCAAATATATCAAAAGCTTAATAACTTAAAAACTTAAAAAAAAACATTTCTATTAATTCTCATTACTTTTTATCTATGTTAAAATGCGTAACCAATTAAAACATTTTTCTCTTCATATATTAAACAAAAATCTAAAAATGCATGTTCACACTCAGTCTCTTATTTAATTTGTTGTATATCATTTATCTCATAATTTTCTGTTTAAATATCTCGCATTTACTTGATTATTCTGTTTGCGCCAATCCAAAGGGAATTGTCTAATTTTTGTTGACTTCATGTCCTCAAAAAACGATCGAGCGAATACTCTCATTCATTAAAAGCTTAGGGTAATTTTTCCTCAAATATTCAATCTTTTTCGAAGCTTATACCATTTTAAGTCAAAACTTCAACGTTAGGTTGTCGTATCTTCAAAAACCCGTCCGTATCCCTTTTCGGCCAAAACGATTTATTTTCAATCAAGCAATCAATTTTAAATAAAACAGATATTTCAAAAGGTTCCTATAGAGTACTATAGATGCATTGGGTGCTAGTACCTTCCCATTGTATAACCAACCCCCGAACCATAGATCTCTTTTCAAAAACGCCTTGTATTTTCATTACTTTCAAAAGTATTGTTTACATTGCATATTTAGGGTTTTATTTCGCTCTTTTCCCTTTTCCCTTGGAAACAATAAAGCACGGTGGCGACTCTTGCTTTTGTGAGACGAATTAATCAATAATTCGATCTCCGATTTACCCCGCTACATTTTTTATCGCTACAGAATTGGCGACTCTGCTGGGGATTGATTGACCTCTTGCTGGTCCATCCCTGAGTGGGTTAAGCCTAATTTGTCTTATCTGTTTACTATTATTTGATTTGCTTGATTATATGTTTAAATTGGGGTGTTTGGGTTTTTTGCAAAGGACGAATCCTATACCCGGATTAAGTAACACTTAAGGAATAGGACGGGCGGTACAGTCATGTTAACTTTGAGGGAGTAATCCCGAAGAAGGAGGCATGAGATCCCCCACTCAATGGAAGGCCCTCTTGAACTTAATATTTGTTTACCGAGTAATCGGGAAGACATTGTTATTTTCGACCTAGGAGCCCGAGAAGTTGAGGACCGTAGAACCCTAACCCATCTTGGCCTTTTTAGGTGTAGCGCGGAGACTATAACGGAGTAATTCGGAAGTAGTTGTTACGCGATGCTACGCTCAGACGAGTTTCTCTTGAGAATATTGCAAATTATTGAGTAATCAAGACGTCGGCAATATCCGAAGGAGGAATGTAGACTCTTGGAACTCTTAGAACCTTGTTCTACAGGTGCGGTTAAACCCTTAGTACATACCGTGGGGGTGTTCCTTACCTTTGACTCCATGCTCGTGACTTTGAACCTTTCAACTTTACTTGTGACCTTGCTTATGGTTGTTGCATAGCCATGCATTCATGCATCCATAAAACTCTTTTCACTTGACTTTGAAGGAATTTGGAGGTCTTTCTTTGTAAACATCACAAGTTTCGTCAAACTCAATGGATCTTGGGTGTTGATGGGGCGAAAACCCTAATCCACCAAAATGGATGATTGATCTTGATGATAACTTGATCAACGTTTGGAGCCAATTTAAAATTCATCTGTTATCTTCATACTTGGATGTTTATAACTTAATATCTTGAGTTCCTTGAAAATCAAATAAAATTCTCTTTTGCATATCATACATCATTCTACGTTTTTTTCTTTGTCTCACTTTCAAAGGTCTTCTTCCGAGTCTTATTTTTCCTTTGGTCTCACTAGTACAACACTCGCGCTAAGAGGATAATGGAGAATATCAAGCAAGAGGTGTCTGAACTCCGCAGAGAGGTGACTATTTTGAAAGATGGTTTGGATCACTTAACTAGTTTGGTTGAAATTCTGATCTCCGCCCAAGTCAATCCTTCTAGGAGGGAGGAAGCAAGGATAAAAGTCTTCATGGAGACTCTAAAATCTTTTTCTCATGAAAAGGTGACGGTTAATGCACCTGACGACTTTCCTGACAAGGTGAATGTGGGAGTGCGTCTAGAAGAAGATGTCGGAAAAGGATGTTCATATGAAGACGGTAGCGCAGCTAATGGTGTGAAGAAGTTTGATAATGACTTTTCCAAGAAGAGAACCAGAGGAAGAAATAATCATCATCAGAATCATCACGTTCACCAACAGAATCAGCCAGTTCTTAATCAGAGGAAAACCCAGTTTGATCCAATTCCAATTACCTATACAGAGTTGTTCCCTATCCTGTTGCAGAGGAATTCGGTTCAGACCCGACCTCCACCGAAGGTCCCTAAGAAGATACACTGGTACTACAAAGCTGATTTGGCTTGTACTTTTCATCAAGGTGCTCCTGGGCATGACTTGGAGGGTTGCTTTGCTTTGAAGATTGAGGTTCAGAAGTTGGTCCGAAGTGGTATCTTGTCATTCAAGGACATTGGTTTTGAAGTTCAAATCAAACAGGCGCCGAAGAGTAAACACGATTGAGGGTGACTTTGAGTTTTTGAAGATGTTTTCGGTAGTTCAAGTGGAAAGCCTTCCCAGATTATTAACTTGTTTCTGGTTTTGCAGCTTTTCTTATTTATCGAAACATTGTTTGCATGTGAGAACTTATTTGCGTCTGAATGATTATTTTAATACAATGAGTATGTTTGTCTTGAAGAAATTCATTCGTTTCACTCATATTTGTTTTCAAATTTTAAATTTTCTTTTTGCATTATGATACCAACTTGTTGCCCATTCTCTTGCCTAGGCAGAGATTGAAGGGGGATGATGATCTATAGAACACAAAATCTTTGGTTGCATGCTTTTGAATAAGATCTTGTTGATGATGTACAGGCATTGTTTCAAATCCCTAAACACCGGAGATATAAGGAAGATAATCCCTTGCTAACCCCTTTTGAGCCTTTGAAGCAGAAGTTTCTTTTCTATACGAAAAACCTTGAATTTTAACCTGGGGCAGGGTAGTTTTCAGTTGATCTGATTGAGTGTTCAAAATTCGTAAGAAAGATGTTACCGTCACAAAATCCTTTTGAGAGATGAACACTCATGTTGAATTAACCGAGCATAAGGTTGGAGAACATCATGAAGAATGGGGGGGCACCAAATATTTTGAGCCTTTAAATCTTTTTCTAAAAAAACCATAAACCGGACCACATTACAACCTTCAAAAGTCCTAATTGAAGCAAGGTCATTCTGAAAGCATACTTCAATGAGATAGTGTTCCTGACTCCCATGAATGTTCTAAATAGTTATGTTGGTATCATATGTTTTTCCTATACAAAAATAAATGGCGCTTTAACTCACAAAATTTGTGCGATGTCTTTCAAAAATCTTCAAGACTTATATAACTGTTGCATTAGAATTCTCATTCTCATTGTAAACTTTTTCTAACTGCAAAACATTTGTTTGATATCAAGGAAGCTCACATAAACACCAGTGATGAGTTTACCCTTTTAAGGCTTGAAACTATGTTGAGTAATTGGAGAATCAATTCAAGAAAATCATATCCAGGGGCATGTCAGTTGAAGACCTTAAGCATGGACAGGTTGCTTCTCCTAGTTGTTGCTTTTCCCAATTTGTTTGCTCGTTTGGGGCAAAAATTCGAAGACTTTGTTGTGCCGACTACAGTCAATCCGGGGCAATCACGTCAAGATTGGATGATTTCCTCTAAAAGTTTGAAGACACCAGAGCATGGTGAATTCCAGGTCTTTTGTAAACCCTCTTGAGACGTTTTCTCCTCATCAACCAGATAGCTTGGGGCATTTTTTAGAAGTGAAGTTATTCGCAAGAATCGTCGTGCATCATGCAGCTCATCAGCAGTAACTTAGGGCATCCAATTTGGTCCCAGGGGCAATCTAGACTTGTCAGAATGTGTGTTATGTATCGCACACTTTATCAGAGGGCGGTGTTCCCAGTATCTCCAGCTAAGCATGACTCTTTCCAGCTGAAGCTTTTGTTCGTGTTGTTATCCTTTCAATGGGTTGTCAGCAGTAGAAGACTGGACTTTGGGTTTTCTACCTAAAATATCTTCCTCTCCAAGAGATTTGAGCTTTGTAGGATGACTTTGCTCCTTTGATGGCTTTTATCTTCTATCTCCAGTGATGTTCCCCTCCTTTTGAGATTAGCCGAGCGCCGGGTTGTACTGTGATGTCTTATCATCTTCTGTCTATCTCCCCTGTCGTTTTTGTCAGCATACACATGACATTCATTCACACTTGCATCATGCATGCACAGTTGTATTTGTTGATGTCATTGAGTTCGTACACCTTGGTTGTGTCTTTTCAAATAGCACATTTGATCTTTCCAAATAGAGTGCCAACTTAAGCATAAAATGCGCCTCCTTTCTAATTCCCCAACTGAGCTAATCCTCGTGGATAATTTTTGATTTAGCTTACCTTGTCCATTTCTGGATAGGATAAATTCCCCAATCGAGTTACTTTCTCATTGGGTGGAGTCTTGTTTGACTGTTTTCTCTCTGGTTTATTCCTAGATGAAGTTGTTGCCTCTTGCATAGGCTATCTCATTGATTTTCCCCAGTGAAATTGCGACCTAGACGGTTGGTGCATTTATTTTGCACGTTAAAATATATGATCTCCTCGGGAAGGATTGATTCAGGGTTCTCTTTGATGAAGATTTTATTTCTCTACCAGTGTCGTCGCAATTTCCTTCTGAGTTATTCTTTGGAAAACGACAAGCGGCAGCTCTTCATGAGCAACTTGTACGTTATAGACACTGTTGGAAAACGACAAGCGGCAGCTCTTCACGAGCAACTTGTACGTTACTTTTCTGAAAGCGCCGAGCAGCAGTTCTTCATGAGCTACTAGTGCGTCATTACCTTTTTGAAAGCGCCGAGCAGCAGTTCTTCATGAGCTACTAGTGCGTCATTTATTCTTTTTGAAAGCTCCGAGCAGCAGTTCTTCATGAGCTACTAGTGCGTCATTTATTCTTTTTGAAAGCGCCGAGCAGCAGTTCTTCATGAGCTACTAGTGCGTCATTTATTCTTTTTGAAAGCGCCGAGCAGCAGTCCTTCATGAGCTGCTAGTGCGTCTTTGTTTTTTTTTTTGAAAGCGACAAGCAGCAGCCCCTCACGAGTTACCAGTACATTATTATTCTTCGGAAAACGGCAAGCGGCGGTCTCTTTACTTGAGCAACTTGTACGTTATTACCTTCTGGAATACAGCAAGTGGTAGTCTCTTTATTTGAGCAGCTTGTATGTTATCGGTATTTTCTTTGGACGACAGCAAGTGGCAGCCTCTTTGTTTGAGCAACTTGTATGTTATCGGTATTTTCTTTGGACAACAACAAGCGGCAGCTTCTTTATTTGAGCAGCTTGTATGTTATCGGTATTTTCTCTGGACAACAACAAATGGCAGTTTTTCTTTATTTGAACAACCTTCGTATCTACAGTCTTATTACCTCAGCATTAACGAGTATATCTCTGAAAACCTAGCAAAGAAGTCTGTTACGAATCTATACCTCCAGAAGTCGGTAATCCGTTATCAGCAGTTTGATACTCTCTGTCTACCATCGACCTTGAGTTGCAAACTCACTGTTTTGGGTCAATAATCTGTTTTTATGGCCTATGCAAGATGCTCTCTTTGTTAGGGTTAGAGGTTGTTTTCCCTCGATTTTATTCGCTGTCAGGAGTCTGTCGTTTGAAGTCGATAGCTTGTTTCCCCAGTAATGTATAATCCATGACCGCTGTGTTTTGTTGGTGTTCGATTCCCCCCAACATTGTCTCGTTTCACACCATATCTTTCCCTGTGAGTTCGATCGCTGCATTCATATCAAACATGACGGCGGCATCTTAGGACAAAATTTGCGTAGTTATGTATTTAAGTACCTTCAATCTCGTCGAAACGAAGATTTCAATCTTCATATCTCCGGATAGAAGAAACTTAAATAGGGGCAGCTGTTGTACCCCAAATTTTGACCTAAGATATCGTCTCCTACCTGCATCATTACATTACAGTATTTTGATCCATCGATTTTAAAATTCATAACTTTTTTCAGGCCAAGAGCTATTTATGCTGAACATCAAATCATTTAATCGATTCGTGCTAAAACGATGTTTATTAATTATTTATTATCTTAAATCTAAATAATTGAAATTCGTTTTCGATTATTATGTAGTTTAAAGATGTATAGATAATAAAATAAGCATTAGAAAAGAGGCGCATTAATTTGTGCGGACAGTATTTATTTATTACTCATTATCTTAAATTTAAATAACTGGAATTCATTCTTAGTTATTACATAATTTAAAGGTTTATGAATAATATAATAAGCATTTGGAAAAAGTTCATTGGTTAATAACGATTATTTAATCATTCGTCATTCTAAATTAAATAATTGAAACCTTATTTTAATTATTATAATTTAGAAAGTTATGGATGAAGAATTAAATAATGGAGGCTATTAATTGATCAATGATACTTATTTATTTATCTGTTTATTATTCTGAATGTAAGTAATTGAAATTCGTTTTCAATTATGATTCGTTTAAAGAACTATAAACGATAAATAAATGATTAAAGAGGAAGAAGAATTTAATTGGCAAATAGTTTTTTATTCATTTTTTTAATTGTACAGTTATTATGTAAACATTGTATCTATTACAATAAATTACAATAATAAATTTACAAAAAAACTAAAATGAAGTAAAAAACTAATCTAATATTCCTAATTTTTTTTAACTTCCGATCCAATGCGTTTTGTCGGCTCACTTAATGTTACCTGCAAAATAAAAAAAAAGAGATTAGAATTCGAATAAATGATTAAAAGCGAAATTATTAAAGTTTCATCATTAAATGCAATGGCCGGAATCAGTTACTCTTTTTTGCAAATCACGGGATTTCTCCCGGTTCACAAAAAAGAAAGGAATTTTAAATAAATGCACAAGTTTATGTTTTCCAAAAAATTGCATGTTTAAATTAATTACATTTTTTCAAAATCCCAAATGCAATTTCAAAAACATACAGCATAAGCATACAAAGCCATGCAGTTTAACTACATATGAAAGCATGCTCACGTAACCAATGCCCACAACAGAAAAACAAAACAAGCTTTTGTATTAAAGGAAAACATGCAGTTTAACCACATATGCAAGTAATATGGACATTCCATTTTCATCATTTTCTGGCCATTTGCAGTTTCAGAAAAAGTACAGCTTATCACTTTTTTTATCAAAGCTATACTGAGAGAAAAAGAGAGGGAGAAGTGTGGGTTATACAGGCTTGGCATAGGCAGAAAAAGGATATACAAGACAAACTAAAATATAGCCAGTAGAGATAATAACACAAAAGAAGAATAGAAACAAATTGGAGGGACAGTATAGTGCAGAATGCTCAGGAAATCCCAAAGCACATTTCAAATTTCCAGCCTGTAGCGAAAAGAAGAGAGGGAAGTTGTTATAACATATAACCAAAGGGAACCAATAGGATAAGGAGATATCACATATCCAAGCCTTCAAGAAAAAACTTAGATAAAAAGAGTTATCAGAAAAAACATACAAAGCTCAGCAAACCTGCATAGTTATCATATACTGTCAAAACTATTTCAACCATACACCAAAACTTTGCAAAGTGATTGAGCCATTAAAGCCAACATCATCATCCTGTTATCAAAAAATATCAAAAATAATCTCACAGAAAACCAGTTAAAACCACCATCAATATGGCCTAGCAAAGACTTATGCCCCAATTTCCATCAATCTGTCCAAACCACACGAAATCCCTATTCACCACCATGTCAAACCATTATCCAAGCTTGAACATCATCAATCCAAAAACCTGAACGACCCAAGCTAGAACCAACTCCTAAGGCAACAGGTTAGGCCTCAGTATCAACATCACTGGCCTTTCAAACTATTACTCAAGCCAACATCATACCAAAAAAACATTTTCCAGAACAATACACCTCATACAACATCACGTTCAAGAAGAAGAAACATTTTCCAGAATCATCATACAGCATCACGTTCAAGAAGAAGAAACATTTTCCAGAATCATCATACAGCATCACGTTCAAAGAAGAAGAAGAAAACAGAAGTACAGTACGAAGGCAAACAAGGGAGAAGAAGCAATCACAGTACCAAGACCAACAAAGAGAAGGAACAATCATAATACAGTAACAACAACAAGAAGGAAAAATCGCGTGATACCGGTCACCAGGGTGAGCTCGTGTCTCTCCTCTCCTCGCCGTCTAGCCTCCGTCACTCCCGGCCTCCTCCTCCGTCTCCACCTAGGTAACGTTCCCTCCTCTCTTTTATTTCTTTGAACATCCTCAATCAACATTAACAATCAAACATAAGAATCAATCAAGATCAAACATAACATAAATCGTAGAATCAACATGCAAAAACCGAATTGAGTGTTAACAAATCAAACGCGTTCTTACCGAATCCGTAGCCGTCCCTTTTCTCGTTCAACTGGAGGGAAGAGGAGCTGGAGTGGGTGGCCATGGCAAGGAGAGACATCAAGTTCAGAGGCGAATGTGAAGAAGAAGAGGCGAAGAAGAAGATCGAAAGAAGAAGAGGCGCGCCGTTTCTGCCCAAGACTAACCCTAAATCCCAATTTGATAAAACATAAGATTAACCCTAATGCTTCGTTGACTGTGGGCCTCATCCTTTTTCCTTAAAACCCACGACCTGCTTCCTTACACCCCCCTCTCGTTTCTGAGTTCTTGCATTGGGCCTTCAGCTCCCTGGCCCATCCATTTTGTTTGTTCTATTTTTGATATACTTTCTTTTGTTATGTTTTCTATAATTTGTTTTTGTGGAATTATTATTTGTGATAATTAATTGGTAATTATATTTAAAAAAAACAAAGACATATCTCAATAGGTTTTTTTAATTAGTTGACCTCTTAGTCTAATGGTGGATTTAATTTAAGAATTTTTATTTCTTATTTCATTAAGATAAATTGTTAATTTTTAATTTAATGTGGAACCCCCTTTTTTTTAATAAGTATTTTATTTATATACATAAAAACATGGAATTTAAGGTTGAGACATTTTATTTATTAATTTCTCTCTTACATCGTTATCAATCAAAAATCCTAAAACACATAAAAAATAGGAAAAAACTAAAAAATATTTTATTAACTCATTTTCTTGTTAATATCAAATATATCAAAAGCTTAATAACTTAAAAACTTAAAAAAAAACATTTCTATTAATTCTCATTACTTTTTATCTATGTTAAAATGCGTAACCAATTAAAACATTTTTCTCTTCATATATTAAACAAAAATCTAAAAATGCATGTTCACACTCAGTCTCTTATTTAATTTGTTGTATATCATTTATCTCATAATTTTCTGTTTAAAAATCTCGCATTTACTTGATTATTCTGTTTGCGCCAATCCAAAGGGAATTGTCTAATTTTTGTTGACTTTATGTCCTCAAAAAACGATCAAGCGAATACTCTCATTCATTAAAAGCTTAGGGTAATTTTTCCTCAAATATTCAATCTTTTTCGAAGCTTATACCATTTTAAGTCAAAACTTCAACGTTAGGTTGTCGTATCTTCAAAAACCCGTCCGTATCCCTTTTCGGCCAAAACGATTTATTTTCAATCAAGCAATCAATTTTAAATAAAACAGATATTTCAAAAGGTTCCTATAGAGTATTATAGATGCATTGGGTGCTAGTACCTTCCCATTGTATAACCAACCCCCGAACCATAGATCTCTTTTCAAAAACGCCTTGTATTTTCATTACTTTCAAAAGTATTGTTTACATTGCATATTTAGGGTTTTATTTCGCTCTTTTCCCTTTTCCCTTGGAAACAATAAAGCGCGGTGGCGACTCTTGCTTTTGTGAGACGAATTAATCAATAATTCGATCTCCGATTTACCCCGCTACATTTTTTATCGCTACACTTTTCTTTTTGTTGAGCATTTGTAGGACCTCTTTCTTTTTTTATTTTGCTATCCATGTCTTTTGCCTGAACTGTTTCTTTTGTGATTATAGCCAGCGAGATGCCCCGATTTTTTTCCTTAAGTCTCCTTCATAGGTTTTGACTTAATGGGCTTTTATTTTGAGAGATAATGACTGTCTGTTCTTAATTATTATGTGGAACCATCACCATCTTTTTGAGAGCGTCTTCTACACTATTTGTCGTGTATGAAGGGAAAGCCTGCGACTGAATGCACATCTGAATTAACTGAGAAAACTACCCTGCCCCGGGTTATGATTAAGGGTTTTAATTTGTGTGAAAATAAAAATCCTACTCCTTAAGCTCAAAAGGGGTTGACTAGGATTATCTTCCTTATAACTCCACTATTTATGATTTAAAACAACGCTTGTACATCATCAGCGAGGTCTGTACAAAAGCATACTGTAGAGATTATGGTATCGTTCTCCTCATCCTCTCTCTAAAGGCTTAGAGCTTTTAATCAAGAGTTGAATATCACAAAAAGAAAGTAAGAAAGCAGTTTAAGCATAATGAAAACAAATTAATTCAAGACAAACATGTGCAATACATTAATGAAATAACAAAGTTTGACATGACAAATAATTGTTTGAACAAACAAAGAAAATACAACTTGAGAATTCAAATGAACAAAAATGTTCTCAATCCTGGCCATGATTTGGCATGGGAGCAGTGATCACGTTGGGAGTCTCAGGAGGGTCTAACTCAATCTCCTTGGCATCAATCATATTTTGAATCTTGTATTTCAGTGCCCAACAATTGCTAGTATTGTGCCCAGGACTTCCAGAATGATAGGCACACCTTGCATCAGGATTATAATTAGGAGAATAAGTCTTAAGGTTGGATGATATCCTATCAACGTAATCAAATTCATGCTAACATATGTTGTAATGCTTGAGACAACGACATGTTAATCTTGGTAAACTGTCTCTTAGGCTCGTGTTGCCTTCGCTGATTACCCTGTTGTTGTGGTCGTTGCATGCATTCCGAATTAGAGACCGACACTGCCCTACAGATTGGTGGTAGTCTGCCTTATTACGACCCTTCTGGCCTTACACAACATTGGCTTCCCTGTTACCATCAAATGGCTTCTTCTCAGCATTAGAAGATGTAGCCATTGGGATCTTCCCACTCTTGGTACCACTTTCGATCCTTTCTCCAATCAGAACCATATCTGTGAACCCGGATGAGGAACTCCCAACCAGCAGATTAAAGAACAGGCCTCTCAGAATGCCCATGAACATATATACCATTTCCCGATCATTCAAAGGAGGTTGTACCCTGCCAGCTAGATCCCTCCATTTCTGGGCATATTCTTTGAAGCCTTCGCTAGAATCCATAGACATGCTTTGAAGTTGTGTACGAGTTGGAGAGATGTCAGCATTATATTGGTACTTCTTGTAGAAAGCAACAGCCAAGTCTTCCCAGGTACGGATGCCAGTTCCTTCTAGCTGATAGAACCAATCCAGTTGAGTGCCAGCCAAACTTTCTTGGAAGAAATGGACCCATAGCTTTCGGTCAGCAGTGTAAGGTTGGATCTTTGTGACATATGACATCAAGTGAAGCTTGGGATAGGAAACACCGTCATATTTTGCAAAGATAGGGACCTCGAACTTAGGTGGGATGACCACCCCTGGAACCAACCCTAATTCTTCAAAATCTAGACCGGGTATTCTCTGAATTTCCATTGCATTGAGGCGATCCTCCAACGGCTTGTATTTGTCATCAGCAAGAGGATACTGCTCTTCGGTATAGTCAGCTTCATCTTCCTCAGACACTGGATTGTTGTCTCCTTCCTCGGATTTCTCGTCACCCTCCTCTTGATTACCCCCCTCCTTTGACGGGGTTGCAAAATCTAGAGCTCGGTTAGCTGGTCTTCTTCTTCCCACACTCAAAACACGAACTAGTTTCTTTGCCTTCTTAGTCTTCTCTTTAACGATCAGAGCTTTCAGGTCTTCTTGCCCCTGGGTCAGAGCCAGGAACATTTATTGGAACTGAGCGTTTTGAGCTTGAAGGTCTTTGATTGTTTGTTCAAGAGCCATTTCTTCTTGCTGAAATAAAGAACAAAGGGATAAGAAGCTTGTACTTGGAATACCTGTTATGCAATGATATGTATGATACGCAAACATTTTCAAGGATCTCGCGGGTTAAACAAGAAAATGTCAGAAGTTGAATTTTGCATCTTTGATTGAAGAACTTGGAATCGTTGAAAGTCCTTCTACGAGAGTCAAGCTCACCATATCGAATGGGTCATCTCCCCTGACCCAAGTTGTCGTATTCTGATCTTTTAAAGGCATTTGGTTAGAGGAAAGTAAATCCCCTTGCCCCTTGTTTAGACATCTGGTTCATCATAACCTGCATCACAGACCCTTGAGATCCTTGAAATGGTTAAGTAAACTCTATGGTATGATGTTTGTGATGTGTATGCTATGCGTTAAGCAAAAAATGTAAGGTGATGAAGACAAGTGAGTCTAAGAAGTCCAGGTTACTGGATAATGACTGCGAACAAATCCTGCAAGGAAATCATGTTGTTATATAATAAAACCCTGCAAGTAGTTCAAGTTGAAAGCAAACAAGTCACACAAGCAACCTTAGGTTTAGGCTTGCATGGGGTTTGTAGGTAAGTACCCTCTTGAAGTTTAGTTGGCTCAACCTGTCTTAGTAATAGTAACTGGGTTCTAAGGGATCTCAATATCACTAATTTTTCCCACAAGTTTCATTTTGATCGGCAACTGACTTGCCACCAAACAAAACTCAGGAGTCAAATCTCAATGAGTGTAGTATCGAGTATCAACCAATCCCCAGATTTATACCGAGGTCAGCTATCTCACTACTTCCTATGGCCAAGTTTGTTCAACTAAGGTTCTAAGGTCCGTTAGTGCTTCACGACACCATGTGGCGGCCCCATATTCTCCTCGATTCAACACAAGGGATACCGACACCAACCAAAGTGTCACACCAACACAACAATCTTTCAACCATATCGGTCAACGCCTTACAGTCTCCATGATCTATTGCTGTTTACATAAAAGTGTGCCCCAGATCCGGGTGTAGGATCTATAGTAACAACCCAAACATCCCTCTAAGGATAAAGCAAACAAAGCATACAAAAATAAATTTAAAGTGATTAACTAAACTCTAAGGTAATCCCACTTTTATTAGATCCCCAACAGAGTCGCTAGTTCTGTGATACGGTGGCACAACCGACGGTTTTATATACTACTGATTTTGCGTTTGTGTTTGCAAATGTTGCGGTAAGCAAGAGTCGCCACCAACTTTTCTTTTATCCAACAAAGGAAAGGGTGAAAAGAACAGAAAAATACCTTTTTGAGAGTTTTCTGAGTAAGGGGGGTAGATTATGGAAAGGGAAGGTGTTAACACCCTTTCCATCCGTAGTTATCTACGGGCTCTTAGAGGTTTGCTCATTTTGAAATACCTTTGTGCTTTGTGTGTTTGAAAATGTTTGGAAATGCCTTAGTGCGGAGATTTTCTTTGCGTTTAACTCTTGTATCAGTCCTCAAGAGTGTTAAGGAGGCAAAGGTTTTTGAAAGTGTTTGTTTTTTTGAAAAGTAGTATTTGTGTAAATGCAAAAATGTTTTTGAGCAAACTTCTAATAGCTATATACTTTTATACTCGAAAAGAGCCGTTATTTTCCTCCTACCCTTTAGACAATTCTATCCTACTATTAGTGAGTAGGTAGCCCTATCGTTGAATGTATGAGGGACACCAAAGGGACGATACAGTCACAAAAGCAACTTGTGGAGACGCTTTAGCAATTTTTTTCAAGGACTACATCATTTACCGAGAAGGCAACTGTAGGGTCATCGAGGGACTATGATGTTTTGAATTAAGGGTCTTTGCTAAAGCGTTCCTGCCTCATGACTGTTTTATTTATGAAGGCAACCAAAGTGGGCGTGCCTTAAAGGTGCATATGTGCAAGTGTGTTATGTTCAGTTATTTTTGTCTTTTTGTTAAGTTTGCTAGCGTTCGATTATTTGTCTTTTCATACAAGCTTAATTACTATTTATTGTACCCCAAAATTTTCCCTCACATATTCTTCAAGATTTGCCAGGATCAATCTCCAGATGATTCAAAATCTCTCAAAGGTTGCACAGTCCAATTGCCTCCTAACACAGTCAAAATTAGGGTTTTGGTTCTTGCAAAGAAATTGAGGTTTCCAAGGGTCCAATCAAGTCCCATATTCCTACATACATTGTCAAGCATCCATATGTCAAGTTTCAAGACTCACAGCATCAAGTTGCACAGTCAAAAACCCTAAATGCTTCACAGTCAACTGCAGGGGCAAAATGGTCATTTGATAGTCAAAAGTCAAATTTTTTGGTCAACATCTTATTTTGAATCCACAAACATCATTTGATCAATTCTTGATCATGATTCTCAAAGCATGGCTCAAAAAGTCTCAAGATGCAAAAATTTCTATTTTTGGACAGCTGAAAAGTCAACTGCAAATTGACCAGGGCATAACTTCTTCATGGTTTATCATAAAAATCCCATCCAAAGCTCATTTTGAAGAGGATGACATTTCCTACAACTCATATTCACACTCCAAGTTCAAGAAATGCTCTCACAAAAAGTTATCAATTTCAACATTATAGGTCATTTTCAAAAGTCAACAAAAAGGCACTTTAAGTCAAAGACCATAACTTGAGATTGGTAAATCAAAATGACATGGGACCAAAGGCATTGGTTAGAGGACTTCAAGACCTTTGCAAAATGTCCAAGAACATGTTCATAGCTTCAAAATTGAGCAAGATATGCCTTGGAGAAGTTGGGAAATTTTTGGGAACTTTGAAAAGTCAACTTTGCTTCAAAAGCTTCAAAAATGCTAATGGGCCTCAAGTTCTTCCTTGAATCATTACCCAAATCATATGCACGACCCATTGAGCTAAAAATGATTTATTTTCTTATTTTTAATTAATTAATTGAATTTTTATTATTATTAATTCATTTAATTAGTTTTAATTATGAGAAAAATATCAAATAATGCCTTTCAAATCTTTTTATGCAGCAAATATCTTCCACACATGCTAAGGATTTTGTGCATCAATCAACAAGACCAAATCTTGCATAATTGGCAAGGTTTTCATGGCAAAAAGATTGAAAAAGATATGGGAAAAATCAAATATTGAAATCATAAATTCAATGGATCCATGGGCTTGTTTTTGACCTAGTTTGCTTCATGTACTTATGCAAGACCTAACCTAATGCATACATACACGAAAAGCTGCTCACAAGCATAGAACCAAATTGCAAAATTTTCATAAAAACTTGGAAACTGAAATCACATTTACAGGGCGATTCAAGGCTTGAAACCTTTTCCATTGCGTTGCTGGACCTTCCAGGAAACTATTGGCATCAAGAACACCTTCCCTTTCTATAAATCTACCTCCCGAACCGAGAAACTATCTCATAAGGAATTTTGCTGTGCTTTTGTCCTTTCCATGTTGGAGAACATAAAAGACGATGGCGACTGTTGCTTCCGCGACATTTTGCGAACCAGCGTTAAACAGTCAGTTCTAAATCCACCGATCACACTAGTAGTTAATATATGTACAGGAATGTAAAGTACAAAAATGTAAAGTACAGGAATGTAAATCCTACGCTATTACATGGCTTTGTGAGAGATACATTATAGAAATGCGAAAAGTAAAGTCCTAGTTACTATTGCAAACTGGGAAGCAGTTACAATAAGATGAAAGATGCGAAAGTAAATAAATGCGTGCGAAGTAGAAAAGACGTCTAAAAATCCTAAGGAAAATAAATATTTTTTTGGTTTTTTATTTATAAATAAAATAAAGCCCAAGTCTATTTAATTTTAATTTTAAGAAAGGTGTTAAAATAATTAATTAATTTATTTACAAAATTAATTTAATTAGAAAAAACAAACTAGCCTAATGTTTTTTTGTGATTTTCTTGATTTAATGTTAATTTAAATAGAAAAAGGGTCAATAAAGAAATGAAACAAAAAATAAAATACAAAAAGGGGAAATCCTTCGATTGCAGGAAGAAAGTGGCCTTCGATCTAGAGGGAGAATAGACTTTTCGATCTTGTGAAGGGTGTTACCCTTCGATCCAGTGACATGATATGGCTTTCGATCCAGAGGGTGGATGTTGTGAGGGCACTGAATCTGCAAAGGTATGTTAGCAAAAACGAAAAGCATGACCTGGGTGCCAAGCCCAGGTCCTTCGATTCTGTGCGTACTGGCCTTATTTATGCTGGATCTGCAACAAGCGTTAGAAGCAGGACAAAGGCAGACCTGGGATCAAACCCAAGTCTTTAGTCTTGAATAACAAATCGAATGGAACTAACAAATGTTGATGTATCATGCAAATGTAGAGATTGATCTTTTTAACAATTCTTACCAATGGTTGATGGATGAATATGTGATGATGGGTGTGGATACCCTTGTTTGATGATTGCTTCGATTTGGATTCTGGACGTGGGTATCTGTGTTTAAGGGTGGCTTTGATTTGATACTTATGGATGTGTGCTTGCTTAGGGTCTGGTGATGATTGGCAAAACTTCAGGAGAACTCCAAGAATGTATTTGCAATTTCGTGTGACTCTCTCTCTGGTTGTGTCCAACATGTAAGTATGTAAGCCCCCCTTAGATGTATGCGTGTGGTTCTTTATATGTAGGGGATGGAGGAGACAAAATAACAAAGGTTTAAACAGCCATAAACAAATGTTTTCAAGGCCATGAATGAAGTTTTGTAACGTTGGCCAAAAACATGGGATCTTGTCCTCTTTTGAAATTTGAATGAATGTGGACAAATTTGGATTTCGAATACCTCTAGCCTCTATCCTTCGATTGGACCTCTCATGCACCCTTCGAATGGGCCTATTTGTGCAGCCTTTGACTGGGCCTTCTGCATGCTTCTTCAAATGTAACTCTTGTGTACCCTTCAACTGGCTCTAGTATTACTTCCTTCAAATGAGTCTTTAGACGGTCCCTTTGGTGTTCCCTTCGAATGGGCTAACATGCATGTTGAAGTGTATACAATTGTTTCAAAGGGGGGTAAGCACCCAGTCAAAACTGGCACCAAGGAAGCCTATGCCTTGTGGATGCTAGCATGAAGCAAGTCAAAGCAGGCGTAGAGGAGGCCATTGCCGAGGAGAAGCTGGCACAAAGGTAGTCAGTGCCTTGTGGGTCGAAGCAACTTTGAAGGATTCTTGGTCTTGTGCTGAAGGCAAGCTGAAGAGGGGGCCTTTGTCCAAGGCAGGCGTGAAGGGGCTTTTGTCTTAATGAATCAAAACACACTTGTAGGGGGTTCTTGCCTTGTGCATCAAAGGCAAGTCGAAAGAAGCTTTTTGCCTTGTGCGCTGAAGGCAGGATGAAAATGGATTATTTTCCTAGTCGAAGCAGGAATTAAGCAGCTCCGAAGAGACCAAATGTGCAAACGAAGCAGGAATCCATCTTTCATGTAGGTAACCATTGCATTTGTGAGTCAAGCCAACATGCAAAGCCAAAGGTGCAATCAAAGGAGCACTAACAAGAGGCCCTTCCTTTCTGAATCAAAAGAAGCTGTTTCTAAGGAAATACATGCCCTGTCGAAGATGGTGTGCAGCAAACCAAGCAAAAGACCAAGGCTTCAATCAAAACTTGGAAATTTGAGGCAAACTTGGAGGAGGTTAGGTGCTCAAACGAAGCCTGTCCAAATACCAATCGAAAGGCCTTTTAACATGCCAATCGAAGGATTTTGTCAAAATGCCAATCGAAGACTTCTTGTTTATCTTCAAATTTTTTTATCTTTCCTTTAATCAAATGCTTGTGATCACCATGTAAGGGAAATATATTTGGAAAATATGAGAGGGAAAATTTTGGGGTATAACATGTAGACTATAGGAATTTAAATAGGGCAAGCCCCAAAGATGATTTCCCTCTACCTCATATCGATGTTTTGGTTGACAACACCGCTCAACATAAAGTCTTCTCCTTCATGGATGGATTTTCTGGCTACAACCAAATCAATATGGCTCCCGAAGACATGGAGATAACCACCTCTGTTACATAATGGGACACCTTTTTCTACAAAGTCATGCCGTTCAGATTAAAGAATGCAGGGGCAACATATCAAAGAGCTATGGTAGCTTTATTTCATGATATGATCCATCACGAAATAGAGGTCTATGTGGATGATATGATTGCAAGGTTGCAAACTGAAGAAGAGCACCTCGATCACCTACACAAGTTGTTTGAGAGGTTGAAGAAGTACAAGATAAGGCTAAATCCTAACAAGTGCACTTTCGCGGTAAGGTCTGGAAAGCTCCCAGGTTTTATTGTCAGTGAAAAAGGCATCGAAGTTGATCTTGCAAAAGTTTAAGACATTCAAGAAATACCAGTTCCCCGTTCTAAGAAGGAAGTTAGAGGATTCTTGGGTCGTCTTAATTACATTGCCCATTTCATATCTCATCTAACTTCTACTTGTGAGCCAATCTTCAAACTCCTGAAGAAAGATCAAGTAGTCAAATGGAACGACGACTGCCGAGCTACCTTTGATAAGATCAAGGAATATTTTCAAGAACCTCATATCCTTATGCCTCCAGTGGAAGGAAGAGCAATGATCATGTACTTGACTGTGCTAGAGAATTCTATGGGGTGTGTGTTGGGCTAACATGACGAGTCTGGCCGAAAAGAGCATGCAATATACTACCTGAGCAAAAAGTTTACTGACTGTGAAACCATATATTCACTTCTCGAGAAAACTTGCTGCGCTCTGGCATGGGCTGCTCACCGGCTAAGACAGTATATGTTGACTCACACCACTTTATTGATTTCTAAGATGGACCCTATCAAATACATCTTCGAGAAGCCAACTCTTTCCGGACGAATAGCTAGATGGAAAATGATTCTGACCGAATATGACATCCAGTATACCATACAAAAGGAAATTAAAGGAAGCGTATTGGCAGATCATTTGGCCCATCAAGCTATTAATAATTACCAGTCCATGAATTTTGACTCCCCGGATGAGAACATTATGCTAGTAATTGATTATGAATAACTTGGACTGTATGACAGACCTGAACAAGGATCCTGATGGACTATGGTTTTCGACGGAGCTTCCAACACTTTGGGAAATGGAATTAGTGCTGTGATTATTTCTCCCGAGGGTTTCCATACTCTTTTCACTGCTAGATTGTGCTTCGATTGTACGAACAAAATGGCTGAGTATAAAGTGTGAATCTTGGGTTTAAAGGCTGTCGTTGACTTAAGAATCAAGTTCTTAAACGTATTTGGAGATTCTTCTCCAGTGATCAGTCAGGTTAAAGGAGAATGGGATACCAAACATCCTAATCTAATTCCTTACAAAGAGTTTGTGCTGACTATGATCCCATACTTTGAGGAAGTTACCTTTGAACACTTCCCTAGAGAAGAAAATAAATAGGCAGATGCCTTGGCAACAATGTCTTCCATGTTCAAGGTCAAATGGGATAACGAAGCTCCTATGATTACAATCGAAAGATTTGACAAACCTGCACACTGCTATGAGCTTGGCCCTGACGAAGAGAAACCAGGGTACCATGAAGTAAGGAGATATCTTGAAGAACAAGAGTATCCTAAAGGAGCTTCCATCAATGATAATAAATTCTTGCAAAGATTCTCATCCAAATTATTCCTAAGATATGGGATATTGTATAAACGAAATCATGATTCTACTCTACTCCGGTGTGTGGACAAGAAGGAGTCAGAGGAAATTATGGAAGAAATGCATGATAGAATCTTTGGGACTCACTCTAGTCGGCACACTATGGCCAAGAAAATCCTGAGAGCTAGTTACTATTAGTCCACAATGGAAATTGATTCTTATCATCACTAAAGGGTTTGTCACAAGTGTCAAATTTATGCTGACAAGGTCTATGTACCCCCGATTCCTCTGAATGTCATGACCGCTCCGTGGCCGTTTGTAATATGGGGCATTGACATAATCATAGAGATCAAACCTACTACTTCCAATGGACATCATTTCATCCTTGTTGCCATTGATTACTTTACCAAGTGGGTCGAAGCTGCCTCATATGCCTCAGTTACCAAGAACGTTGTAGCCAGGTTTATCAAGCATAACCTCATCTGCCGTTACGGTATCCCCGAAAGAATCATCACTAACAATGGAACCAATCTCAATAATGCTATGATTATGGAACTCTGTACTCAGTTCAAAATCAAGCATCACAATTCTTCTCCGTACAGACCTAAGATGAATGGTGCAGTGGAAGCTGCCAATAAAAATATCAAGAAGATTGTGCAAAAGATGGTGGTAACATGTAAAGACTTGCATGAGATGTTACCGTTTGCTCTCCATGGCTACCATACTTCAGCTCAAACATCAACTGGGGAAACTCCGTTCTTTTTGGTCTATGACATGGAAGTTGTCTTACCTGTCGAAGTTCAGATTCCTTCCCCAAGGATCATGAAGGAAGCAGACTCAAGTGAAGACGAATGGATTCATACTAGGTTGGATGAGTTGAACTTGATTGATGAGAAGAGACTGGCTGCTATTTGTCATAGTCAAATGTATCAAAAACATATGATCAAAGCTTTCAACAAAAAGATCAAGCCTCGAGTATATCAGACTGGTGAATTGGTAATAAAGCGCATCATTTTACCATAAGGCGACCCCAAGGGCAAATGGATTCCCACTTACGAAGGACCATTTGTTGTAAAGAAAGTTTTCTCTGGTGGAGCCATGATGCTGACTACTATGGATGGTGAAGATTTCCCGCATCATGTGAACGAAGATATAGTTAAAAATACTACGCATAAAATGACCCGCTAGGTTGACATACTTAGGCAAAAATAATGGCATCCTGGCGAACCCAAGAGGTTCGGGCAAAAATTAGGGATATATGCAACATATTATACACCCGGCAAGTCGAAAACCTGAAAGGGCGACTTGGGAAAAAATAGGTATCCCGGTGGGATGAAAAACCGAAAGGGCAGTTGTTGTACCCTAAAATTTGGCCTCTCATTTCATCAAAATTTCTCATCACAAGACTCTTGGAACTCAAGATCAAGCTAGGGTTTGCTCTGCTCAAGACACCTCCTTGCACTATTGACCTAAATTAGGGTTTGAGTTTGCACAGGGATGTTTTGACCCACAATGCCCAAAGTGACTTTCATACTTCATGTTGTACTCATAAGTTTGCCCGTACCAAGTTTCAAGCCTTGAATCAAATCTTTGCCCAGTCAATTGGACAGTTGACCTAGAAATCAGCTGTATTGGGGAAAAAGTCAACTGTGGCCAATTTACAGTCAAACTTCATGAATTTCGACCCACATCAACATTGTGAACTCATATGAACCATTTCATCAAGTTTGGATCATAATTCCACAAGAAATTTGATCAGATCACCAAAAGGGCAAAATGGTCATTTCTAGGGTTTTGACTGTACAAAGGCAATTTTTGACTGTTTGACCTAACCAATGGCAAATAAACCTCAACCACGGACTCAAGGACTCAATGGCATCATCTTGACTTATTCAACAAGTTCAAAAGGTCTCAAATGCATAGGATTGACAGATGAATTTTCCAGTCAACTGATCAAAATTTGTCTGTACACTGAAAAGTCAAACTTTGACTTTTTGGTCAAAATCAAGTGCCAAGAGTCATTTTCCATAAAAACATGTCAAATTATGAAACTTGTTCATCAAGAAACCCAAAATTGCAAATTAGGGTTTAAAATGGAAAAATTTCATAACTTAGAAATTTTCTAAGTTATAAAATTTTCTTGTTTTTTCCTAACTTTGTCCCATTTTTTCACCAAGATGCGAAGGGATTCAATCAAAACTTACAACATGAAAGTTGTAGTCCATCACAAAGTCTACAACTTTGATTCACAAATTTTTCTCAAAAGAAGCTTAGATCTCAAGTTATGATTTTTGGAACAAGGGTACCTAAAACTTTTAACTTAGAGAAATTTTGCCTTAGTTTAGGCAGGATTTTGACCCATGTTCTTGGACATTTTTCACATAGTTCCACTTGGAATCTTAAGTTTCATTTCAAAGATGGATTATAGTATATGTTGAAATATTTCCAAATTGTCCAAGAACTCCTCAAACACATTTGTGGTTAGGGAGAATCGAATGCTTGATGTTGGCAAAAACTCACTTTGTAACCATGGCCAATGCATGTTCATACCAAGTTGCAAATCTGACCAAACTAGCTTAGTACATAATTACAGGTCTCTAAACCCTTCAACACTCAAAAATTGAATGCAAATACATTGGTTAGAGGCATTTTCCTGATCAAGGGAGCATTGTATATTGAATAGTTCCATTTTGGGCATAAAGATCACACTTCCATTTTCATAAAGCATAACTTTTGCAAAGTTGTCTTTCTTGAGTTTTGAACTTATTTCTTTGCAGAAAACAAGTTCCACAAACTTAGGCAAAGGTACAAGAAGTTGGTGCATGCTTGGAGATAGCCTGTACAAGCCTATCTCATTTCACTTCACATCTTTGCTTTCAAAACAAGTCAAATGGCCAAAAGTCCATAACACACACATCTGATATATTGAACTCAAGCAAAGTTTTAAAAAAAGTTTTGCATACCATTGTAAGCCAGAAGCACGAGCTTTTCACCCCTAAAGCACCCTTATACTCAAAAACCACATTTTCTTGCAAAACAGGGCCAATTCTGCAAATCACAAGCCACCATCTGTTGCACCCCAATTTTTGACCTAAGATCCCATTTGCATTTTTGCATTTTTACTTTTGAAAGGTCACTAAATACAGTTGGTTTTAACCTCTCACCTTTGAGCATTGATTATGCAGAAATTGTCAAGTGTTTTGAACATTTTTTGCCTATGTATCACTAACCTCTAATCAAGCACGAAATGTATGTTTTTGTTTCTTTGATTTTATGTGCTGACAGGTATCCTTAGAATGCAACTTGGGCATGTCCTTCATTTTGAACTCAAAGCCTCCTTCGAATGCAAGTTTAGGCCTACTTCGATTTGGACAAATTTGCTGCCTGCCAGCCTACTTCGATTTGGACAAATTTGCTGCCTGCCAGCCTACTTCGATTTGGATAAATTCGCTGTCTGCCAGCCTATTTCGATTGGACGAGTTTGCTGCCTGCCAGCCTATTTCGATTTGGACAAATTTTACTGCCTACAAACATGTTTCGATTGGGCAACATTGCTTCTTTCGATCCACAGCCTTCGATTGGGCAACATTGCTTCCTTCGAACATGGGCTTTCGTTTGACCAATATGTTTGTTTCGATCCACAAGCTTCGATTTGGAAATACAGTCTCTTTCGATTCAAAAGTTGGACCACTGTACTGCCATGCAATAAACACTACTGAGCCTACTACAACAGTCCTGCACCAACCTGCCACAACGCTCCAAAACACTGCTGAGCCTGCTACAACAATTCTGTACTTGCCCAAAAGGAGTGCACAAGAGCTGCATTGAAGAAAGGATCGAAACAACATTCCCAAACTGTTCAAATCATTTTGTTTTCCCCCCAAAACCTTATCCAAGCTTCAGCTACCTCACCTATAAATACAAGGCTTCACAACATGTTCAAAAGAGGACTTTGAGCCAGACGAATCTCTCCCCAATTTTCTCCAACCCAGAAAAACACCAAAATTCATAAACACTTTAGAAAATCTTCAGAAAAATTCTCAAAACACCAAAACTTTCTCAAACACAAAAATCTTTCAAGTCCCTTCAATACTTGTGAGAACAAACCCATAATCCCCAAACACTTATTTCCTTCGATTCTAAAGAACAACCATACTTCAGTCTCCTTCGAATCAAAGAAGCACACTTGCTTTTTCCCTTGCTTCGAATCCAGGATTCCCAGCGCAACTGTTGGCCTCCTCTTTCGAATCCAGCATCCAGAGCCACCACTCAAGGCCCAGCACACGTTCCAGCCTGAAGCCAGGTAAGTCACTCTTACCCTTGAACTTTTCATTTCCAGAATAACATGTAAATAATACCTTTGTTTGTTTCCAGCATATACATAACACTTCGAACTTTTCGTTTCCTGACATAACATGTAAATACTTTTGTTCGTTTCAAGCATGTACATACTGTTCCTTTCGTTTCAACATTTTTAACATTCCTTTCAGAACTACCTCTTTCGTTTCTGCTTACTGTTTACTTGAACTAGTTTTAATTATTAAACTGTTTTACTAGCATGGCCTCAGGCCATGTTGTCATTTAATGTTTGAATTGAAAGAAAACAGGAAACAAGAAATAGGAAACGAAGCTTCTGGCTTCTACCATCTTTCTCCAAGTCAAACGAAAGAGACAACAAGGAGGCAAGCCATGTCCAATCGAAAGACATCCCCTCACTGACTTCCAGGCCAATCGAAGGATAGAACCTCATTGGCGCGAACTCCCAGTCGAAGGATACAACTCACTGACTTTCAGGCCAATCGAAGGACATAACCTCACTGGCGCGAACTCCTAGTCGAAGGATACAACTTGCTGCTACCTTTTCCCAATCGAAGGATAGGACTTCGCCTCTGCCAAAGTACCAATCGAAAGACATGACTTCACTGCTGTCAGCCCCAATCGAAGGAGGCCAACAGAATGCCAGTCGAAGTGTGCTACTGCCTGGGTCGAAATGCACTCAATTTTTTCTTACTATTTTCTTTTCCTTCATATTTTTTATGCTTTGGATATGTTTGTAATAACGTAGGTTTTTATCTTTTTGCATTTTTATTTACTTTGTACAAATGCTAGTAATTAGGCAAGATAAAAACAAACCAAAAAGATCAAAAACACTCTTTAATCCTTACTTGAACGTACTTTAAAACATGCAAAAACACTCAACAAACCAAAACTCCCCCAAGGGCATATTATCTCCGTTCTACCGCGATACCGGCCATGCCTATTGCTAGAATGCGCGCGTTAATGTCACCTATTAAAAAACACAAACAAATCAACCTTTTTCGAGAGGAACTAAGGTGTTTTGATTCCTTCATTGGATACGTAGGCAAAGGGCCGCGAAACCCTCACGTACGCAATAATAAAACTCTTTTCTTTCCCCTTAAGCAAACATATTTGTAGATAAATACACCCTTGTATATAACAAACAATTTTGACCAAAAACAGATATTTCAAAAGGTTCCTGCGGAGTACCGCAGATGCATTGGGTGCTAATACCTTCTCATTGCATAACCAACCCCCGAACTCTCGATCTCTTTTCAAAAAACACATTGTATTACTTTTTATTTTACATTGCATGTTTTTTAGGGTTTTATTTCGCTCTTTTCCCTTGGAAATAATAAAGCGCGGTGGCGACTCTTGCTTTTGCGAGTCAAGTTAATTAATAGCTTGATCACCGATTTTCACCGCTACAGAATTGGCGACTCTGCTGGGGACAAATTGACCTCTTGCTGGTCCATCCCTAAGTGGGTTAAGCCTAATTTGTTTTATCTATTTTATCATTATTTGATTGTTTGTTTATATGTATAGATTATGGTTATTTGGGTGTTGATTACAAAGGATAAGTCCTATACCCAGACTAAATTACACCTAGGAATAGGACGGGCGGTATAGTCATGTTAACTTTGAGGGAGTAATCCCGAAGAAGGAGGCATGAGATCCCCCACTCAGTGGAAGTCCCTTTTGAACGTAATATTTGTTTACCGAGTAATCGGGAAGACATTATTGCTTTCAACCTGGGAGCCAGAGAAGCTGAGGACCGTAGAACCCTAACCCATCTTGGCCTTTTAGGTGTAGCGCGGAGATTATAACGGAGTAATCCGGAAGTAATTGTTACGCGATGCTACGCTCAGATGAGTTTCTCTTGAGAATATTGCTAATTATTGAGTAATCAAGACGTTGGTAATATCCGAAGGAGGAATGTAGACTCCGGGAACTCTTAGAACCTTGTCTTGCAGGTGTGATTAAACCGTTAGTACATACCTTGGGGATGTTCTTTACCCTTGACTTCATGCTTGTGACGTTGAACCTTTCAACTTTATTTGTGACCTTGCTTGTGGTTGTTGCATAGCCATGCATTCATGCATCCATGAAACCCTTTTCACTTGACTTTCAAGGAATTTGGAGGTCTTCCTTTGTAAACATCACAAGTTTCGTCAAGCTCAATGGATCTTGGGTGTTGATAGGGTGAAAACCCTAATCCACCAAAATGTATGATTGATCTTGATGATAACTTGATCAATGTTTGGAGCCAATTTAAAATTCATCTTCTATCTTCATACTTTGATATTTACAACTTAATATCTTGAGCTCCTTGAAAGTCAAATAAAAAAACTCTCTTTTGCATATCATGCATCATTCTACATTTTTTGTTTCACTTTCAAAGGTCTTTTTCCAAGTCTTATTTTTCCTTTGGTCTCACCAGTACGACACTCGCGCTAAGAGAACAATGGAGAATATTAAGCAAGAGGTTTCTGAACTCCGCAGAGAGGTGACTAATTTGAAGGCTAGTGTGGAGCACTTAACCAGTTTGGTCTGAATTTTGGTTGCCGTCCAAGTCAACCCCTTTGCTAAAGCATAAGTGAATCTCTGTTGATTTTGGCCTTGAAGTTTAGGACAAGTTTCCTTCAGCACAAATCCAGATGGAAAGCCTTCTTGGATCATTAACTTATTTCTTCTTTTTGCAATTTTTCTTATTTATCAAAACATTGTTTGCATGTAAGAACTTGTTTGCATTTGAATGATTATCTTAATACAATGAGTATGTTTGTCTTGAAGAAATTCATTTGTTTCACACATATTTGTTTTCAAATTCTACGTTACTTTTTGCATTATGATACCAACTTGTTGCCCATTCTCTTGCCTAGGCAGAGATTGAAGGGAGGATGATGATCTAAAGAACACAAAATCTCTGGTTGCATGCTTTTGAATAAAATCTTGCTGATGATGTACAAGCATTGTTTCTAATCCCTAAACACTGGAGATATAAGGAAGATAATCCCTTGCTAACCCCTTTTAGCCTTTGAAGTAGGAGTTTCTTTTCTATACGAAAAAACCCTCAAAATTTAACCCGGGGCAGTGTAGTTTTCAGTTAATCTGATTGAGTGTTCAAAATTCATAAGAAAGATATTTCTGAAGTGAAACTACGAGGGCTATCCTCCATATATAATGAAGCCAGAGGATGTGGAACCATAATGTTATCCCTCATTCATCAAGAAACGAGGCAGTCACAATCTTTTCAACAAGTAAAGACAAGCTAATGTCACCTGTTTTGTTCAAAAAATCAAAAATCAAGAAAAAAAGCCTGCTAAGTCGAAAACTTGAAAACGCGCGGCTTAGGAAAAATTAAGGCATCCCGCTGGACTATCAATTCAAAAGAATTAGTTCAGGCAAAAGTTAGGGAAAATAAAAATTGCAAAGAAAAGACTACAAAGAAAAGTCCTCAGCAAAGAACAAATTGGTGACTACAAACACGAAGACATGAGGGTGGTTTCTACTCTGAAAGCCTCGTCGTTTCCTTAACTGTCACAAAATCCTTTTGAGAGATGAACGCTCATGTTGAATTAACTGAACATAGGGTTGGAGAACATCATGAAGGGGGTGGGCACCAAATATTTTGAGCCTTAAAAATCTTTTTTCTAAAAACCATGAACCAAGCCACGTTACAACCTTCAAAAGTCCTAATTGAAGCGAGGTTATTTTGAAAGCATACTTCAATGAGATAGTGTTCCTGACTCCCATGAATGTTCTAAATAATTATGTTGGTATCATATGTTTTTCCTACACAAAAATAAATGGTGCTCTAACTCGCAAAATTTATGCGATATCTTTTCAAAATCTTCAAGACTTACATAACTGTTGCATTAGAATTTTCATTCTCATTGTAAACTTTTTCTAACTGTAAAACATTTGTTTGATATCAAGGAAGCTCACATATAAGCACTAGTGATGAGTTTATTCTTTAAAGTCCTGAAACTATGTTGAGTAATTGGCGGATTATTTCAAGAAAAATCATATCAGGGGCATGTCACATGAAGACCTTAAGCACGAACATGTTGCTTCTCCCAGTTAATGCTTTCCCAAATTGTTTACTCTTTTGGGAAAAATTTGAAGACTTTGTTGTGCCAACTATAGTCAATCCGGGGCAATCACGTCGAGATTTGATGAATCTCTCTAAGAGTTTGAAGACACCAGAGCACGGTGGATGCCGGGTCTTTTTTAAAATCCTCTTGAGACGATTTCTCCTTATCAACCATATAGCCTGGGGCATTTTAGAAGTGAAGTTATTCGCAAGAATCGTCGAGAAACATGCAGCTTATCAGCAGTAAACCTGGGGCATCCAAAATTAGTCCCAGGGGCAATCCAGATTTGTCAAGATATGTGATATGTATTGCACACATTATCAGAGGGGTGGTGTTCCCAGTATCTCCATCTAAGCAAGACTTTTTTCCAGCTGAAACATTGTTTGTGTTGTTATCCTTTCAATGGATTGTTGACAATAGAAGACTGGACTTTGGGTTTTCTACCTGAAAATATCTTCCTCTCCAGAGAGATTTAAGCCTTGTAAAAGGACCTTGCTCCAATGATGGCTTTTGTTTTCTATCTCCAGTAATGTTCCCATCCTGTTGAGATTAGCCGAGTGTCGGGTTGTACTGGGTCGCCTTATCATCTTCTGTCTATCTCATCTTTTTTTTTTATCAGCATATACATGACATTCATTTATTCATTCACACTTGTATCATGCACACACATTGATATTTGTTGATGTTCTTGATTTGTATACTTTGGTTATCATATTTCCTCTTTCCAAATAGAGTGTCAACTTAAGCAGAAAGTGCGTCTTCTTTCTAATTCCCCACTGAGTTAACTCTCGTGGAAGAATCTTGCTTTAGCTTTCCTTTTCCATCTCTGGATAGGATAAATCCCCATTTGAGTTTGTTTCCTCATTGGGTGGAATCTTGTTTGACTGTTTTCTCTCCAGTTCATTCTTGGATTGAGCTTTGTCTCTTGTGAACGATATCCTGTGGATATCTCTAGGATGTGAAACCTAGATGGAGAGTGCATTTATTTTGCAATGTAAATACTTGGTCTCCTAAGGAAGGATTTATTCATGGTTCCCCATTGAAGATGAACTTTATTCCCTGGTAGTGTTATCATAACCTTCTTCTGGAATATCGACACGACAACAAGCGACTGACTCTTTATTTGAGCAATTTGATTATCTGAATTTCTTCATGTTATGACAAATGGCGGTCTCTTCATGAGCAGTTTGTCCATCTCCGAGGAAATTATTGATTCTCACCTCTAGCAATATCTTCATGTTGTGTTATTGGTATCTTTGAAAGCAACAAGTGACAGCTCTTCAAGAGAAGCTTGTGAGTTAATGGCAAGTGGCAACTCTTCGTGAGCAGCTTGTGAGTTAATGGCAAGTGGAAGCTCTTCATGAGTAGCTTGTGAGTTAATGGCAAGTGGCAGCTCTTCATGAGCAGCTTGTGAGTTAATGGCAAGTGGCAGCTCTTCATGAGCAGCTTGTATGGAAAATGGCAAGTGGCAGCTCTTCATGAGGAGCTTGTATGGAAAATGGCAAGTGGCAGCTCTTCATGAGCAGCTTGTATGGAAAATGGCAAGTGGCAGCTCTTCATGAGCAGCTTGTACGGAAAATGGCAAGTGGCAGCTCTTCATGAGCAGCTTGTATGGAAAATGGCAAGTGGCAGCTCTTCATGAGCAGCTTGTACCGAAAATGGCAAGTGGCAGCTCTTCATGAGCAGCTTGTACGAAAAATGGCAAGTGGCAGCTCTTCATGAACAGCTTGTACGGAAAATGGCAATTGGAAGCTCTTCATAAGCAGCTTGTGGTTTATAGACAACAAGTGGCAGCTCTTCATGAGCAGCTTGTGAGTTATAAGCAACAAGTGGAGGAGTCTTCATGAGTAGCTTGTGTGCTTTAATATTCTTTGAAGACGGCAAGTGGCAGCTCTTCATGAGCAGCTTGTGGGTTATAAGCAACAAGTGGCGGACTCTTCACGAGTAGCTTGTGTGCTTTAATATTCTTTGAAGACGGCAAGTGGCAGCTCTTCATGAGCAGCTTGTGGGTAATTAGCAGCAAATGGCAACTTCTTTATGAGCAGCTTGTTTGCTTTGATATTCTTTGAAGACAACAAGTGGCAGCTTCTTTATGAGTAGCTTGTGGGTTATAGCAGCAAGTGGCAGCTTCTTCATGAGCAGCTTGTGTGCTTTAATATTCTTTGAAGACAGCAAGTGGCAGCTGTTCATGAGCAGCTTGTGGGTTATTAGCAGCAAGTGGCAGTTTCTTCATGAGCAGCTTGTGTGCTTTAATATTCTTTGAAGACAGGAAGTGGCAGCTCTTCATGAGCAGCTTGTGGGTTATTGGCAACAAGTGGCAGCTTCTTTATGAGCAGCTTGTGTGCTTTGATATTCTTTGAAGACAGCAAGTGGCAGCTCTTCATGAGCAGCTTGTGGGTTATTAGCAACAAGTGGCGGACTCTTCATGAGCAGCTTGTGTGCTTTGATATTCTTTGAAGACAGCAAGTGGAAGCTCTTCATGAGCAGCTTATGGGTTATTGGCAACAAGTGGTGGACTCTTCATGAGCAGCTTGTGTGCTTTGATATTCTTTGAAGACAGCAAGTGGCGGTCTCTTCACAGGCAACTTGTATGTTATTAGTATTCTTTGAAGGAAGCTAGTGGCGGCCTCTTTATTTGAGCAGCTTGTGTATCCCCAACAATAATGTCTACTCAGCAAATGGCATCCCTTCGGAAAAGTCCCGTGGGGAAGTTTGCATTTTATCATTCCTTTTCCAATCACAGTGCTGATGTCAATCATTTTGTTTTCCAGCCACAATGCTGATGTCAATCATTTTGTTTGCCAGTCTCAGTGTTGATGTAAATCTTTTCTTTTCCAGTCTCCGTACTGATGTAAATCATTCAAGAGTCTCTCATTAGAAGCCTACGACTCTTGTTTCCCCAGTTGAGTTATAATATTTTCCCCTGTGGGATTACTGTATAATGTGCTTGGTTTCTCCAGCAGTAGTCTGTCTCATATGGCGTCATTCCCCATAAAATTCAGAGCATTGCATTCATATCGTATCATGAACATAATTGTGGTATCTTAAGGCCAAAAATTGTGTATTCTATATTTAAGTCCCTTCAATCTCGTCAGATAGAAGAAACTTAAATAGGGGCAGCTGTTGCACCCCAATTTTTGACTTAAGATCCCATTTGCATTTTTGCATTTTTACTTTTGCAAGGTCACTAAATACAGTTGGTTTTAACCTCTCACATTTGAGCATTAATTATGCATAAATTGTCAAATGTTTTGAACATTTTTTGCCTATGTATCACTAACCTCTAATCAAGCACGAAATGTGTGTTTTTGTTTCTTTGATTTTATGTGCTGACAGGTATCCTTCAAATGCAACTTGGGCATGTCCTTCATTTTGAACTCAAAGCCTCCTTCGAATGCAAGTTTAGGCCTACTTCAATTTGGATAAATTTGCTGCCTGCCAGCCTACTTTGATTTGGACAAATTCGCTGCCTGCCAGCCTACTTCGATTTGGACAAATTCGCTGCCTGCCAGCCTATTTCGATTGGACGAGTTTGCTGCCTGCCAGCCTATTTCGATTTGGACAAATTTTACTGCCTACAAACATGTTTCAATTAGGCAACAATTCTTCTTTCGATCCACAACCTTCGATTGGGCAACATTGCTTCCTTTGAACACGGGCTTTCATTTGACCAATATGTTTGTTTCGATCCACAAGCTTCGATTTGGAAATACAGTCTCTTTCGATTCAAAAGTTGGACCACTGTACTGCCATGCAACAAACACTACTGAGCCTGCTACAACAGTCCTGCACCAACCTGCCACTACGCTCCAAAACACTGCTGAGCCTGCTACAACAGTTCTGTACTTGCCCAAAAGGAGTGCACAAGAGCTGCATTGAAGAAAGGATCGAAACAACATTCCCAAACTGTTCAAATCATTTTGTTTTCCCCCCAAAACCTTATCAAAGCTTCAGCTACCTCGCCTATAAATACAAGGCTTCACAACATGTTCAAAAGAGGACTTTGGGCCAGACGAATCTCTCCCCAATTTTCTCCAACCCAGAAAAACACCAAAATTCATAAACACTTTAGAAAATCTTCAGAAAAATTCTCAAAACACCAAAACTTTCTCAAACACAAAAATCTTTCAAGTCCCTTCAATACTTGTGAGAACAAACCCAGAATCCCCAAACACTTATTTCCTTTGATTCTGAAGAACAACCACACTCCAGTCTCCTTCGAATCAAAGAAGCACACTTGCTTTTTCCCTTCCTTCGAATCCAGGATTCCCAGCGCAACTGTTGGCCTCCTCTTTCGAATCCAGCATCCAGAGCCACCACTCAAGGCCCAGCACACGTTCCAGCCTGAAGCCAGGTAAGTCACTCTTACCCTTGAACTTTTCATTTCCAGAATAACATGTAAATAATACCTTTGTTCGTTTCCAGCATATACATAACACTTCGAACTTTTCGTTTCCTGACATAACATGTAAATACTTTTGTTCGTTTCAAGCATGTACATACTGTTCCTTTCGTTTCCACATTTTTAACATACCTTTCAGAACTACCTCTTTCGTTTCTGCTTACTGTTTACTTGAACTAGTTTTAATTATTAAACTGTTTTACTAGCATGGCCTCAGGCCATGTTGTCATTTAATGTTTGAATTGAAAGAAAACAGGAAATAGGAAATAGGAAACGAAGCTTCTGGCTTCTACCATATTTCTCCAGGTCAAACGAAAGAGACAACAAGGAGGCAAGCCATGTCCAATCGAAAGACATCCCCTCACTGACTTCCAGGCCAATCGAAGGATAGAACCTCACTGGCGCGAACTCCCAGTCGAAGGATACAACTCACTGACTTTCAGGCCAATCGAAGGACAGAACCTCACTGGCGCGAAGTCCCAGTCGAAGGATACAACTTGCTGCTGCCTTTTCCCAATCGTAGGACAGGACTTCGCCTCTGCCAAAGTCCCAATCGAAAGACATGACTTCACTGCTGCCAGCCCCAATCGAAGGAGGCCAACAAAATGCCAGTCGAAGTGTGCTACTGCCTGGGTCGAAATGCACTCAGTTTTTTCTTACTTTTTTCTTTTCCTTCATATTTTTTATGCTGTGGATATGTTTGTAATAGCGTAGGTTTTTATCCTTCTGCATTTTTATTTACTTTGTACAAATGCTAGTAATTAGGCAAGATAAAAACAAACCAAAAACAAACCAAAAAGATCAAAAACACTCTTTAATCCTTACTTGAACATACTTTAAAACATGCAAACACACTCAACAAACCAAAACTCCCCCAAGGGCATATTATCTCCGTTCTACCGTGATACCGGCCATGCCTATTGCTAGAATCCGCGCGTTAATGTCTCCATTAAAAAACACAAACAAATCAACATTTTTCTAGAGGAACTACGGTGTTTTGATTCCTTCATTGGATACGTAGGCAAAGGGTCGCGAAACCCTCACGAACGCAATAATAAAAACTCTTTTCTTTCCCCTTAAGCAAACATATTTGTAGATAAATACACCCTTGTATATAACAAACAATTTTGACCAAAAACAGATATTTCAAAAGGTTCCTGCGGAGTACCGCAGATGCATTGGGTGCTAATACCTTCCCATTGCATAACCAACCCCCGAACTCTCGATCTCTTTTCAAAAAACGCATTGTATTACTTTTTATTTTACATTTCATGTTTTTTAGGGTTTTATTTCGCTCTTTTCCCTTTTCTCTTGGAAATAATAAAGCGCGGTGGCGACTCTTGCTTTTGCGAGTCAAGTTAATTAATAGGTTGATCTCCGATTTTCACCGCTACACCATCAAATCCCTCGTGCGTTTTGTCCAAAATCACTTCAAACATATTCCAAACCATATACCTAAGCTGTCCAGACCATTCATAAGTTGCAGTAACTCCATTTACACACATCACCATTTTTGTTTGGAAGCTTTGCAGGTTGAGTTCTGTAGCACGATTCAGACCACTTCAAAACAAACTGAGCATTGGGAAAGGTTCAGGGGATATCAAGCAAGCTCAAAAGAACCTCAGGCCCCATTGAAAGTTGCTGCATTGTCTAGCTCGAACTCAACTGAAACAGGTATTTCATGAACTTCTATCTCTCTATTTAGGAACATTTAGACTTATGTTTGTGAATGAAAGATGTTGTACTCATTGCCCTGAAACCATACATGTGCTTAGTTTTCATTTATATTAATCGTGCTAGGAGAATTCATCAATGAACTTTCTGAAAAAACTAGGTTAGAAATTAGGGCCAGAGAAATTCTCTCTGGTCTTTTAGAGTTAGCTTAAGTTTTTTATATGGTTAGATTCGTGATTTGATGCTCTACAAGTTTCATGTTTTGAGTTTTGTCAAAGGATCACGTTTCCAGGAGTTGGCAGTTTGTACACAGAAGGCGCGTATTTTATTTGAACAGAGGAAGAAGATGAAGTAGTTGGGCTGGGCCTGACTATTTCCTGCTTTTCACACCCCCATTTTCAGTTTCACACCCCCTGACCCATTTCTTTGTATATTTATTATTTTTGCATTTTAATTTCATTTCTGATTTTATTATTTTATTTCCAAACATAAAAATTTCCTAAAAAATATTTTCATAAATTTTTACATTTTATTTGGTATTTATTTTAGTTATTTCTAATATTAAAATGTTTAAATACTTTATATTATTTTCTTTAAACTTAAAAATAATGTAAAAAATACTTTTATTTTCATTTATTATCTTTATTCACATTTTGAAAATATTTTCTTGAAATATATACATTTTTTGTAAATAATTTATTTTATTTTTTTACACACTTAATATATTTAATATATATATATATATATATATATATATATATATATATAT
>CATIWC010000425.1:0-335513 GCA_948472305.1 Vicia faba
AATATTATATTATATATTATTAAAATGATTATACATGTATTATATAACAACTTTAATATTATTATTTATACATGTATTATTATACAATTAAAAATTATTATACATGTGTTATATAATTATTTATTTAAAATATTGTTACTTATACATGTATTATTATACATTTAAGTAAATAATTATTTTAAAATGTTGTTACTTATATAATAATTTTTAATGACATATAATAAATATTTTAAATGTATAATATATATATTAACGTTATTTATATTAAAACGCAAATAGATTATTAACATTATATAGAGTTAGGTTATATAGTTTTAATGCAAATAGATTATTAACATTATATAGAGTTAGGTTATATAGTTTTAATGCAAATAGATTAACAAGATGCATGCAGTCTAGTTGTAACTTGATTCTCCTTTAATTCTTAGGTCATGTGTTTGAACCTTTGTGGGGCAAATTGAAATTTTAATCAAATTTGCTTCTTCCAAGGCTCCAGCTACTTGTTGATCCACATTAGCGAACTTAGTCTTACTTGATTGTTGTAACACTACTTGTAACCTTCTAATTTTAGACATGATTCTCCGTATCAGATTTCTTTCGGCAGTCATTATCCAGTTGGTTTTAATAACTGAGTCACTTGTAAAACTTGAAATGAGATTATCTTGGTTTATGATTAAAGGGCAGTGACTTAATTGATAAGAATTCATCCAACGCATAAAGTCATCGCATGATAAATTGTTTGGATCTCTTCCACCTCTCTTCTCATCATCCCAATACCGCATAAAAATCTCCCACAAACATCCACAAAGATCTATATTTATCAAGATAAGAGGTACTGGTATAAATAGCAACTATATAAAACAATATTATTATGGCTAAACTCCATCATTATACACTGATCTGAAGTGTAAACGAGCTTGTAAAAACAATTTGCATTCCACAGACTCCAATTATTAGGAGAATTATCCAATCTAGTGTTCACACAAAAATGTGTGACATTAAGTTTGTGCCAATAAACATGATATCAAGTTTACGTGTTGTATATATATTTTTTCCAAGGCCAACCTAGTGGATGGATATGTTGCCCATCTCTCTGGTTTTCCAATCCAGTAATAAATATACATTATTGAAAATTAAATGAAAATTAAATCATAGTCAAATCGCACATATATATATATATATATATATATATATATATATATATATATATATATATATATATATATATATATATATATATATATATATATATATATATATATATATATATATATATATATATATATATATATATATATATATAACTCATAAATAATTTTTATATATTTAAAATAAATTCAAATTTAAATGATTTTTTAAAATTTTAATATAAAAAATTATAATAACAAAATAAATAATTAATATAATTTTTTAATGAAAAATCATTTAAATCAACTTTTTATTTGATTTTTATATAAAAGTTATAAAAAAATTGACAAAAATATAAATATTGAAAAACTTAATTAAAAAAATCGAAAAAAACAAACAACCCCTAAGTCTCTTACCACAAAAATCTATTTTTTGTGAATATACTTTACATAGACAATTTAGAAAGTGTTGCATTATATCAAGTAAATCAAATGAAGAGTAGTGATAGAATATATGTAAATATCTAGAACAAATAAAGAGTATATTTAAATATTAGATATTTGTATAAAAATTAATAAATTCTAAAAATTGGTTTTTGTGATATATATATATATATATATATATATATATATATATATATATATATATATATATATATATATATATATATATATATATATATATATATATATATATATATATATATATATATATATATATATATATATATATATATATATATATATATATATATTATATATATATATATATATATATATATATATGTATATATATATATATATATATATGAAATAATTAGGAATACATTATTTTCAGAAGAAATTATGAGACAAGTTACTCTATTTAGTAATTTTTGTGATTAAAATATATAATTTATAAGTATCAACAATTGTTTACAATAAATACAAAGAAATATAATTGTAAAGCGTTGAATCATGAAAAATAACTTATCCATCTAAATCAATTAACACATATAAATTGAGATGCTCATTTATAATATATTAATTTAGTTATTGATTACTTTTTATTTGTTACAATCAAATTTTTTATTCTTTAGCTAAAAAAAGTTGTTGATTCTTACCATTATATTTGTGATCAAATACATACTATATTAAAAATTTGAAATTCAAAATTGTTATATATTAATTTGAATTTATTTAATAGATAGATGAAGTGAATCAACTAATATGTGTTTGTTGAGTTAAATATGAATAATTGATAAATCAACAATTTTTAATCTAAGTATTTATTTATATTTATTTATATGAGTTAAATATGAATAACTGCCAGTATTTATTTATATTTATATTAATCTAAGTAAATTGTAGAAATTTATAAATCAATAATTTTTGAAAAATTGAAAATATTTGTAAATAATTGATAATTTTAAAATTTAACTAAAATTAATGGACATAATACTATATATATATATATATATATATATATATTCTAGTGAAATATTGTTGTATGTGTGTACTCTTGTATTTCCATGAATTTTTGTTGTGTGTGGTAGGTTTGGAACAGGCTGGTGTGGCCGAAATAAGAAAAAATGCATAAACCTCTAAGTCCTGGAGCCATTACGGACTGACTGTAATTATCGCGGTTTTTTGTATGAGGAGGTTATCCTTAGGGAATTACGGGTCGTAATGCCTATTATAGGTAGATCGTAATCACCTTTAACTTCTCTCTTTCTCAATTCCTCTCAGCCCTAGCTTGTTGTACTTGATTGAGAACTCTTTTGCCTTGCTTGTTTGATGTGTTTTGTTGTAAAAAGAATTGGTGTTACATGCATTTCACTTAGGAAAATGATAGTATTAGAAGTGTAAAGAACTTTGATGATCTATAAGACGTTGGTAAACTTGATTTGATAATTTATTGCCATGCTTATATTCTATTTTTTAATGATAAAGGAACTGTAATAGCACATAGTTCACTTAGTTTGATTAAGTGGTATCAATTAAGTGAAGGAATTGTCGAGATCACTAGAAATTAGCTGCAAGGCGGCGCGCGAGGCTATGGGTCGGGGTGGCGGCGTGCAACGGTGGTCGATTGGGTAGACGACAGTGGGTTTTGCGGTCTTGTTCGACGAATTTCGAGTCGTTTGCGAGTTTATTTTTATGTGTCGTTCTTCTTGTTTTAGAGCCTTTCAGTTTATTTTGTAAATTTTTTATGGTTGTTAGAGTTAAGGTGAAGGTTTTGGGAAACCCTTGCCAAATGGCAGTGAGATAATTTTAGATTCAAGGCAAGAGTTATGGGAAACCCTTAGAATAATTTAAGGAGTTTGAGTAATTTAGTATATTTAGAGTCATTTGTAATGATTTAAGTTATTAATAAGTTTATAGTTGAGTTTGAGATATTTAATATATTAGAGTTATGCTTGAGACTCAAATGAGTTGAATTTGAGTTATTAGTACGTTTAAAGTTGAGTTAGAGTCTATTTAATTTTGTTTAGAGTTGTTATGAGTTTAGGTTAGAGCACGCCTTGTGAATCTTTATTCGCTTGAATAAAAAGTGAAAGAGTTCTTGTGAGTTATGGTGAGTTATGAGTATGCCTTGTTTAATGTTGATGGTTGTGTGATGCTTTTTTGACCCGGGTTATGAGAATTGTTGGGAAATTATATAAATTTTATTATTATACCGAGTTTATGCTGAGTGCCTCATGAAGAGGAAAATTGTTGAGTTATATTGAGATGTGTGGTTCAGAGAGGTACCACTGTTGTGGCCTTATATTGGTGATGTTTATATTGAGGTTTTGGTTCAAAGATGAATCATTGTGGTGGCCTTTTCACATTCATATATCATGTATATTTAAGATGCGTAGAATTTAGCTCCAGTGAGGGTCATAAATTCATAGAACTAGTGACATGTATTAAGTCCAAAGAGAAACCAGAGACGATAAATTAATCAGTAACATAATTCTGACATTTAAACCTTAGTACCACATGCATTGGAGTAGAATAGAAGAATACATTGCATGAGCTATGCATTTGTGATTGATGATTGATGTGAATGACTTGAGAGATTATATATATGTGCTATTTGATCTATCCTTTATAGTTTTATACACCGCTAACATTTATGAATGTATTCTCAATCCCTGTCTATTTTTGTGTTGTGCTTTTACCTCAGTGGTACAAATACTCAATTAGAGGATCCTTCATTGTCGTTGAGTTGGAGCATGGCGTAGTGGACTTCTTCATTATTTACTATTTTTTGAGTTTATTTTAGTACCCTTGTGTGATGCGGTGGGAGAACTGACTTGAGGTTTTGCGTTTGTGTTTGCAAATGTTGCGGTTAACAAGAGTCGCCACCGATTTTTCTTTTATCCAAAAGGAAAGGTAAAAAAGCACAGGAAAGACCTTTGAGATGTTTTCTTGAGTTCGGGGGGTAGATTATGAAAAGGGAAGGTGCTAGCACCCTTTTAATCCATGGTTTTCCACGGGCTCTTAGTTACTTGTTTAGATCACTCGTTTTGCTTTGTTTTATTTGAAATGGTGCTTGGTGTGGTTTTGAAAGTATTTTGAAAAGAGACCACTCGTTTAGGAAATCTTTGTTATGATTCTCGTTTGTAAGAATGTATACAAAGATGTTTGTCTTTTGAAAATATTTTTAATGTTTTTGAAAGATGTTTTGAAATGTGTGTGTGTGTGTGTTTGTTTTTGAAAATAGCAAGGATTTGTTTTTGAAATGTAACAAGTAACTATATGCTAATCTACCTACTCAAATGTCTTTCTTGTACATTTTTATTCCTTTGACATTGTTGATTTACCATTGATTTGGTAAACAACCCTATCTTTGGATGTTAACGGGACAGACGTGGGTCATCGTATGACCATGATAGCAATGTTGTCAAGTATCTTAGCATGTTTGAGGGACCAAGATCATTTGTTTAGGCAACCTTTTGATAGCGTCATCGAGGGACTATGATCTTATATTTGTTTTATTTTGCCAAGATACTTCGCATGCGTAACATGGCCATTTTTAATTTAGGCAACCAAGTGGGTGAAACCCTAAGGGTGCTTGTGTGCAAAGTGTGTCATTTTTCATGCTTTTGTTTTGCATTAGGTTTTTTCTATTTGTTTTATTTTTTTTCTTGTCATGCAAACCCTAGTTTACTAAACATGGTATAAAAACGATAAATTGCGTAAATGTAAACTAAGCTATTACAACAATTATTATGGGAGGGGGGATACAAGTTTTTTGAATGGGGATTTTGCACAAACATAAATCTAAAAATACTATTACAACCCAATCGAATATTGTGCGCATTAAATAAATAAACAAGTATTAAAATGCAATGCAAATCTATTTATGTGAAAAATGTTTTGGTATTTGTTTTTTGTATGAGAAAATAAATAAATTAAACCCTAGAAAAAGGAAAAAAAATATTATTTATTTTTGAAGGAATGAAACCCTAGTTTTCAATTAAAAGAAAACATATGTTCTATATTATTATTTTGTCCATTTTTTGTATAAGAAAATAATAATAATATTATATGTGAATATTAAAAATTAAATATATGTAGAAAATAAATATTTTATGTGTATTAATAATATAATAAAAAAAAGTTAAGTATTTTTTAAGTGCATTTACAAATTTATTTAAGAAAATAAAATCTATTATCCTAATAAACTATTTTTTATGCAAAAAATAATAAAAAAAATAAAATAAAATTGCAAAAATAAAGAAATTAATTTTTTATGATTTTTTAATATTCAGAAAAAATAATTAAAAGAAATAAATATAAAAATATGAGAAAATATGAAAAATATAACAAAATAAGTCAGGGGGTGCAAATAGTGGATCAGGAGGTGTTAAAAGCAAAAACAAAAACAACCCAGCGCGCCAAAAAGCCCAGACACTTCGTCCCTGTCCTCCAACTTCTTCTCCTTCGCGCGTTTTTCCTTTAAATTTGTAACTTGCTAATGCTTGCACAAAAACAAAAACTTATAACATGAAACTTGTGGCATTTAATCTCACAATTCCAACCATATGAAATTTGTAACCTAACTCTCAAAGATCAGAGAGAATTTTGGGACCCCTAATTCGTGACCTAAAAATTTCATGAACTTCAAGCTTCAAATTCTCACAGCATAGTTAATATAAATGAAAAGTATGCATATGTACAGCTTCACCATGTTATAAACTACATCTTTTCTTCACAAATCTTGGCTTGAGGATGCCTAAATACAGAGATAGAGTTTTGAAAAATACCTCCTTCAGTTGGATTTGGATAGAGCAATGCAGGGACTTTGATGGAGGCCTGAGGATTGTGTGAGCTTCCTTGAACTTCCTTCAAGCTATTCCAATGCCTAGCTTGCTTTGTGGATATCTAGAACTCTTTGCACAAGTCGAGTTGCAAGCTTCCAAAGTGAAAATGGCAATGGCTGAAACAGGGCTTACAAAAGCAGGGTAAGGGCTTGGCTTGCTTTGGTTTGATATGTAGAAGATGTTTCAAGTGTTAAAATGCAAAACGCATGAGCCAAAAATGAAATGGCTATGATTTTGCAGCAACTGTATGTTTTGACAGAAAATTGGAGTTTTTGTGTTTTGGAGAGTTTCAGATGTAAAGCAATCGTGTTCTGGTTTGTAACAAGTTTGTGAATATGTATAGAATGGATACAAAGTCCACTCCTCACTAGCTGTGCAAGCTTTTTACCTTTTGGCAACTTTTCTTGTATTTGAAGAAAAGTGAAGTGACCAAACTAACAGGCCTGTCCTTGCTTTCTTGATAGCTGCAGAGAGTTGGTATACGTTGCTTGTGACCTGTAGAAATTGTTTGCACCAAAGGGACAGGTCCAAGGCTCAAGATGGACAAAATTGCAAAAGCTCACCTTTATGAAAATGACAATGTGAACTTTTGGCCAAAAATGGAAATGTCTCTTGTACAATGCTTCAAAAGTGAAAATAAAGCCTTTAACTTATGAGTTTTCATTTAATTATGGAGTGTAGAGTGAGTTTAGGACCTGTAAAGAAAGATTCAAACATCAAAGACCTGATTTGCAACTTGATGCTTTGTGAAAATGGCATGAACAAAAGTGACAAAATGCCAACTTCTCCTCTTCGATTCTCCCTAACCAAAAATGATCTTGGAGAGTTCTTGGACATTTTGGAAATCTTGCAATGTTCTCTATAATCCATATTTGAAATGAAATTTGATATACCTCTTGGAACTAGGTGAAAAATGTCCATGAAGTTGGGTCAAAAAACTGCCTAAATTAGGGCAAATTTTCATTAAGTTATTTAGTTCATGGACCTATATTCACAAATTCATAACATGATATCCAAGCATATTTTGGGAAAAGTTTGTGAATAAAAGTTGTAGATTTCATGGAGGACTACAACTTTCATGTTGGAAGTTTTCTTTGAATCAAATTGCATCATGGTGAAAAAATGGTGGAAAGTTGGGAAAAAATAAGAAAATTTTCATACTTAGAAAAATTCTAAGTTATGAAAATTTTCAAATTCAAAACCCTAATTTTCAAAATTGGTTTTCTTGGTGGAAAAGTTTCATATTTTGACATATCTTGATGAATTATGAACCTTGGCACTTGATTTTGACCAAAAAGTCAAAGTTTGACTTTTCAGTGTACAATTGACTTTTGATCAGTTGACTGCAAAATTCATCTGTCAATCCAATGAACTTGAGATCTTTTGAACCATGTAATTAGGTCAAGATGATGCCATTGTACCCTTGAAATCATGTTTGAACCCAATTGGTCATTGGCTAGGTTAAAAATCAGAAATTGCCCTTTCTCAGTCAAAACCCTAATTTTGACCATTTTGCCCTTTTGATGATTTGGTCAAATTTCTTGAGGAGTTGTGATCCAAACTTGATCAAATGGTACATATGAGTCTAAAATGTTGATGTGGATAAAAAATTATGAAGTTTGACTGTAAATTGGCCATGGTTGACTTTTTCCCCAATATAGTTGATTTTTAGGTCAACTGTCTGATTTACTGACCAAAAATGTGATTCAAGGCTTGAAACTTAACATGAGCAATCTTAGGGGTCCAAGATGATGTATGAAAGTCACATGAAGCATTGATGGTCCAAAAATCCTTTTGCAAACTCAAACCCTAATCTTAGGTTATTAGTGCAAGATGAGGTATCTTGAGTCAAAGAAGTATTGTGAGAAAAATCTTGATAAATGAGAGGGCAAATTTTGGGGTACAACAGCTGCCCCTGTTCAATCTTCTTGAACCTGAAGAGTTAGATTGGAGAGCTTTGCCATTCGTGATTCGAAGGTAAAATATGATTGGACACTAGAGTGCCCATAAATTTGCACTCGATAAGGTGTAGTTGAGGGAATGGGCTTAAAGATGCCATTTGGAGAGGTGATATAATCTTGTTGGAGATGGGCTTGTAGATGCCATCCAAGAATGTTTGCTGAATTGTAAGTTGTAAGTCAAAAGAATAAGTATCAGAATGGTGTCCGCGTCTGGAACGTATCTGAACTGTATCTGGAGACTGAAACCTGAATGAGAAACAGAATAGCATCCGTGTCTGGAGCGTATCCATACTGTATCAAGAGTGTGAAATCTGAATTTGAATAAGTATCAGAATGGAATCCGGATCTGGAGCGTATCTGAACTGTATCTGATAGTTGAAATCTGGATAAGTGACAGAATGGCTACCGTGTCTGGAGCGTATCTGAACCTTGAATTTTGAATGAGTATCAGGATGGTATCCGTGTCTGGAGCGTACCTGAACTGTATCTGAATGCTAGAGTTTGAATAAGTAACAGAATGACAACCATGTCTAGAGCGTATCTGAACTGTATCTGATAGTTGAAATCTGAATGAGTAACATAATAACTTCTGTGTCTGGAGTGTATCTGAACTGTATCATGATTGCATATTGTTTAAACGTTAGCTGTTATTCTTATCCTGAAAAGGGTAAAATGTTAGCTGAGTCACAAAGTTATGTTGCATGAAATGTATGATGCAATAAATGTGTTTTGTCAATGTTTATGATATATGGATGTAATGTATGTGCATGTAAGCTGATGTGCTGTATTGCTGAGAAAAATAAATCCTTGACTGCTGAGGATAAGAAATCCTTGGCGACTTCTCTGGGGATATAGGGATCCTTCATGTCTTGAAGTTAGAGTATTGACAAAAAATTCTGTTGCGAGCAATGCCATAACGCTTGAGTAATCCGCTTGGGGAATCCAGAGAATTTGATGACTTCTACTAGGGATTACACAATGGGAAACCCTGTTCTGTTGGGGAATAAAGAAAGCTCTGATGACTTCTGCGGGGAATTAATAAAGAGAATCTTCATTCTGTTGGGGAGCAATGAAAACTCCGTGGGGAAGAAAAACTTATTCCTGTTTGGAAAAAGTTCATGAGTTTCGATCGTCTTCCACTCTACTGGGGAATTATCCTAGGTTGGGGAGAGACAAAAGTTAACTGTTAACCGGTCGATTTTCAGGCTTCAAGACAACTTGCTGGGGAATTTAGAGAAATTGGATGGTTTCCTGCTGGGGATTGATAGTTAGAAGTTTTGGCTCCACTGGGGATCTTAATGATATACTGTAGGGATTGCCCCTGGAATAGCCTAAAGATGTTTTCCTATTCTTTCAACCTATCAGTAATTATTCTTTTCCACTTTGTTTATTTGTAAACAGTAATTATGTTCAAATGAATATGTTCATTAATGAATCATTGGGCGTTTTTGTAAATAAAACACAAGTGTAAAGAAAAAAGGCAAATAGTTTTCTGTACTTTGAAAGAGATATCTTTGTATTTACTTTGAATAAGTATTTTGTACAAAGGAGACAGACATCCTAGTAAGAGGATGGTGTCATAAAAGTAAGAAAAATTTATACAAAGAAAGATAACTATATGTGTAATAATCCCATAGGGTTCCCATTCTGCTATAGCCTTCGTATCTCTGAATATCTTGTCCATTCGTTGCTTCGTCCAAAGCTGATGGAGTTGATCAGAAGCTCAAAGTTTGTCAGTGAAGAGATTGTCCTTAAAGTGATCCGACGAGACATAGTCATACGCTTTAATTCCCTAACTTTTGCCTGGACCGCCCTTTCGGGTTTTCAGTCCACCGGGAAACCCTTTTTTGCCCAAGTCTCCCTTTCGGGTTTTCAACTTGCCGGGTGTACAATTTTTTTTTATTTTATCCCTAATTTTTGCCCGAACCTTTTGGTTCGCCGGGATGCCCTTGTTTTTCCTAGGTGTTTCAACCTAGCGGGTCTCTTATGTGTAGTATCTTTTGACTATGTCTGCGTTCGCAGGGTGTGGCAGGTCTTCACCATCCATGGTGGTTAAGATCATTGCGCTACCAGAAAAGATGTTCTCGATTACAAATGGTCCTTCATAGGTAGGATTCTATTTTCCCTTGGGATCACTTTGTGGCAAGATGATGCGCTTGATCACTAGATCTCCAACTTGATATACCTGGCGTCTAACTTTCTTGTTAAAGGACTTGATCATTCGTTTCTGATACGTCTGACCGTGGCAAACAGCAGTGAGTCTCTTTTCATCAATTAAGTTCAGTTGATCAAGTCGGGTCTGAATCCAATCATCTTCACTCAAACCTGCATCCTTCATGATTCTTAAAGAGGGGATCTGAACCTCAATAGGTAAAACAGCCTCCATGCCATAAACCAAAGAATAAGGTGTTGCCCTAGTTGATGTTCGAGCCGTGGTACGGTACCCGTGGAGAGCAAACGGTAGCATCTCATGCCAGTCCTTGTAGGTGACTGTCATTTTCTGTATGATCTTTTTGATATTTTTGTTAGCAGCTTCGACTGCACCATTCATCTTTGGCCGATAGGGGGATGAATTGTGATGTTGAATCTTGAACTGCTCGCACAAAGCGGTGATCATAGTATTGTTAAGGTTTGTACCGTTATCAGTGATGATCCTTTCTGGGATACCGTACCGGCAAATAAGATTCTGCTTGATGAAGCGGGAAATAACATTCTTAGTAACGGATGTGAAGGAAACTGCTTCGACCCACTTGGTGAAATAGTCAATGACCACAAGAATGAAGCGGTGTCCATTGGAGGATGTAGGCTTGATCTCCCCAATCATGTCGATTCCCCACATAGCGAAGGGCCAAGGAGCTGTTAAGACATTTAGAGGAACCGGAGGCACGTGCACCTTGTCCGCATAGATTTGACACTTATGACAGGTCCGGGAGTGTTGATAGCAATCAGCTTCCATGGTAGACCAGTAATAGCCTGCCCGTAGGATTTTCTTTGCCATCGTATGCCCACTAGAGTGAGTGTCGAAGGTACCCTCATGTAATTCGGCCATGATCTTTTCAGCTTCAATCTTGTCCACACAACGGAGCAGAATAGAATCATGATTACGTTTGTACAGGATGCCATTACTTTGGAAGAACTTAGCAGAGAATCTCCTTAGGAACTTTTTGTCATTGACTGAAGCTCCTTCCGAATATTCTTGAGCCTCGAGATACCTTTTGACTTCATGAAACCATGGCTGGTCCACTACTTCTTCAGTATTAATCTCGTGACAGTGTGCTGGTTCGTCCATATGTTCAATGGTGATTTGGGGAGCCTCGTTATCCCAATTAAGTTTAAACATAGATGGCATTGTAGCTAGAGCATCTGCTAGCTGATTTTCTTCTCGCGGGAAGTGATCGAAGGTAATCTGCTCGAAATGTGGTAACAATGTCAAAACATGTTCTTTGTAAGGGATGAGGTTTGGATGCTTAGTGTCCCACTCTCCTTTGATCTTACTGATGACCAAAGCTGAGTCCCCAAACACATCTAAGGATTTGATTCCCAAGTTTATAGCATCCTTGAGACCAAAGATGCATGCTTCGTACTCTGCCATGTTGTTCGTACAGTTGAAGCAGAGTCTGGCAGTGAAAGGAGTATGGAAACCTTCTGGGGATATGAGTACAACACCGATACCGTTACTAAGTGCATTGGATGCCCCATCAAAGTAGAGGGTCCATCGGGATCCTTGTTCAGGTCCGTCATATGGCCTGATTTCTTTGCAGTTGTCTACTGTCATGATGTCTTCGTCAGGGAAGTAAAACTTCATGGATTGATAATCTTCTACAGATTGATGGGCCAAATGATCAGCTAGCACACTGCCCTTTATAGCTTTTTGGGTAGTATATTGTATGTCGTATTCCGTTAGGATCATCTGCCATCTAGCTATCCTCCCAGACAGAGCAGGCTTCTCAAAGATGTACTTTATCGGATCCATCTTAGATATCAGCAAAGTGATATGAGTCAACATATACTGTCTTAGCCGGCGAGCAGCCCATACCAAAGCGCAACAAGTTTTCTCGAGCAGTGAATATCTGGTTTCACAGTCGGTAAACTTTTTGCTTAGGTAATAAATGGCGTGCTATTTTCGGCCAGACTCGTCATGCTGCCCCAGTACGCACCCCATTGAATTCTCTAAGACGGTCAGATACATGATTAGGGGTCTTCCCTCAACTGGTGGCATCAAGACAAGAGGCTCTAGCAAATACTCCTTGATTTTATCGAAAGCAATCTGACATTCATCATTCCATCTGACTACTTGATCTTTCTTCAACAGCTTGAAGATTGGCTCACAAGTAGACGTTAGGTGAGAAATGAATCTGGCAATATAATTTAGGCGTCCCAAAAAACCTCTGACTTCCTTCTCAGTGCGAGGAGCAGGCATTTCTTGTATCGCTTTGACTTTGGCAGGATCAACCTCGATGCCTTTGTTGCTGACAATGAAACCTAAGAGTTTATCGGACTGGACTCTGAATGTGCACTTGTTTTGGTTCAACCTGAGCTTGTACTCCTTCAATCTGACAAACAGCTTTTGCAAGTGATCAAAGTGTTCTTATTCAGTTTGTGATCGGGCTATCATGTCATCTACGTAGACCTCTATCTCATGATGTATCATATCATGAAACAAAGCTACCATGGCGCGTTGGTAGGTTGCCCCGACATTCTTCAGTCTAAATGACATCACTTTGTAGCAGAACGTACCCCACTGTGTAACAAATGTAGTTTTCTCCATGTCCTCAGGTGCCATTTTGATCTGGTTATAGCTTGAGAATCCGTCCATGAAAGAAAATACTTTGTGCTGAGTTGTGTTGTCAACCAGGATGTCGATGTGTGGAAGTGGAAAATCATCTTTAGGGTTGGACCTGTTTAAATCTCTATAATCCATGCACATTCTCACTTTACCGTCCTTTTTAGGCACGGGAACAATGTTGGCCACCCATTGAGGATAAGAAGCAACAGCCAGAAATCCAACATTGAACTGTTTCATAACTTCTGCTTTGATCTTCTCTGACATGTCAGGTCTCATGCGGCGGACCTTTTGTTTCACTGGTGGACAATCTTCTCTTGTGGGTAGGCAGTGTACCACAATGTCTGTATCGAGTCCCGGCATGTCTTCGTAGGACCAGGAAAAGATCTCAACATAATCATGCAATAGCTGAATTAGGCGCTCCTTGACACTCGACTCTAGATTGGCACCCACTTTGATTTACTTTTTATCTTCCTCGGAACCCAAGTTGATTGTATCCAACAGCTCCTCATGAGGATGAATTGCTCTTTCCTCTTGTTGTAATAGTCTGGCCAATTCCCCTGGCACCTCACAATCTTCCTCACCTTCGTATTCGGCTTGGTAGATCAGATATTCAGAGTCACTGAAGGCTATAGCAGTATCGTTACCCATGGGATTCGGAATGGAAGGGTACCTGCATTTGTGAGTGTGGGTGTGTGTAAGGGTATAGCCATCTTAAAACAATAAAATGTAAAAGAAAGACAATGAGCACAAGAGGTTTATATATGAAAAAGCGTCCATGATTTGATGAATGACATATGTAGATGAAATAAAAACCCTTACAAATGGACTGTTGTGCCTCGGGTAAGACACAAGGTTTTTAAAGTACGAATTGTTTGTGAATTATTACAATCCAACAGAAATGTAAAAGGATAAATTACTGAGATATGAAAGTTATCGGGACAAAGTCTTTGGCTTCCTAGTTGCAAAGTCCTCCGCTGACAGTAGGAAATATCAAATCTTCCAGGCTGCCATCCTCTTCACTGTCTTCTACTGCATTGACCCCTTGGTTGGTAATCTTCACAGGTGGCCCCCCAGCACGGGCACGGTGCACAGCCTTCTGACCAGTCGAAGTAAATCCTAAGCCAAACTTGTCTGATTTGTACGGAATGTCTGGAAGCTGACCCCAGATTATGCATCCCCCTTCTTCCACTACTGCTCTTGCATCCTTTAGAGATGACATCCGAAGCGGAGGTCTTGTGATTTTAGGAATTGAAGATACCGCCTTGGTCGCTGCTACTTCTGGAGAGACTTCTTCAAAATGTTGGAAAGGGGTCTCAATGAATTCGCCATCTAACTCCATATAACGGAAGGAATTCAGATGACTAATCATATACTCCTCCTCCCCATGGACAGTTATGATCTTCCCTTGGACCGGGTATTTCAGCATCTGATGCAAGGTGGAGGTGACAACACCGGCATTGTGGATCCAGGGGCATCCCAACAGACATGAATAAGAAGGACGGATGTCCATCACATAGAAGGTTGAGTTGAAAACCTGAGTTCCCACCTTGATTGGGATGTCCACCTCCCTGTGGACCATCCTCTTCGAACCATCAAAAGCTCGCACCACTATGTTGATGGGTTTTAGAGTCATCCCCTTGTAATCCAATCTGTCAAGGGCTTTCTTCGGCAAGACGTTCAAAGATGATCCCGTATCGACTAAAACATGAGCTAGGGTTGTTCCTCTGCACTCCACTGAGACATGTAATGCCTCATTGTGTTTTCTCCCTTTGGGCGTCAAGTCAGCATCGGAGAAACCCAGGCCATTATCAGCTGTCAAACTGGCCACACAGTCCTGGAACTGGTCAGCAGACGTCTCTTGCGGCACATGAGCTGTCTTCAGAAATTTTACCAAAGCTTTGGCATGTGCTTCAGAGCACAGCAGCAGGGCTAGCATAGAGATCTTTGAAGGGGTCTGCCCCAACTGTTCAACCACATCATAATCACTTTTCTTTATGATCCTCAGGATTTCTTCCATCTCCTTCTTGGATGTTTCAGGAATAACTAGTGATTGAGCCTTCGTCTGGACAGGCTCCTCTTGAACATTCTTTCCTTTATTCTCAGCAGTGGAAGTAGGGATAGGTATTGTATTGTCTTTGTCGACGGGTACGCTTGCAGGTACAATCACTGGTACAGAGGTAATCTTCAGAACGGCCACGGGTCCAAAGACTGCTGTTGGAGGAGCAATCTCTGGAGAGAAGATTCTACCACTGCGGGTGATCTTGCTAGTTCCAACCATATTGCTAATGTCGGAATTGTCCTCTTCGGAGCTTTCTTCTTCAGCAGCCAGTTCATCCTGTTTAATACCATGAATGTAGATTTCTCTACCATAATTCCATGGTACTGATTTATCTGATTTGTATGGGGCAGGCCCGGGCATTGTAATCTTGAGTGGAGTAGTCTTTGGAGCAGGTGTAATCCTAACGGGTCTTTTAGGGGCCCTGGAAGGATTGGCGTAGATGGTTATTATTGAAACTTCTTTCACTGGAACGGGTGAAACAGGAGCATTCTCAAACAAAATTTCTTGGTTATCCATCAATCGTTGGATACCTTCTTTCAACAGCGGGCAGTCAAATGATGAGGACAGACAAACATGACAGTCTTTGTCACAACCTTGGAAGATGCCAGCTTTCAACAAATTCAATTTAATGGTCGGGAGCGGAGTTAACAATTCATCCACGGTAGCAACAAATAAATTTTCTTTAATAGCGTTGGCATTATGACCATGACTCGGCATCGGAGCGGAAATAACATTCGGTTTCTTAGGCGCTTCAAACTCAACTTCCTTCGCATCTATCAGATCTTGAATCTTATTCTTCAGAGCCCAACAGTTGTTGGTGCCGTGCTCTGGAATCTCAGAATGGTACGCGCATCTGGCGTTGGGATGGTAATGTGGAGAAGCAGTATTAGGATTTTTTGGGGCCTCTTTTAAGGTGGCCAGATTCAACTTTAGGAGATGTGGTAGAACTTGGGCTGGAGTCATGTTAATCTTGGTAAATTGCCGGACATGCCTTTCTACCCTTTGCTGGTTAGTTCTTGGCTGGTCTGATGCAGGCTTCGGAATCATAACGCCCCCACCGTTGGTCGGCGCTCGGTTCTTCCCTGATTTCTCTGTGAATAGACAGCGGATACTTCTTTTCTTCCCGTGAAGGGATTTTTCACAACTGTTGAGGCAGACACGTCTTTCTGAATTTTCCCACTTCTTATACCAGCCTCCACTCTTTCGGCAGTTAGAATCAATTCGGTAAACCCTGCAGAGGAACTCCCAATCAGATGATTGAAGAAAAGACCCGATAAAGTTCCCAAGAATATGTCCACCAACTCCCTCTCAGATAGAGGAGGTTGCACCCTTTCGGCTAGGTCCTTCCACTTTTGTGCGTAGTCTTTGAAGCCCTCGTTGGAAACCATGGCCATACTCTGAAGCTGAGTACGGGTAGGCGCCAAGTCAGTGTTGTATTGATACTGTTTATAGAAAGCTGCTGCTAGGTCTTCCCAATTATGGACATCAGCCCTTTCTAATTGGTAGAACCAGTCAAGTTGCGTTCCTGATAAACTGTCTTGGAAAAAGTGGACCCATAGGTCTTTGTCAGCAGAATGTGGTTGAATCTTCCTGACATATGATCTGAGGTGCATTTTAGGGCAAGACACCCCATCATACTTGGCAAATAGTGGCACTTTAAACTTTAGCGGGATTACAATTCTTGACACCAACCCTAACTCCTCAAAATCTAGCCCTGGTACTCTCTGGATTTCCATAGCGCTTATTCGCTCTTCAAGGTGTTTGTACTTGTCATCAACTGGAGGGTATTGTTGTTCAGAGTAGTCCTCTTCTTCCTCTTCTTCTTCTTCTTCTTCTTCTACAGAATCTGATGGTACTGATCGGGACTTTATAAGTCTGTCGGGATACTAACTGCAAGTATACAGTTTAGTCGTTCTAGTTTTAAAAGATTATCGAACCCACAGAGACTGAGGATCAATCGCATACGATCTAATGCTACAATTTGTTTAACTAAGCGATGAATATTCGATTTTTGGGGGAAAGAGTTTAATTAAAAATAATAGTAATAGTTATACCGGTATGTGATAATCGGACTTAGGGAATTCGGTGAATCGCTTGGCCTATAAAGTATTTCGGTAAAAGCTAATTGTTTAAAAACCCGAGACATACACTCTCGTGTTTATGAAATAAGTCATGCTACTAAACCTAGTGGATGCACTTTAAATTTAATAACACTTTTTAAAAATAATTTGAGTTTAATTAATTTATTAAAACACTCTCGTGTATTTAAAAATCAATGTTTCGTTACCACTATCTGGGTTGAACCCCAGCTCTCACATGCAGGTTTTTGCCTTAATTAATTTTCCACTCTCGTGACAAAGTCATGTTAATTAACCTCTCACTCTCGTGACAAGGGTAGTTAAATTAATTTTGGAAATTGGAAACCAGAAATTGTTTTATAAATATTTTTGGCCAAGGTATCACTGAATTCTTTCAGTTCTTAAGAGTCACATACCGGTATTAATAAATTAGCCGGACATAATAAATTTAACAGCAATGCAATTCAAAATATAATTCATAACAATAATTGGCATAATATAAAAACGAATAAATATTAATTTCAATAAAAACCTGGAATCAAAGTTGCTATGGTAATCTTGAAGTATTACAATAATCCTTGAGCTTGATTGCAGTAAATAAATCGTGTTAATTCTTGAATGAAGAATTAACACTTGAAACCAAAAACTAAAGCTTAGAATGAAAATTACAGTAACGTAGAAAAACTTAAGAAAATAAGAAAATAGAAACAATTGTAGAAGAATAATAAAATTTGGTCTGAGAAGATTCCAACGACCCCCGGTACGTTGCACTTGCACACATATATATAGCAGAAGAAAAATAGCAGTTGCCAAGTCTTGAGGAAAGGTTGAAATGGAGAAAATATAGGGAGCACTATTAGTGGGTGGAGGAAAAATAGCAGAACGAGTCTGCCCTTGCATTGCCCACGTCTCCACTCTTCACAATGCCCATCTTCACGCGCGTGACGGTCGTCACAGGAGGGTGACGGACGTAACGCGCTTAAGTAGCGCATTACGCTCGTCAGTGATGTGTGACGAGCGTTACTCCAAGTTGGGGGGTGTTACGCCCGTCACAAGGATGTGACGACTGTCACTGCTCCAAAAATCCAAACTTTGTATTTTTTAGTTCTTTTTCTCTTTGTTTATTGTCTAGCCTTCTTCATGTTGTCCTTTTCCATTGGTTTGAGTTGATAAATGTTATACCTGTAAAAAGACAAATAATCTCGGAATAATCGGGGGTTAGACGACTTAATGAAATATAAAATCGGTAAAAAGCGTGGTAATTATATGATATGTTTTCTCGTTATCAAATTCCCCCATACTTAAACCTTTGCCTGTCCTCAAGCAAATAGTCATTCGAAAGGTCGAACAAGTTTTGTCAAGCGCATAAGCATGACATACCTTAGTTTTTTAAAGTAATTTCGGGAAATCCTCGTCGGTTCGGCCAATACTTGAGTAAAACACTAAAGATACGCTAATGACACAAGCAATAAGCTTAGTCGTAGGCTTCCATTTCAAACGAGCTATCCAACAGTTCCGTTATAATTCTGCCCAGAGTTCCTCGTTTCTATTTCACCCGGTTTCATTCTGGCGCAATCACATTAAGCCCTTTGTCTTAGCACGCACGTAGTGGAGTAACCGGTTAGTGATTTTGATCCTTTTAGCACGGGGTCTGGTACATGGATGTGGCAACCCTACATATGTTATCCAGATTGGAGGTTGTGGGGGATCGGGCCGTAGCACGCCCTACCGAGTTCAGAACCAGATACCTCTGAACCAACCAACACTAGATTCCTTCATTATTTGCTCGGTTTCTTATATGTGCCCGTATATTTTGGTACACAGATTTTCTTTTCTTTTAGCAGCGAGCTAGGAAGGATATCTTTAGAATTAGGCATCAAACACTTATATTCATCGATTCTCCACGTGGTTTATGTCAAGACGATGCTGACTGCTAGTATAAACTACCAGGGGTTACTTCCAGAACTTGAAACTCCAGATATCGGTATAATGGTTATTGAAATGGATCGCGTAAGTAGGAAGTCTATGGTGTCATAACCGTATCGATCTTGTTATGTCGTGTTCGGCTTCCTCAATTGGGATTTCGTTAAAATAGGTATGTCGGGCTAATGCGAAAATAAAATTTTTTCGGTATGGCAAAATAAAGCGAAGAATTTGAATCGAGACACATCGTAAGAATTTACTAGTTTATAAAAGATTGAAAGGTACCTCTCCCACACAAAATCCGACATTGTCCTCAATGTTGCGGTATATAGGCGGGGAAGTACAATTACAAAACAAACGGAAAAGAAATGAAACAGAAAAATAATAAATTACATAGAAATTAAAGAAAGACTACTGGTGGCCACGTCCTCTACTCCTGGTGCGAGAGCGGCTGGTAGGAGTGGCTTCAGTGTTAGTGTCTTGGAACCCAAGGGTGCTGACGTCCATCCGTAAAGCGTTAAGCTCTGACAGGGCCTCATCTAACCTCTCGTTCATGTTGTGCTGCCCAGTCAGGATCTGAGCGTTTTGAGCGCACAGAGACTCAAATTGTTCAGCTTGCCTCCTTTCAAGTGCCGCGTTCATTTGGTTTTGCATATGGAGGGCGCGAAGGATGTCTTCAAGATTAATAGGAGGAGGTGCAGATGAGGATCCTGGAATGTCGTGGACTGGAGGAGCACTATCCAACTCTTCTTGTATTTCGTCTGCGGCGGCTGCAGGTTGGTTTTCATGGGCAGGTGCACGCTCTGCGGGAATTTCAGGATTGAACAACCAGTTTGCTCGGTTACTTGGATCGATTCGGTCCCTGCAAGGCAAAATGATGTTCTGATAGACAGTGTTCCTGATTACAGGGTGGAATCTGCCATCTTCCCGCTCGTAAATGAGATGTGCGGCTTTGCAGTGATCCAAAGTTAGCAAAGCCGGTGCCATATAGGGCAAGGTTGCGAGAGCAACACCGTAGTTCATACCTATGGCGAGTGAAGTGACTAGCCCTCCGAAGTAAAATGGTTTTCCGCCTCTAGCACAAATAGAGTGGATGTGAGCAATTAGGAACGTGGCGACATTGATCTTTTGCCCAGTGAACGCGCAATGTAAAAAGAAGAGCTCCTTGGAGTTGAGCTTATGGTTACTGTCGCGGGCGAAGATTGTGTTGCTAAGGATGCGGTGGAAGTAGCGGATGGCTGGATTATGAATATGGGTGGCATTCAGGTGGTCGTAGGATCCGACACGAATATTCGTCAAATTGTGCCATAAGTTGAAAGCTTCCTCACCAAAATTATCCGGCACCCGGAGATGAGCACCTTCATCCGAACAAAAGCCTAGAAGTCTCGCGATGTCGGATTGAGGCAACTCGTGCTCAACGCCAAACATGCGGAATTTTTCCAGGCCTGACAGTTGGTTTGTGGCACCTGGCGGAGTGATGTAAACAAATGAACTCAAGAACTCGAGAGTAAGAGTTTCATAGATCGGTCTTGGTTCGCGACACAGGTTCCACAAATCCACACTTTGCAATAATCGACGGACACTGTCAAGCAGTCCCAAACTCCTCAGGTAGTCGATATCAACGTACCGTGTGGGTTAGAGACCTCGACGTTGGAATTTATGAAACTTTGCTCGTTGATTCTCTCCCTGTTCGCCGATTCTGAAATTGAGGGCGGGGGCGTGTGGGTTGCTTGCCATGGTATATGGTAGAATTTGATTTGGAATATGAAAATGGGGTAATGTATGGATGGTAATTTGGTGTTGGGAATTTAGAAGTTAGAAGAAGAATGGAGTGGAGTGGTTTTCGTATGATGTGGTAACAATGGGGGAAATGGGTTTATGAAGGAAATGGTTGGAACGGTTCTATAATAGCTGTTCTGATACATTGTATGCATGACGGTCGTCATGAGGCAAAAAGGCGTGTGACGCTCGTCACAAGGGTGTGACGGTCGTAACGCGTTCAACTTCATTATTGAAACGACTGTTACAGGACCGTTGGGGTGTTTTTATATAAATTTTTATATTTTATTATTTTCTTGGGAATAAGGTTTGAAGAATTTTAAATTAAATTTTTGAAATATTTTAATTAATTAAAGTTTTGAATATATTAAAGTAATCTAATAATTAAAATTTTGTAACATTAGTTACCAGTACGTAATGAAATAATAATATTGCAGTAAACATAGACAATAAACAGTAAATAAAAGGGAGTAAACAGTAAGCTGGAAGTGAAAAGAAATGAAAATAAATAAATGAACTTGGTACTTTAAATAATTGAATAAATTCATAAGAAATTGTTTCAAAATAACTAAAAAAATGATAAAATGATGAAATAATAACTAGAATCCCTCCCACACTAAAACTAAACAGTGTCCCCACTGTATGTATAAATGCGAGAGAAAAGAAAATGAATAACAATGGCAACTCTAGCCACGGAGAGGCGGAAACATATGCTGGTGCATGTACTCAAACTGATCGGTCACCAAATCCATGAAGGCTATGAAGTCCACCCGGAGAGATGTCAGCTCGCCCCGTATGTCAGTAATTGCTTCATGTAAAGAGTCCAGGGTAACAGTAGGTGAAGGTGGTGTAATCTCTGGAGCCTGGGTGGCGGTCTCAGCGGAAGTAGCCTGCTGTTCCCAAGGATCGGGGAACTCATGGTATCCCGATGGTGTGGCAGGATCTTCATCAGCATTAGTAGTGTTGGGGACCTCGTAAATGTCAACAGTAGATGGTGAGGAGGGCGGTGTAGCAGGATGGTGAAGGTCGAAAATCCAGTTATCTCGGTTATGCACACTGGTGATAGGGTCCGAAAGCTTAAACTGGTGGACGATCTGATGATTAACTAACAGGTCAAATTGATTTGGTCCAAGGTTTCCGATAAAGCTGGTGTTGAAATAGAATGCAATGTCCATCGACTTTATTCCATAAAGCGGGGCTGATTCTAGCATAGGCCTACGAAGTCCAATGGCATTTGATAGCATGGTAACTAAACCACCCAACAGGATTGGTGCATTTGGAGTCTGGATGATACGCTCCATATTAGCGAGCATATAAGCAGCACCGTTTACCGGACAGCTCTGGGATGCACAATACATAATGAATAGCTCATCGTGGGATACAGATGTGACATTCTGCTGTTTGCCAAAGATGGTGTGGGCGATGATCTTGTGAAAATACCTGATAGCCGGGTTATGGATGCATTCAGAGTAAATATCAGATGACTCAGGATGGTTATTACCAGCTATGCTTCCCCAGAAAAAATCAAGATCAGATTCAAGCAAGAGGTTCTCCTGGGTCATAGTGATAACATCAGGACCAAAAGGGAACCCAAGCAGTTGGCTAAACTCCCGGAGGTTATAAGTGTAATCCATGTTAAACATCCTGAATGTGATCAACCCACGGTTGAATCCTATCCCATGATTTGGAATGAAGCTCAGGGTGCTTAGGAACTCAAGGGTCAGCTTCTTGTAGGTACATAACCGTCTTCAGATAGGAGCAGTGTCCCAGCCAATCTGATGCAGCAAGTACATGACACTCTCACGAATGCCAAGAGCGGTCATAGCATGGTCATCTGCGTAGATAGTAGGGCACATTTCCCGTTCAGCTAGGTCCGCAAATCGTCTTCTTTGGTGTCTTCTTCTCAATTTGACATTCATGAAGTTTACACAATCCATAGCGCTAAATATGAAAGCAAAAGAATTACCCCCCTGAAAATATTTGATAAATGTTTGAAAAAAAGGAGAAACTAAGTTAGTATTTTCGGGTTAAGAAATTGCCAAAGTTAAATTAAAAAGAAAAAGAAAGTTTAAAGGAAAAATAAAAACAGAAGAAAAAATAGAAAGGAGCAAGAGATGCAATCATGAAAATGTTTTAAAGATCAAGAAAAAGAAAAGAAAAATAAAAACATGTTAAATTAGTAAAAAAGAATTAAAGTAAAACGTGGGTTGCCTCCCACGAAGCGCTTTTATTTTATGTCGACGGCTCGACAGTTAATACCTATTTAGTTAGGTATTTGGGGTAGGCGGCTCACTTAACTGAAGATAAGCCGAATAATCGATATTTCCGACGTTAAAGTAGTGCTTTAGGTGTTAGCCATTAACTATGAATGGTTCGATAGAACTGTCTTTAATTTCTATCGCACCACTTAGGAAAACTTTGTTAATTTCGAACGGTCCAGACCATCTGGAACGTAATTTTCCCGGGAAAAGTTTCAGTCTAGAGTTGAATAGGAGTACGATGTCTCCTTCCTTAAAGTCTTTCCGCGAGATACGCTTATCGTGCCATTTTTTTGTTCGTTCTTTATAGATTTTAGCATTTTCATAAGCGTCTAAACGCAATTCTTCTAATTCATGGATATCTAACACTCGTTTTTCACCAGCACTCTTGTAATTTAAGTTGAGGGTTTTTATGGCCCAATAAGCTTTATGCTCTAATTCTACTGGCAAATGACAAGATTTTCCATAAACTAACTTGAACGGCGTTGTTCCGATAGGGGTTTTAAAAGCTGTCCGATATGCCCAAAGAGCATCATTTAGCTTGGAGGACCAATCTTTTCTGGATGAAGTTACAGTTTTCTCAAGGATTTGTTTTATCTCCCTATTTGACACTTCCACTTGGCCGCTCGTTTGAGGATGGTATGGTGTGGCTATGCGATGTTTAACGCCATATTTTGAAAGTAACTTTTCGAAGATTCTAGAGATAAAATGGGAACCACCATCACCGATTACTAGTCTTGGTACACCGAATCGTGGGAAGATAATATGCTTGAATAGTTTTTGTACCACACGTGTATCATTTGTGGGTGCGGCAATGGCTTCAATCCATTTTGATACGTATTCGACGGCTACCAAAATATACTTATTTCTAAAAGATGCGGGGAAAGGTCCCATGAAATCAATTCCCCATACATCGAAAATTTCTACTTCGAGGATTCCTTTTTGCGGCATTTCGTCGCGTCTAGATATATTTCCCGTGCGTTGACATCTATCACAGTTCATAATTGCTACGTGGACGTCTTTCCATAAGGTAGGCCAAAAGAAGCCAGCTTGAAGTATTTTTGCACAGGTTTTCGACGTACTAGCGTGTCCACCATAAGGGGCGTAATGGCAATGGGAAATGACGCCGTCTATTTCATCGTTAGGGACGCAGCGACGGTAGATACCATCGGCGCCTCTTTTAAAGAGTAATGGTTCATCCCAAAAGTAGTGTTTAAGATCATGGAAAAATTTCTTCTGCTGTTGGTACGTTAAATCGGGTGGTAAAACACCGACATCTAAATAGTTGACAAAGTCAGCGTACCATGGCAGTGTGGTGTTAGTACAAATGGCTTTTACTACCGCAGTTGTTAAAGGTTCATTATGTTGATCTAAACTGTCAGTAGGGTTTATCTCTAGCTTAGCAACAAGGCGTTCATAAGGGAAGTCTTCGTTTATGGGAACACTCTCGGTTTGGATTCCATCTAATCTCGATAAATGGTCAGCTACCACGTTTTCAGTTCCTCTCTTGTCTTTTATTTATAAATCAAACTCTTGTAGGAGTAAGATCCATCTGAGTAGTCGTGTTTTGGCGTCTTTCTTGCTTAGTAAGTATCGGATCGCAGCATGATCCGTGTAAATAATGATCTTGGCACCTACTAAGTAGGAACGAAATTTATCCAACGCGAATACCACAACTAAGAGTTCCTTCTCCGTAGTGGCGTAATTCATCTGTGCGGGATCGAGCGTTCTGCTTGCGTAGTAGATAGCACGGATGAATCTCTGGCGGAGTCCTCGTTCGTCGTTGTCGTAGTCAAAAACCAACCCTTGAATCAACATATCATGTGGGCCATCCTTTCGGGCGTAACCAAACTGTCTTAGAGATAATCACGGGTTGTAGGTGATGCCTCCTCTAATTCAGAGTAGAGGGACATTAGGGAATTCCCCACTGTTGTACCCCAAAATTTTCCCTCCCATATTCTTCAGGATTTGCTAAGAGCATGCTTCAAAATCTCCCAAGGGTTGCACAATCCAATTGCCTCCTAACAGTCAGAAATTAGGGTTTTGGTTCTGGCAAAGAAATTGAGGTTTCCAAGGGTCCAAACAAGTCCCACATGCCTACATACATTGTCAAGCATCCATATGTCAAGTTTCAAGACTCACAGCATCAAATTGCACAGTCAAAAACCCTGAATGCTTCACAGTCAACTGTAGGGGCAAAATGGTCATTTGACAGTCAAAAGTCAAATTTTTTGGTCAACATCTTATTTTTAAGCCACAAACATCATTTGATAAATTCTTGATCATGATTCTCAAAGCATGGCTCAAAAAGTCTCAAGATGCAAAAGTTTCTATTTTTGGACAGTTGAAAAAGTCAACTGCAAATTGACCAAGGCATAACTTCCACATGGTTTATCAGAAAAATTACATCCAAAGCTCATTTTGAAGAGAATGACATTTCCTACAACTCATCTTCACACTTCAAGTCCAAGAAATGCTCTCACAAAAAGTTATCAATTTCAACATTATAGGTCATTTTCAAAAGTCAACAAAAGGGCACTTTAAATCAAAGACCATAACTTGATATTGGTAAATCAAAATGACATGGGACCAAAGACAATGGTTAGAGGACTTCAAGACCTTTCCAAAATGTCCAAGAACATGATCAAAGCTTAAAAATTGAGCAAGATATGCCTTGTGGAAGTTGGGAAATTTTTGGGAATTTTGAAAAGTCAACTTTGCTTCAAATGCCTCAAAATTGCTAATGGGCCTCAATTTCTTCCATGAATCATCATCCAAAGGCTATGCACGACCCATTGACATCCAAGGGAGTTATTTTATCATTTTTGATTAATTATTTGAATTCTTATTATTATTAATTCACTTAATTAAAATTAAATATGAAAAATAGCAAATCACACCTTTCAAATCTTTTTATGCAAAGATCTCCCTCACTATGTACTCAATATCTCGTGTACCATTCAAAAAGGAAATAATCTTCCATGATTTGGCATAATTAGCATGAAAAAGATTGAAGAAAAGATATGGAAAATCAAAAATTCAAAGTCATAAATGGATGGATTTTGGGCTGGCTTTTTAACCTAATTCCATTCATATACATGTACACAATTGAAACCTAGGCCATAAGACACAGAAGCTGCGCTCAAAACACAAGAACACATTGCACTTTTTTCACAAAAAATCTCAAAACTGAAAACCCAGCTAGAGCTCGTTTCAAGGCCTAAAAGCTATTCCAAAAGCTTGCTAAGACATCCAGGAAGGGATTCCAATCAAAACCAAGTCTCCACGCACAAGGAATTGGTAGAACATAATTGCTTTTCTTTCAAAATTATCCATAATCGTGTTTTGATTTCTAGGCATTTTTCATGCATTTTAACCATTGATTTATACTAACATGGGTGTTCTGAAGCTATTGGTGCCCTTGAATTGAATTAATAATGCCTGTGTAAGAATTCACCATGAAAGCTTTCTAGGGTTTCTGAAGCTCCAAAAGAGGGGTTCCTTCATCTGGAAAAATTGGACAATCAAAGTGATACCATTAAAATCGTGACGTCCTGAAGAATTAAACTCACACCTCGCGCTCAATTTATGATAATCCTGGGCGTATTCGCTATTTTTGTATATTGCAGTTAGTGGGGGTTTAAAACCCCCGCTATCTATGTTTTATTTTCAGGCAAAACGAAGAAGAAAGTGGACGTGGCTCATGGTGACTGGCGCATTTGAATTTTGGCGCGTTGGATATCACTCAGTGTTGTTTTGCATTATATTGTTTGCTTGCTAATTCCTATACAACGCACGCGCATGGCTCAACTGGCAATTGGCATATCTGGTAAACGCTGGGACCTGGGTTCGATTCCCAGGTCCCCCACTTATTCAATAATTTTTCTCCTAACGTGTTCCTATGCAGTATGCCATCCAAGGACCATCATGCGTCCTCACCATCTAGCCTGCCAAGTGTCCAGAAGGCCAATCCAAAGGCCAGAACATGCAGCTCACCATGGACGCTAGTCAACCGTTCCACACACACGCTGGAAAAGTCAAAAGAACCTGGGATTCTTGGGCCTAATTGCTTCAACAAACCTCCCAGATTGGGTCAGACACCCCATGGTTTGCATTATATTTCTTAATTTCTTTTTTCTTTTCTCCTTTTTATTTTAATTGCTCTTTTTGTTTTATTTAATTCACAAATTTAATTTTCATAATACAAAACCAGAAAAAAATCAAAACTAAAAAAAAAAATGTTTATTTAATGTTTAGTCCATTAATATTTTAGTAAATAAAGTTTTAATAATCAATTTAGGTTAATTTAGGTTAAAATTTTAATGTTTTTTTTTCTTAATAACTAAAATACATAGAAATTAAGGTTTTTAGCATTTTTACCTTTTCTTTTAATAAATAATTTTTTTCTTCTTATTATTATTATCAACTATTAATTAATTTTGTAAATACTCATGTAATTAAATGATTAGTGTAAATTAGGTTAAAACTTTAATTTTTTTTCTTTAATAATTAAAAATATTTAGAATTAGGGTTTCTTTTAATATTAATTTCCTTTAGTTCATAAATACCAAAAACCATAAAAAAAAATAACTTCTTTTCTCATTAAATAATTAATTAACCTTCAATTTTAATTTAATTTCTCAAAAGGGTCCAACGCCCTCGCATATTCGATTCTAATTTCCCTTCGCACGTTTGTTCTTATTTTTCGTTTTAAATATAATGTAACTGCTCAAGCCTTGTAATAGTAATTAGGAAATTTATTTATTTTCCGCATTTTATTAAAAAACGGGTCTTTGTTAATTTGACGATGTATAGACCCGCGCCTTGTAATAGCGTAGGACCTTTATTTTCCGCATTTTAATTTCCGCACCTTTAAACTGCTAATCACATGAAGGAATGAATGGCCCAAATAAAATCAAAGCGTAGCTCACCCAATGCATGATCAAGATAAAACATAACTAAAAGCAATACACGAATTCACACACCACTCCTAGGGTACGCCTCACTGTTGCCTTGCCCCTCGAAACGTGGTCATCGAGTATAGGACGTTTTAGTAAGTCCTTATGTCCATGAACATGGCATAAGGGTAGCTTCTAAGGTGTCCTACTGTTGCTCTGGTGACCACACCGTCCCTAAAAAACGAATTGACCCGAACACCTCCAATGGTAGTGCTACCTACCTCTCAATGGTGGGATGGCACTACCTTAAGGACATTTACACAGCCTAATTCCTTAGGGTAGGTAGATGACTCGTAGATACTTGCTCTATTCAAAACAAAACAAAACTCTTTTCACACCGACACTTTTCAAAAAGTTTTCAAAACAATTTTTCAAACACTCTTGAGGACTGATACAAGAGTCGATCTGAAATCTTTAAACGAAACTTTTTCAAACCCACGCACTTTTGAAAAGCAAACAAACATTTTGAAAACATAAGAGCAAGTATCTAAGAGCCCATGGATAACCATGGATAGAAAGGGTTCTAACACCTTCCCTTTTTATAAATCTACCTCCCGAATCGAGAAACTATCTCATAAGGAATTTTGTTGTGCTTTTGTCCTTTCCATGTTGGAGAAAATAAAAGACGGTGGCGACTCTTGCTTACCGCGACATTTCGCGAACCAGCGTTAAACAGTCAGTTCCAGATCCACCGATCACAGAACTGGCGACTCTGCTGGGGAAAGGAAGTAGGGTGTACCTTAGGAATAGTTCATCATCATGTTTTCAATTGCTTTGCTTTGATTGCTTTACATTTGTGGGCTTTGCATCGGAAGTTTCATAGATCCTAACCCGGATCTGGGGATACCCTTTTAGGTAGCATAAGCTGTGAGGGACCTGTCCGGCGTAGACCGACACGGGTGAAGCAGTGGCTACGTTGGTGTGGCGCCTTGGTCTGTACCGATATCCCTTGTGTCGCAACAAGGAGAATATGGGTCTTCTGAGGAGTCATTAAACACCAACCGACCTTAGAACCTTAAATGACCCAACTTGGCCAATAGAACAGTAGCAGTATGCTACGCCCATTGAGGCTAAACTCTCGTGATGGTTCTGGCTGCAAGAAAAGGTTGCGATGCTGGAGTTATGACCGATTGAGGGTAGTCAGTGATATTGGGATCCTCTAGAACCCGGTTACTTCTGATAGGACAGGTCTTAACCAACAAACTGAAAGAGGGTAATACCTAGACCCCATGCTGGCCTAAACTCTAAGGGCTCTTTGTGTGACTTGTGTGCTTTCAAACTTGACTACTTGCATACTTGTTATCTGATACATGAGTTTCTTGCAGGTTTTGTTTATAGTCCTTAAACTGGACTTATTACAGGGCACCTCACACCTTTGCACCCACATGCATAACATCATACCATCATACCATTGCATACATCCTGCATAAGGACTAATCCATTTCAAGGATCTCAAGGGCTTGTGATGCAGGTCATGATGAACCAGAATGTCTAGCAAGGGGCAAAGGGGATTTATTTTCCCCTAGCCAGGTTGATAACTTGAGTCAGGGGCTATGACCCACTGGATATGGTGAGCCTTGACTCTTGAAGAATGACTCTCAACAATATGAAGTTCCTTCAATCAAGCCACCGGATCCCGATCCTAACAAAGTTCCTTGTTTACCCCGCGAGATCCTTGAAAACATCGCATGCATACATACATATCATTGCATTACAGGTACCCTTTTTGACAGGTCACTCACCTTCTTCGCTGTTTATTTCAGCAATGGCTTCCCAACAAGATAACCAGGGTCCTCATGCTCAAGAGACTCAGTTCAGGGAGATCTTCTTAAGCCTATCCAAGGGGCAGGAAGAGTTGAGGACACTCCTTATGGGGAATTTGGCCAAGCAAAGCCCCGATGATGACAAGGACGAACGGCTGAAACGTCTACAAGCTGAGGTAGATACTATGAAAACCCAGATGCTGGGGCAAATGGCTCTTATCCAAGGCTTGGCTCGGAAGCAAGAAGAATTGAGAACTGTGATCAACCTGCTTCATCAAGACAAATACAACAGTATGAAGCCAGCAGTCAGGGTTGGGGACCAAACCGGTAATCAACCCCCAAGAAGTCAAAGGTCTGGTCCAATGAATAGACCTCTCCAAACTGCTACCACTTCACAGGTCCAACAATGACCTCGCCAAGAAAAACAGGTTGATCAGAGCCAGCCGGACAAGCCCAAAAGGCAATTCACCGAGCTCAACACGTCACTAACTCAAGCGCTACCACAAATGTTGAAGGCAGGGCTGATTACACTAAGGGTTCCTTTCCGGAGTCCAAACACTTTCGCTCCTACCTATCATCCCAATGAAAGGTGCGCATACCACGCTGACAGTCCGTGACATGACACAAACAATTGCTGGGCTCTGAAGAACAAGACCCAAGACTTGATTGACAGGGGGGTGCTGGAGTTTATGCCGGACGACAAAATGAAAATCTGCTGCTGAGAATCTTCCATCCGAGATGACTAGTGCAAACTAAGAAGCTTTTGTTTATCAGAAATTTCAAGTTATAATTTTCTTTTGATTGTTCAAACATTTATTCATGTTAAACATTGTTATTTCATTAATGCATCGCGTATGCCTGTTTTGAATCAATATATTCGCATTCGCTATATTTAAAATTGCTTTCATTTTTTGTGATGTTCAATGCTCGATTAATAATTCTAAGCCTCTTGAGGGAGGATGACGAAAATGATATCACGATTTTTACAGTATGCTTTTGAACAGACCCCGCTGATGAGGTACAGGCATTGTTTCAAATCCTAAACACTGGAGTTATAAGGAAGATAATCCCTCTTCAACCCCTTTGAGCCAAAGAAGTAGGAGTTTTTCTTTTCGAAAATTGAAACCCTTAATCATAACCTGGGGCAGGGTAGTTTTCTCAGTTGACTCAAGTGCATAACAAATGGCACCAAAGCGGTCCTTACAAAAAAAAAGAAGACAGTGATGATTCCGAATAATCATAAAGATAGGCAGTCATTATATCTCAAAAATAAAAACCCAATAAGTCAAAACCTATGAAGGAGACTTCCAAAACTGGGGCATCCCGCTGACTGTAATCACAAAAGAAACAGTTCAGGCAAAATTCAGGGATAACGAAATCAAAAAGAAAGAGGTCATACAAACCCTCAACAAAAGAACAAAATGACTGCCTATTCAAAATAAATTGTCAACATCCGAACCATCACTGGTATATCAAAGCAAAGACTCAAGCAAGGTCTAACGCACGATCAACTGAGCTTAGGTTTGAAGAACATCACAAAGAACAGGTGGGTACAAATAATTTGAGCCTTTATCCTTTGTTTCTTAAACCATGAACCATGCCACGTTATAACCCTTAAAAGTCCTAGCTGAAGCATGGGTTAATTCGAAAGCATACTGTTACGAAAGGTATCCTGACTCCTTAAGGCCTACGGTAAATACGGAGTTGACATCACGTTTTACAAACATTCACTTGTTTTATGAAAAAAGAATGCATTTTCAAAATCTTCAAGACAGACATAAGCTTCACATTTTTGATATAACATTGTTTGCATATGACTATTTGTTTGAACAACAGGGAAATTCGCACGATGAATACCTAGTGAACAAAAGCACTTCCAATCAAGGGGCAGGCATGATCATTGTCCATCATCTGGGGCAGTCCAATCAGGATTCGGAGAATCTCTCAAAGGCCAAATAGCCTGGGGCAAATCTCCGCCTGAGTCACTTGGAGGCATTCCAGCAACGAATCTTGCCTGATCAAACATCTTCTGGTAGCACGGAAAAACACTTCTAAACAGGGGCAACTCCCTACATTCTGAGAGCGTGGACATAGTCGAAAAATACTGCGCATAATCAAAGACCCGCTAGGTTGACACGCCTAGGCAAAAATAAGGGCTACCCGGCGAACCAAAAGGGTTCGGGCAAAATGAGGGATGAAATGAAAAATCTGTACACCCGGCAAACTGAAAACCTGAAAAGGCGGCTTGGGCAAAAATGGGTATCCCGGTGGACTGAAAACCCGAAAGGGCGGTCCAGGCAAGAGTTAGGGATCAAAAGCGTACGACTATGTCCCGGCATCTCGTCACTTGCCTATCAGAAGAAGGTTTGTCAAACGGCAGTTATCAAGACCCCACAGATATCTTCTCCCGCATCAGAAACAGGGGCAATACAAGTTGTCTAAACAATCTAATGGCTCTGTCCACCAAGGTACCAAGGTAAATTCAGCTGAAGAACGTAACCAAGATATCTTAAATCCCCAGAGAGTGAGTTAGCAAGTCAATGCACTCTCCCCAAGCAGAGTTATCCGGTCAGCCTTAAGGAAGTTGGGTATCCCCCAGCAGAGCTCAACATTCCTCAGCGCAGTATACAAACATTCTTAACAAGCATCCCCGACAGTCTTGATCTAAGATTGTTCCCTGGCGGTATACCAGACATTCAGCAGAGCCACTTCCCCAATATATCTCAAAAATTTCCCCAGGAGAGTCCAATCCAGATTTCCCCAGGAAAGTTTGAATCAATCTCCCCAGCAGGAAGCTTATCCCCAGTAGATTCTGGAAGCTTGCCACCTGCAGAGCACGAACGCGTCCCCCGACTTTATTCAAAGGTTATTTCCCTACCAGGATATAACTGGGTTATCCTCAGCCAAAAGCCACAGAAAGATCATCCTCGGCGAAGTCTTCTTATCCCCAGCGAAGTTATCATCAACATCTCAACATAGTACCTCTCTTCCCACAGAGTATTGTTCCCCAGCAAGATCGCTAGAATAATTTTTCCCCGCAGAGTAATTCATTCGCCAAGTTTATTCCCCAACGGAGTCATCTTCTCCTACCGGTATTCTTGCAACCATCACTCCCCAGCGGAAACAACAAAGCACTATTCTTCAACATCAGCCCAGGATGTGACTTCCCGACACCCGTCAAGGATTTATTTTCCTAAGACGAAAACATACATTCATAAACATCGCATTTCCATACATTATAGCATGCATATACGCATCATGAACATATAATCTCATCACGCATGTCATACATCATGACATCGCATACAACTAACGTTTTGTCTTTTCAGGACAAAAGTTAATACAAAGATGATTGCTATCAATAGTCGTGATTCCAGATCCGATGCCTGTATCTCGCCAGGGTGTATCTGTTGACGACTAGCATTACCAGACTCGATTCTTGTATCCTGCCAGGGCACGTCTGAAGAGTTCGAGGATCCGATTCCTGTATCCTGCCAGGGTGTATCTGTTGACGACTAGCATTACCAGACTCGATTCCTGTATCCTGCCAGGGCACGTCTGAAGAGTTCGAGGATCCGATTCCTGTATCTGTTGATGACTAGCATTACCAGACTCGATTCCTGTATCCTGCCAGGGAACGTCTGAAGAGTTCGAGGATCCGATTCCTGTATCCTGCTAGGGTGTATCTGTTGACGACTAGCATTACCAGACTCGATTCCTATATCCTTCCAGGGCACGTCTGAAGAGTTCGAAGATCCGATTCCTGTATCCTGCCAGGGTGTATCTGTTGACGACTACATTACCAGACTCGATTCATGTATCTTGCCAGGATGCGTCTGAAGAGTTTGAGGATCCGATTCCTGTATCTTGCCAGGGTGTATCTGTTAACGACTAGCATTACCAGACCCGATTCCTGTATCTTGCCAGGGTGCGTCTGAAGAGTTCGAAGATCCGATTCCTGTATCTTGCCAGGGTGTATCTGTTGACGACTATATTCTCCAGACTCGATTCCTGTATCTCGCCAGGGCACGTCTGAAGAGTTTAAAGATCCGATTCCTGTAGCCAGCCAGGGCGCATCTACACAAAGAGTTTGAAGACCAACTCCTGTAACAGGCCAGATAATCATTTCCTTTTTCAGGTACGCAAGTTCTCGCTAAGGAAACTCTTACGCGATCGACACCCAGATGGCATCTATAAGCCCATCCACCTATCCATCACCTCTCAACATGGCATCTATAAGCCCATCTTTCTATCCATCAATCTCCAAATGGCATCTGTAAGCCCATTCTCGTCATCACACTGCTGACACACTCTATGTGAGTGCAAATTTCTGGGCACTCTAGTGTTCAATCATATACCACCTTCGGATTACGAAAGGCACGCCAGCCAATCTACATCATCAGGTTTAAGAAGATTGAATATGGGCAACTGTTGTACCCCAAAATTTGCCCTCCCATATTCTTCAGGATTTGCTAAGAGCATGCTTCAAAATCTCCCAAGGGTTGCACAGTCCAATTGCCTCCTAACAGTCAGAAATTAGGGTTTTGGTTCTGGAAAATAAATTGAGGTTTCCAAGGGTCCAAACAAGTCCCACATGCCTACATACATTGTCAAGCATCCATATGTCAAGTTTCAAGACTCACAACATCAAATTGCACAGTCAAAAACCCTGAATGCTTCACAGTCAACTGTAGGGGCAAAATGGTCATTTGACAGTCAAAAGTCAAAATTTTTGGTCAACATCTTATTTTGAAGCCACAAACATCATTTGATCAATTCTTGATCATGATTCTCAAAGCATGGCTCAAAAAGTCTCAAGATGCAAAAGTTTCTATTTTTGGACAGTTGAAAAAGTCAACTGCAAATTGACCAAGGCATAACTTCCACATGGTTTATTAGAAAAATTCCATCCAAAGCTCATTTTTAAGATAATGACATTTCCTACAACTCATCTTCACACTTCAAGTCCAATAAATGCTCTCACAAAAAGTTATCAATTTCAACATTATAGGTCATTTTCAAAAGTCAACAAAAGGGCACTTTAAGTCAAAGACCATAACTTGAGATTGGTAAATCAAAATGACATGGGACCAAAGACATTGGTTAGAGGACTTCAATACCTTTCCAGAATGTCCAAGAACATGATCAAAGCTTAAAAATTGAGCAAGATATGCCTTGTGGAAGTTGGGAAATTTTTGGGAATTTTGAAAAGTCAACTTTGCTTCAAATGCCTCAAAATTGCTAATGGGCCTCAATTTCTTCCATGAATCATCATCCAAAGGCTATGCACGACCCATTGACAATCAACGGAGTTATTTTTATCATTTTTGATTAATTATTTGAATTCTTATTATTATTAATTCACTTAATTAAAATTAAATATGAAAAATAGCAAATCACACCTTTCAAATCTTTTTATGCAGAGATCTCCCTCACTATGTACTCAATATCTCGTGTACCATTCAAAAAGGAAATAATCTTCCATGATTTGGCATAATTAGCATGAAAAAGATTGAAGAAAAGATATGGAAAATCAAAAATTAAAAGTCATAAATGGATGGATTTTGGGCTGGCTTTTTAACCTAATTCCATTCATATACATGTACACAATTGAAACCTAGGCCATAAGACACAGAATCTGCGCTCAGAACACAAGAACACATTGCACTTTTTTCACAAAAAATCTCAAAACTGAAAACCCAGCTAGAGCTCGTTTCAAGGCCTAAAAGCTATTCCAAAAGCTTGCTAAGACATCCAGGAAGGGATTCAAATCAAAACCAAGTCTCCACGCACAAGGAATTGGTAGAACATAATTGCTTTTCTTTCAAAATTATCCATAATCGTGTTTTGATTTCTAGGCATTTTTCATGCATTGTAACCATTGATTTATACTAACATGGGTGTTCTGAAGCTATTGGTGCCCTTGAATTGAATTAATAATGCCTGTGTAAGAATTCACCATGAAAGCTTTCTAGGGTTTCTGAAGCTCCAAAAGAGGGGTTCCTTCATCTGGAAAAATTGGACAATCAAAGTGATACCATTAAAATCGTGACGTCCTGACGAATTAAACTCACACCTCGCGCTCAATTTATGATAATCCTGGGCGTATTCGCTATTTTTGTATATTGCAGTTAGTGGGGGTTTAAAACCCCTGCTATCTATGTTTTATTTTCAGGCAAAACGAAGAAGAAAGTGGATGTGGCTCATGGTGACTGGCGCATTTGAATTTTGGCGCGTTGGATATCACTCAGTGTTGTTTTGCATTATATTGTTTGCTTGCTAATTCCTATACAATGTGCGCGCATGGCTCAACTGGCAATTGGCATATCTGGTAAACGCTGGGACCTGGGTTCGATTCCCAGGTCCCCCACTTATTCAATAATTTTTCTCCTAACGTGTTCCTATGCAGTATGCCATCCAAGGACCATCATGCGTCCTCACCATCTAGCCTGCCAAGTGTCCAGAAGGCCAATCCAAAGGCCAGAACATGCAGCTCACCATGGACGCTAGTCAACCGTTCCACACACGCGCTGGAAAAGTCAAAAGGGCCTGGGATTCTTGGGCCTAATTGCTTCAACAAACCTCCCAGATTGGGTCAGACACCCCATGGTTTGCATTATATTTCTTAATTTCTTTTTTCTTTTCTCCTTTTTATTTTAATTGCTCTTTTTGTTTTATTTAATTCACAAATTTAATTTTCATAATACAAAACCAGAAAAAAATCAAAACTAAAAAAAAATATGTTTATTTAATGTTTAGTCCATTAATATTTTTGTAAATAAAGTTTTAATAATCAATTTAGGTTAATTTAGGTTAAAATTTTAATGTTTTTTTTTCTTAATAACTAAAATACATAGAAATTAGGGTTTTTAGCATTTTTACCTTTTCTTTTAATAAATAATTTTTTTTCTTCTTATTATTATTATTAACTATTAATTAATTTTGTAAATACTCATGTAATTAAATGATTAGTGTAAATTAGGTTAAAACTTTAATTTTTTTTCTTTAATAATTAAAAATATTTAGAATCAGGGTTTCTTTTAATATTAATTTCCTTTAGTTCATAAATACCAAAAACCATAAAAAAAAATAACTTCTTTTCTCATTAAATAATTAATTAACCTTCAATTTTAATTTAATTTCTCAAAAGGGTCCAACGCCCTCGCATATTCGATTCTAATTTCCCTTCGCGCGTTTGTTCTTATTTTTCGTTTTAAATATAATGTAACTGCTCAAGCCTTGTAATAGTAATTAGGAAATTTATTTATTTTCTGCATTTTATTAAAAAACGGGTCTTTGTTAATTTGGCGATGTATAGACCCGCGCCTTGTAATACCGTAGGACCTTTATTTTCCGCATTTTAATTTCCGCACCTTTAAACTGCTAATCACGTGAAGGAATGAATGGCCCAAATAAAATCAAAGCGTAGCTCACCCAATGCATGATCAAGATAAAACATAACTGAAAGCAATACACGAATTCACACACCACTCCTAGGGTACGCCTCACTGTTGCCTTGCCCCTCAAAACGTGGTCGTCGAGTATAGGACGTTTTAGTAAGTCCTTATGTCCATGAACATGGCATAAGAGTATCTTCTAAGGTGTCCTACTGTTGCTCTGGTGACCACACCGTCCCTAAAAAACGAATTGACTCGAACACCTCCAACGGTAGTGCTACCTACCTCTCAATGGTGGGATGGCACTACCTTAAGGACATTTACACAGCCTAATTCCTTAGGGTAGGTAGATGACTCGTAGATACTTGATCTATTCAAAACAAAACAAAACTCTTTTCACACCGACACTTTTCAAAAAGTTTTCAAAACAATTTTTTAAACACTCTTGAGGACTGATACAAGAGTCGATCTGAAATCTTTAAACGAAACTTTTTCAAACCCACGCACTTTTGAGAAGCAAACAAACATTTTGAAAACATAAGAGCAAGTATCTAAGAGCCCATGGATAACCATGGATAAAAAGGGTGCTAACACCTTCCTTTTCTATAAATCTACCTCCCGAACCGAGAAACTATCTCATAAGGAATTTTGCTGTGCTTTTGTCCTTTCCATGTTGGAGAAAATAAAAGACGGTGGCGACTCTTGCTTACCGCGACATTTCGCGAACCAGCGTTAAATAGTCAGTTCCAGATCCACCGATCACACCCACAATGGTCAACAATGATAATATTCTCTTTGGATCGAGAACACCAATGGATATCTAAATGTGTAAGCGTCATTAACCTTTGTGACCACCTCAAACCTTGCTCATTCTTCAAGACTGATTGGGGCAGATGAGAAATAAACCATCTTGCCAGGAGAGGAGTACAACACATAAGAACACCTCTTTTCCTCATTGTACGAGTGTGAAAAGAGTGGAGGATATCCCCAAGCAATGTAGGCACCGGGTTGCGAGACATGAAGATTTTGACAGCGCTCACATCTATGAGTTGGTCAGGATTAGGGAACAAGACCATCCCATAGATGAGAAGAGCTACAATCTCCTCAAAAGCTTGCAAGTCTAGGGAATTCCAACAACTTTGGGCCTTCTCAAACAGAAACTTTGCCAAGAAACCTTTGACACTACTTCTAGTTTCCCAATGAGTTGTGACATCAGATGAGTGCAAGTGCAGGGCTTGAGCAATCTCTTCTGGCTTTGGATCTCTTTCCGTACCGTTGAAGGGTAGTTGATTGAGAATAGGAATCCTCAATAGTTGAGATAATTCTTCCAAAGTGGGCACAAGTTGATAGTCAGGAAATGTGAAGCAATGATGTAAAGGGTCAAAGAACTGGAAGAGAACTTTCAGCATGTCCTCCTCTGTGTTGGAAGTGACCAAGTTGAGTAGACAACCATGTCTCTCGGTGAATGGAGAGTTCTCAGGAATCCTTGAAGCTAGCTCCTTGAGTTGTGGAGGAATTCTTACAAGGTTGGATAGTTTTCCTGCGAAGTGAATCCATAACCTACAAAACAAGAACAAAGATGAATCTCCAAAATCCTTGAAATGGTTAGTGAATGCATATGATGTTCATGATGTCCATGATGTTATGCACAAGTATATGTACAAGAAAATCATACAAGTTCCTAGTTTTAGGCTTGCACGGGGTTTCATAGGTAAGCACCCTCTTGAAGTTTAGTTGGCTCAACCTGTCCTAGCAATAGTAACCAGGTTCTAAGGAGCTCAATATCACTGGATTATTTCCTTGTTCATTGTTTCAGTTCAAGCCTCTTTACTGGCGACCGAAATATTCCAAGAAACCAACCCTTAATGAGTGTAGTATCGAGTATCTACCAACTTCGGACTGCACCAAAGCCGGTCATCTCACTACATCCTAAAAGGCCAAGTTGGTCAAGTAAAGGTTCTAGAAGTTCATTAGTGCTTTATGACATCACACAACGGCCCCGTATTCTCTTTGATTGACTCAAAGGCTACCGGTACCCACAAATATGTCGCACTAATATAGCTATTGCTTAGACCATGTCGGTATACCCCGCACATTTTCCATAACATATTGCTATTTACCTATAATGTTTCTCAAATCCGGGTGGAGGATTCAAACCCAAACAAAGAACCATAATTGTAAAGCAAACAAGTCAAACAATTGTAAGCAAATAAAGGTGATCTAAACCTTAAGGTAACCCCACTTTTAGAATTTTCTCCAGCAGAGTCGCCAGTTCTGTAATGCGGTGGGAGAACTGACTTGCAGTTTTGCGTTTGTGTTTGCAAATGTTGCAGTTAGCAAGAGTCGCCACCGACTTTTCTTTTATCCAAAAGGAAAGGTAAAAAAGCACAAGAAAGACCTTTGAGATATTTTCTTGGGTTCGGGGGGTAGATTATGAAAAGGGAAGGTGCTAGCACCCTTTTCATCCATGGTTTTCCATGGGCTCTTAGTTACTTGTTTAGATCACCTGCTTTGCTTTGTTTTGTTTGAAATGGTGCTTGGTGTGGTTTTGAAAGTATTTTGAAAAGAGGCCACTCGTTTAGGAAATCTTTGTAATGATTCTCGTTTGTAAGAATGTATACAAAGATGTTTGTCTTTTGAAAATGTTTTCAATGTTTTTGAAAGATGTTTTGAAATGTGTGTATGTTTGTTTTTGAAAATAGCAAGGATTTGTTTTGAAATGTAACAAGTAACTAGAAGCTAATCTACCTACTCAAATGTCTTTCTTGTGCATTTTTATTCCTTTGACATTGTTGATTTACCATTGATTTGGTAAACAACCCTATCTTTGGATGTTAACGGGACGGGCGTGGGTCATCGTATGACCATGATAACAATGTTGCCAAGTATCTTAGCATGTTTGAGGGACCAAGATCATTTGTTTAGAAAACCTTTTGATAGCGTCATCGAGGGACTATGATGTTATATTTGTTTTGTTTTGCCAAGATACTTCGCATGCGTAACATGGCCATTTTAATTTAGGCAACCAAGTGGGTGAAACCCTAAGGGTGCTTGTGTGCAAAGTGTGTCATTTTTCATGCTTTTGTCTTGCATTAGGTTTTTTCTATTTGTTTTGTTTTTGTTCTTGTCATGCAAACCCTAGTTTACTAAACATGGTATTAAAGCGATAAATTGCGTAAATGTAAACTAAGCTATTACAACAATTATTATGGGAGGGGGGATACAAGTTTTTTGAATGGGGATTTTGCACAAACATAAATCTAAAAATACTATTACAACCCAATCGAATATTGTGCGCATTAAATAAATAAACAAGTATTAAAATGCAATGCAAATGTATTTATGTGAAAAATGTTTTGGTATTTGTTTTTTGTATGAGAAAATAATTTATTTAAACCCTAGAAAAAGGAAAAAAATGATTATTTATTTTTGAAGGGATGAAACCCTAGTTTTCAATTAAAAGAAAAAAATATGTTCTATATTATTATTTTGTCCATTTTTTATAAAAGAAAATAATAATAATATTATATGTGAATATTAAAAATTAAATATACGTAGAAAATAAAAATTTTATGTATATTAATTATATAATAAAAAAAAGTTAAGTATTTTTTAAGTGCATTTACAAATTTATTTAAGAAAATAAAATCTATTATCCTAATAAATTATTTTTTATGCAAAAAATAATAAATAAAATAAAATAAAATTGCAAAAATAAAGAAATTAATTTTTTATGATTTTTTAATGTTCAAAAAAAATAATTAAAAGCAATAAAAATAAAAATATGAGAAAATATGAAAAATATAACAAAATAAGTCAGGGGGTGCAAATAGTGGATCAGGAGGTGTGAAAAGCAAAAACAAAAACAGCCCAACGCGCCAAATAGCCCAGGCGCTTCGTCCGTGTCCTCCAGCTTCTTCTCCTTCACGCGTTTTTCCTTCAAATCTGTAACTTGCTAATGCTTGCACAAAAACAAAAACTTATAACATGAAACTTGTGGCATTTAATATTACGATTCCAACCGTATGAAATTTGTAACCTAACTCTCAAAGATCAGAGAGAATTTTGGGACCCCTAATTCGTGACCTAAAAATTTCATGAACTTCAAGCTTCAAATTCTCACAGCATAGTTTATAAATGAAAAGTATGCATATGTACAGCTTCACCATGTTACAGACTACATATTTTCTTCACAAATCAAGGCTTGAGGATGCCTAAATACAGAGATAGAGTTTTGAAAAATACCTCCTTCAGTTGTATTTGGATATAGCAATGCAGGGACTTTGATGGAGGCCTTAGGATTGTGTGAGCTTCCTTGAACTTCCTTCAAGCTATTCCAATGCCTAGCTTGCTTTGTGGATAGCTAGAACTCTTTGCACAAGTCAAGTTGCAAGCTTCCAAAGTGAAAATGGCAATGACTGAAACAGGGCTTACAGAAGCAGAGTAAGGGCTTGGCTTGCTTTGGTTTGATATGTAGAAGATGTTTCAAGTGTTAAAATGCAAAACGCATAAGCCAAAAATGAAATGGCTATGATTTTGTAGCAACTGTATATTTTGACAGAAAATTGGAGTTTTTGTGTTTTGGAGAGTTTCAGATGTAAAGCAATCGTGTTCTAGTTTGTAACAAGTTTGTGAATATGTATAGAATGGATACAAAGTCCACTCCTCACTAGCTGTGCAAGCTTTTTACCTTTTGGCAACTTTTCTTGTATTTGAAGAAAAGTGAAGTGACCAAACTAACAGGCATATCCTTGCTTGCTTGATAGCTGCAGAGAGTTGGTCTACATTGCTTGTGACCTGTAAAAATTGTTTGCACCAAAGGGACAGGTCCAAGGCTTAAGATGGACAAAATTGCAAAAGCTCACCTTTATGAAAATGGCAATGTGAACTTTTGGCCAAAAATAAAAATGTCTCTTGTACAATGCTTCAAAAGTGAAAATAAAGCCTTTAACTTCTGAGTTTGCATTTAATTATGGAGTGTAGAGTGAGTTTAGGACCTGTAAAGCAAGATTCAAACATCAAAGACCTGATTTGCAACTTGATGCTTTGTGAAAATGGCATGAACAAAAGTGACAAAATGCCAACTTCTCCTCTTCGATTCTCCCTAACCAAAAATGATCTTGGAGAGTTCTTGGACATTTTGGAAAGCTTGCAATGTGCTATATAATCCATATTTGAAATGAAATTTTAGATACCTCTTGGAACTAGGTGAAAAATGTCCATGAAGTTGGGTCAAAAAACTGCCTAAATTAGGGCAAATTTTCACTAAGTTATTTAGTTCATGGACCTATATTCACAAATTCATAACTTGAGATCCAAGCATATTCTGGGAAAAGTTTGTGAAGAAAAGTTGTAGATTTCATGGAGGAATACAACTTTCATGTTGGAAGTTTTCTTTGAATCAAATTGAATCATGGTGAAAAAATGGTGGAAAGTTGTGAAAAAATAAGAAAATTTCCATACTTAGAAAAATTCTAAGTTATGAAAATTTTCAAATTCAAAACCCTAATTTTCAAAATTGGTTTTCTTGGTGGAAAAGTTTCATATTTTGATATATCTTGATAAATTATGAACCTTGGCACTTGATTTTGACCAAAAAGTCAAAGTTTGACTTTTCAGTGTACAATTGACTTTTGATCAGTTGACTGCAAAATTCATCTGTCAATCCAATGAACTTGAGATCTTGTGAACCATGTAATTAGGTCAATATGATGCCATTGGACCCTTGAAATCATGTTTGAACCCAATTGGTCATTGGCTAGGTTAAAAATCAGAAATTGCCCTTTCTCAGTCAAAACCCTAATTTTGACCATTTTGCCCTTTTGATGATTTGATCAAATTTCTTGAAGAGTTGTGATCTAAACTTGATCAAATGGTACATATGAGTCTAAAATGTTGATGTGGATAAAAAATTATGAAGTTTGACTGTAAATTAGCCATGGTTGACTTTTCCCCCAATATAATTGATTTTTAGGTCAACTGTCCAATTGACTGATAAAAAATGTGATTCAAGGCTTGAAACTTAACATGAGCAATCTTAGGGGTCCAAGATGATGTATGAAAGTCACATGAAGCATTGATGGTCCAAAAATCCTTTTGCAAACTCAAACCCTAATTTTAGGTTATTAGTGCAAGATGAGGTATCTTGAGCTGACCAAACCCTAATCCTGTCTTGAGTCAAAGAAGTCTTGTGAGAAAAATATTGATAAATGAGAGGGCATATTTTGGGGTACAACACCTTGTTTCTCTGATAGTGTAACATTGGGATGAGTTACCTGTTTCTATTTGTTTTCTATTTATTTAAATGAAGTGATTTATATTTTTGGATAATTAAAGTTGAATTGATGTTTTTGAATTTCACTACTATATTATAATTTTTGAGAAAGATGTATGTTTGAGAAAATGTAATTCCATTTTTGGAGAAAATTATTCCACTTATTTTATAAATTATGTGTTGGGATTTTAGGTGTTACATAGTGGGTATCAAAGCAGATCGGTTAATCTGACCTAAGTTTTATGAACTGGTTTATACTCTGGTGTGTGGCGTGTGTGCGAACACTATTGATGCATGAATTAGTTAATAACTATTTGCTTTTCTGCTTACGATTAGTTAATATGTCTTAGCTGATTGTGCATAAAGAAATGGTTGGAGGAAGAAACGGCCGAGCGATCATGGAGGCTTTTAGAGCGATGGCTCAGGTGATGGCACAAGCGAATGCAGATTTGCACGCGAATGAGAATGATAATCAGAAAGGTAGACCTAATGAGTATAGTAGGCTGTGAAAGTTTCAAGGGGATGTATGATCCTGAAGAGCTTAGACTTGGCTTCAGGAGATTGAGAAGATTTTCAGAGTTATGTCGAGCACTAATGAGAAGAAGGTGTTTTTCGGCACACATATGATATATGAGGAGGCAAAGTATTGGTGGGAGAATACCCGCTAAAGGTTAGGAGTTATAGGTACTTCGGTTACTTGGGTGAATTTCAACACTGAGTTTATGGAGAAGTATTTTCCAGCTGATGTTTGCAATCGGAAAGAAATTGAGTTATTGCAGCTGAAGCAATGTAATATGACTATGGTTGACTATGCTACTAAGTTTCAGGAGCTGTCAAGGTCCTCACTGTGATACGGTGGGAGAACTGACTTGAGGTTTTGCGTTTGTATTCGCAAATGTTCGGTTTAGCAAGAGTCGCCACCGACTTTTTATTTATCCTAAGGAAAGGTCAAAAAGCACAGGAAAGACCTTCGAGATGTTTTCGTGGGTTCAGGGGGTATATTATGAAAAGGGAAGGTGCTAGCACCCTTTTCATCCATGGTTATCCATGGGCTCTTAGTTACTTGTTTTAGATCACTTGCCTTTGCTTTTCAATTGTGTGAAATGGTGCTTTGTGTGTGTGGTTTTGAAAATGTTTTGAAAAAGATGCCTTGTATAGGCAACCATTGTAACAATTCTTTACTCGAATGTTTTACAAAGGTGTTTGTCTTTTTGAAAAGATGTTTCAATGTTTTTTGAAAGTTGTTTTGGAAATTGTGTTTGTGAAGTGTGTTTGAAAATGGCAAGTGTGTTTTGCAAGTTTGGATCAAGTAACCAAGAGCTATCTACCCTAAATTTACTCAAAGATCTTTCCTTATGTTTTTAACCCTTTTAACAATGTCGTTTCACCATTGTATTTGGTGAACAACCTTGCGTTAGGATGTTAACGGGACGGGCGCGGGTCATCGTATACAATCATTGAAGGCAACTTGTGAGACGCTCTAGAAATTTTTGTAAGGGACAAGATCGTTTTATTGAAGGCAACATCGAGGGTCATCGAGGGACTAACGATCTTTGTTTATTGAAAGGACGTTTGCTAGAGTGTCTCATACTCGAGGGACATGATTGCATTTTTCCGAGGCAACAAGAGAGGTTACCCTAGAGGTGCGAGTGTGAATTGTGTATTGATTTTCATGCATTTATCTTGTGTTAGGTTATCTAGCGGTTGATTTTGAATCTTTGCATACAAACCCTAATTACTATACAGTATATAGAATGCGATAAATTGCGGGAATTTAAAGTCTAAGCTTATTACAAATAAGTATCCGGGGATGGGGGTACAAATGTTTACAAATGGGGATGAGTCTCATCAGAATAGTAGTGTCCAAATATTATTTACAACCAAATCGAATCATCGCATTCTCAATGTAAAAATATAAGAAAAAAGGAATCAAAAGCAATGCAAGATGCACATGATTATTTACAAGTGATTAAGATGTTAACTTAATGTATTATTAAGTATTTTTGTATTTTTGTGTTTTTTGTGTTTTTTGTTAATGTTATAAATAAACAAAAAAAAGGTTTTAAAGAGAAAATATTTTAACTTAACAAAAAATCTATTATTTGCATATTTTGTTAATGTTATTTAGGATTTTTTATAAAAAAAGTGATTTACTAAACAAAAAGTTTTAAAGCCCAGAATATATTATTTTTTTATTTAAAAGGAAATAGGAATTAGTTTAAAAAAGAAATAAAGTGGTCATAAAAGAAAAGTATTAGTTTGTATATACATAACAAAAGTTAAATGGGCCTTAAGAAAAAAACATGCTTGGCCCAAGAAAATGTGTGTTAAAAAAGAACAAGAGGGGGGTGCATGCGCTGGTTTTGTATTGGGCTTGATGGTTCAGTGCAAGGGACAGGCCCAACGGGTTACAACGTTTTTGTTGTTAGGGTTCACATTGTTTGTCTCAGAATTAGGGTTCAGTTCGAACGGCGCCGCTCCCTTCTTCTTCTTCGTCTTTCTCAGTCAGAGCCTCTGACGTCTTCCATGCCTGGCCACTGGACGCCACCTCCAATTCCCTCTCTCCATGGTCGTTCAGGCAGTGACAAGAAAAGGTACTAATTTCTGTTTTAGGGTTTGAATATCCGTGCATGTTTTAGCTTTTTCCTTGTTTTGATCTTTGATTATTATTTGTGTTCGTGTGAGGTGTAGAAAAAAGAAGAGGAATTTATACCTTTGTTCTGCTTTTGGAGAGGAGACGGGGAGTTTGGACAGGAGGCGTTCTCCGGTGGCCAAGGCGAGGGAGCGAGACGCTGATGAAAGCTTTGTTCCGGTACTTGTATCTTTGCTTTGTTTTGTTTTATGATGATGTTATCTTCTGAAAACAACACTTCTGGATCTTCTTTTCTTCTTCTAAATACTTGCTTATGTGATGCTTTCTTCTGAGTTGCTTATGTTTCTGAGTTGCTTTTCCTCTCTTGGGCTTTGACTTTTTTCAATGATGATGATATCTGAGAATGTTGTTATTGTTGTTCTTTGAGTTTTCCTATTTTTGGATTTTTGATGATTCAATGATGAGTTTCTGAGATGCTTGCTTATTGTTGTTCTGATAACTTGATGATGTTGATGATGTTGCCTTATTCTGAGAATGTCTTTTTGGCTATTGTGGATTGGGTTTCTGTTTTGGCCTATGATGAACTTTGGTTTTGAGGCACTTTGGCTTGAACGCTATGCAGTTTGACAGGCTTGGACACTGAGTTTGTTCAGGTTTATTGTGCTTGGCTTGAATGCTTGCTTATTGTGCAGTTTGTTTGGTACAGGCTTCAAGGCTTCTAGAGGTTTTTTTCTTCTGGTTGTTTGATGCAGGCTTGATGTTATAGGCAGGATTGCTTATATTTTTAATACAGGTTTGAAGTTTGTTTGGGTTACAGGCTTTGAAAGGCTTGTTACAGGTATTATGTTTTATGTAGTTTTTGACAGGGCTAAAGGCAGTCTGAAACAAGTTTGAGGTAAGCTTTTGTTTGCTTGCCTGAAGGCAGGCTGAAGCAGGCTTGAAGCAGGCTTCTGGTATGAGTTTGTTTATGCAGGCAAGCTTTGTTTTTGTATGTTTTTGACAGGGCTAAAGACAGGCTTGCAAATTTGCTTGCTTGAAGCAGGCTTGAAGTTTTAGGCTGGTTTCTAAGCTTGAGGCAGTTTGAAGCTTGTTTGCTTTTTGAGAGGCTTTGATACAGGATGTGTTTACAGCTTTTGTGTTATCTTTCTCTATGTGTGTTCTGCCCCCTCCCTTGAACTATTCTCATTTGTTATATTTATTTATCTCTAAGCCTGCCTGAAAAACTGTAAGCCTGCTACTTTTTTTACTCTCTTTCTCTCTCTCTCCAGAAAGCATATCTTTGCTTAGAATATCTTTCTTTCTGAAAAGGTTTTGGCTAGAGAATGATGAAAAATGTACTTTTACAAGCTTGCTTGCATCTTGGTTTTGCTTCTGCATACTTCCAGATTTTCTGCATTTGCTTTTTGTGTACTTGTATGCAGCTTTGTTGACAGTTCTTGGACAGTTTTGTTGACAACTCTTTTTGACAGTTTGGAACTTGTGACTTAGTTTGCCCCTTTGACAATTTGGTTTTCCTAGTTTGATAATGCAATTCAGTTTGGATTTATGCAGCTTTGTGTATTTTGCTTAAATGATTTGTATGCTTGCAAACATTTTACTTCCCTATTTGTGAACCAAGAAGAGACATCTTCTTGCGATTTGCAGAGAGGACGAACAAACTGATTCCGGCCAAAACCTTTAATGATGAGTTTTTGATTAACTGTCTGAAAAATACTTTTCCAAATTAATTGTGTTGACTTCTCCTTTTCTGGCTTTGCAGGTAAACACCAATTGGGGCAAGGGAAGCAGTAGTAGCAGATGAAGATTTCAAGACACTTAGGATATAGTTTTATTTTATTTTAATCATTTGTAATAAACATTATTATAAATACTGTAAATAAAATTACTGTATTTAAATAACACTTGTACCAATAATTAAAAATAAATAAAAGTCATTTTGTCAGATAATTCTCTATTTCACTGTCTATTTAATTATTTAAGTTTCTTGAATTAAAATAGCTGGAAGTATATCCCAATTATTCTAACTTAGATAAGATAAATAATTAATAACGTTGTAGTCTCACAAACCCTGCTTTAACCAGCAATAAGCCCGACATGTCAGTTAACCAATTGCACAGCTAAACAAACAAACGTCCATACGCCTTTCACTTCACTTGATTAAACTAAAACTGCAAATTTTCAATCAGAAGCCTCAGCTTCTATCCCAGAGGTTCAGGTTTTGAGAAACAAACTGAAATCTTGAACAAGCGTCAAAGCAGCGTGACAATCAATTTGGACACTGTGGATTCAAATTCTTCTGAGAATGCGCGTGCAAACCCTAATTCTGGATTTATTGTCAAAGAAGCGTCTGCTTGATCAAACCCTGAGCCAAACTCAACCCAATCAATAGAAACCCTAATAATCTGCTTGGAATGATCCAAAAGTTAATGGAAACCCTAATTTTGTTAGACTGATAAGAAAAGTCTGTTTGACCGATTCTTGAGCCAATTTGAAAAATCAGGAAAAGCCCGAAGCTGTGATTTCTTGTGAAAAAGAGAGAGGGCAAATTTTGGGGTACAACAGTTGCCCCTGTTCAATTTCCTTGAACTTGAAGAGTTAGATTGGCAAGTTTGCCGTTCGCGACTCGAAGGTAAAAGGAGATTGGACACTAGAGTGCCCAAAAAATTTGCACTCGTCAAAGCGTAGTTTGAGGGATGGGCTTAAAGATGCCACTTGGAGATGTGACAGAATCTTGTCGGGGGATGGGCTTAGAGATGCCATCTGGAAATTGTTGGTAGGAGGATGGGCTTATAGATGCCATCTGAAGGTGATTGTATCTTGTTGGAGATGGGCTTGTAGATGCCATCCAAGAATGTTTGTTGAACTGTATGTCGTTGGTGAGTGGGTGAGTATCAGAAAGGTATCCATGTTTGGAACATCTCTGAACTGGGGATCTGAATAAGCAATGAATTGACATCCATGTTTGGAATCATCCGTATACTATTTTCAGAAGTTGAATCTTGAACAAGCGATAGATTAACATCCATGTTTGGAGAATCCGTAAACTGTTTTCAGAAGTCTTGGAGTTGAATAAGCATGAGTTGGTCGAGTAGATATTTGTCCTGTCTGGTTTCAGGTATTAATCTCTGACTTGAGAAAGAAAGATAGTTTTCCTGGCTTGTTACAGGTATTGATCTTCAATCTCTACAGGTATCGTGATGTCGGGAATGGGCTTACAAATGCCATTTGGAGATATGATGGATAGTTGTTGGAGAGGGGCTTAAAGATGCCATCCAAGAATTCTTGTTGAATTGTAATTTGGTAAGTTGAAAGAAGGAACCTGTGTAGGGTTTTTTGATGATGAGTCAGTGTAAAACTGCATCTGAATTTAAGAAGGAACCGGTATAGGGTTGCCTGATGATGAGTCAGTGTAAAACTGCATCTGGATTTGAGAAGGAACCGGTGTAGGGTTTCCTGATGATGAGTTCGTGTAAAACTGCATCTGAATTTGAGAAGGAACCGGTGTAGGGTTGCCTGATGATGAGTCAGTGTAAAACTGCATCTGAAATTTGAGAAGGAACCGGTGTAGGGTTGCTTGATGATGAGTCCGTGTAAAACTGCATCTGAATTTGAGAAGGAACCGGTGTAGGGTTGCCTGATGATGAGTCCGTGTAAAACTGCATCTGAAATGAGAAGGAACCGGTGTAGGGTTGCCTGATGATGAGTCTGTGTAAAACTGCATCTGAAATTGAGAAGGAACCGGTGTAGGGTTGCCTGATGATGAGTCCGTGTAAAACTGCATCTAGATTTGAGAAGGAACCAGTGTAGGGTTGCTTCATGATGAGTCCGTGTAAAACTACATCTGAATAATTGTTAATGATAACCTTTTATTCTTATCCTGAAAAGGACAAAATGTTAGCTAAACACAAAGTTATGTTGCATGATATGTATGATGCAATGGATTTCACTTCATCAATGTTTATGATATGAATGTAATGGATGTGCATGTAAGCTGAGTAGTCTTGCTGAGGAAGACGAATCTTGGATAATGAAATCTTTGACTGCTGTTGGGGAAAGTAAATCCTTGACTGCTGTTGGGGATTGAAAATCCTTTGATCGTTGAAAATGAGAAGTCCTGGGACCACTGTTGGGGACTCAGGAGTTTGGGTTGTATGCCAATCTACTGGGGATTCCTATCTTGAGGAGATCTTTACTGGGGAATATCTGAATATCCTGTGAGGGATTGAGAATGAGAGTCTTCATTCTGCTCGGGGGATATTGAAAACTCTGTGGGGAGAATGTTTATTCTGCTTGGGAAAAAAGTTTAGGAGTCTTAGTCGTCCGTTGCTCTACTAGGGAGTCGAAGTTGAACTGATATCTGGTTGGGTCCAGGTTTCGCAGTAACTTGCTGGGGATTGTAGAGTAGTATACTGGAGGAGAGGAGTTGTGGTCCTTTGATTTGTAGTCGTCGGAGAGGCAAACTTAAGCTGGGGAATCATCCTATGAGAAGGGTTTTGGGGAGATTTGTCATTGCCCCTAGTAGCAAATGCTTGTGGCACGGCCTGGAAATGTTTGACTGTATGTAACCCTTTGTCGGGATTGACGTTCAATGCCCCAAGTGTCGGAGATGGAGACTTGCCCCTTGTTATCCTGCAATTGACTGATTTCTTGAAATCTTGACTGGACTGCCCCAGGTTAACTGAACTTTGAAAGATCTGTTGAAATCTTAACTGGACTGTCCCAGGTGTGCTGGATAGAGACATGTCAAGTCCCCTTGTTGATAGGAGATTTGTCAATGGAAGTGTCATCCTTTTTGAAGTGATTTTATTCACTGAGAGAGCTTTCGTTCATCGGATATTCATTGTGTGAATTTCTCCGCTGTCAAACAAATAGCTAAATGCAAACAATGATATTCAAGTAATGCAAAGTTTATGTTTGTCTCGAAGTTTTGAAAAAAATGCGTTTTTTAGCAGAAAACTTATTATAAGACAAATTCAACACAAGATTTAGGGCAAAGCCTTACAGGAGTCAGGATACCTTTTGTAACAGTATGCTTTCGAACTAACCCATGCTTCAATTAAGACTTTTGAAGGGTTGTAACGTGGCTTGGTTCACGGTTTAAGAAACAAAGGATAAAGGCTCAAAGTATATTTGTACCCACCCGCTCTTCGTGACGTTCTTCAATCCTAAACTTAGTTAATTATGCGTCGAACTCTATTCGAATTTGGAACGACCTTTTGGTGACGGCTCACACCAGTTGAATTTTATGGAAGGCAGCCATCATCTCCTTTTTCTTTTGCAACATTTTTCATGTTGTTGAGGATTTGTAATGACCTCGTTCTTTTGATTTGTTATCCCTAACTTTTGCCTGACTGTTCCTGTTTTCGAGATTACAGTCAGCGGGATGCCCCAGCTTTCTTAAGCCTCCTTTATAGGTTTTGGCTTGGTGGGCTTTTCTCTTTTGAGAGATTGACTGCCTATGAGATAAGGAACCATCACTATCTTTTGATTCCAAAGGAATGTTTTTTTGATGTCGTTCATTGTATTACGAACTGAGAGTTTGCGACTTCAATGCGCATCCTTTTTTTGGATTAACTGAGAGACTACCCTGCCCCAGGTTTGAATCAAAGTTTCAATTTGTTTAGAACAGAAAACTCCTACTTCTTTGGCTCGAAGGGGTTGACTAGGGATTATCTTCCTTATAACTCCAGTGTTTGGGATTTGAAAGAAATGCTTGTACATCATCAACGAGGTCTGTTCAAAAGCATACTGTATGAGATTATGGTATTGTTTCATCATCCTCCCTCTAAAGGCTTGCAGCTTTTTATCAAGAGTTAAATATTATAAAGAAAGCATAAGAGTAGTGAAAACGAATGGATGAATTCAAGACAAACATATGCAATGCATTAATGAAACAAAGTTTGACATTAATACATAATTGTTTGAATAGAAAAAGAGATTACAACTTGAAAATTCAAATGGAACAAAGACGCTCTCAATGATTTGCCAAAGGAGCATTGATTAGGCTGGAGTCTCCGGAGGACCAAACTCAATCTCCTTGGAATCAATCAAATTTTGAATCTTGTACTTCAATGCCCAACAATCGTTAGTATCATGCCCGGGACTGTCAGAATGATAAGCACATGTGGCCTTGGGATTGTAGTTAGGAGAAGAAGTCTTGGGGTTTGGATGAGGCCCTATCAATGCAATCAGATTCATCTTCAACAAGTGTTGCAGCGCTTGAGACAACGACATGTTGATGTTGGTGAACTGTCTTTTAGGCTCGTCTGGCCTTCGTTGATTTCCCCTTTGCTGTTGTCGGTGTGACGCAGAACTAGAGATCAGGAATGTCCCTACGTGTTGGTCACGGTGACTCTTTTGACTGTTCACATCATTAAACTCTCTCTTTCCATTGTGGGGGATTTTTTGTGCGTCAGAGGGTGTAGCTCCTTGGATCTTTCCACTTTTGATGCCAACTTCGACCCTTTCGCCGGTCAGTATTAGCTCGGTGAATCCGGCTGAGGAGCTTCCAATTAAGTGATTGAAGAGAGGCCCTGTCAAAGTTCCCATGAAGATGTCAATCAGCTCTCTGTCAGTTAAAGGGGGTTGCACCCTACCAGCCAGATCTCTCCACTTTTGAGCGTATCCTTTGAAGTTCTCGTCAGAACCCATGGTCATGTTCTGCAATTGCACACGAGTTGGTGCAAGATCAGCATTGTACTGATACTGTTTGTAAAAAGCAGCAGCTAAGTCCTCCCAGGTGTGGATGCGAGAACTCTCCAATTGATAAAACCACTCGAGTTGAGTCCCTACCAGGCTTTCTTGGAAGAAATGGATCCAAAGCTTTGGATCAGTTGTGTATGGTTGAATCTTGCGGGCATAAGACTTCAAGTGCATCTTAGGGCAAGAAACTCCATCGTACAGGGAAAAGGTAGGGACTTTGAACTTTGGCGGGATGACCAATCCGGAAACTAAACCCATGGCTCCTAAATCCAAGCCAGGTATTTGTTGAATCTCCATAGCATTGAGGCGATCCTCCAACTGTTTGTACTTGTCATCAGCGGGAGGATATTGTTCCTCGGAGTAGTCAGCTTCATCAATCTCCAAATTTTGGTATTCTTCAAGACTGGCCCCTATGCTGGGTGGAGTTGAAAGGTCTATGGTTTTAGGTCTTCTTCTCAAGTTCAGGATGCTCGTTGCCTTCTTGGACTTCTTCTTCTTGTCTTTGAGAAGGAGAGCTTTCAGATCCTCTTGCCCTTTACCCATAGCCAGAAGCATTTGTTGGAATTGAGTGTTTTGAGCTTGGAGATCTTTCACCGTTTGTTCCATATCCATCTTACTGAAATAAACAGTAGGAAGATAAGGAGACCTGTTAAGGGAGAAACCTGTCATGATGCGATGCATGATATGTGGATGCATGTTTTCAAGGATCTCTCGGGGTAAACACAAGAAAAATGTTAGAGGTTGAACTTTGATCAACATCTTTGATTGGAGAACTTTGTATCAGTGGATGTCTTTCCACGAGAATCAAGCTCACCATGTCAAGTGGGTCATAGCCCCTGATTCAAGTCGTTGCACTTGATCTTTGATGGAATTTGTTTAGAGGAGAAACCTCTTGCCCTTGGTAGACGCCTGGTTCAACGTGACCCTGCATCAAAAGACCCTCGAGATCCTTGAAATGGTTATTGAAAATGCTATGGTATGATGTTATGATGTTATGTACATGTATGCAAAAGTAAGCAAGTGTATATACAGGTAACCATATTCACACAGAACAAAACAAGTCCTTAGGTTTAGGCTTGCATGGGGTTTGTAGGTAAGTACCCTCTTGAAGTTAGTTGGCTCATCCTGTCCTAAAATAGAAACCGGGTTCTAAGGAGCTCAATATCATTGGATTATTTTCTGTGTTCATTGTTTTGGTTTAGCCACTTAACTGGCGACCAAAATATTCCAAGAAAACAATCCTCAATGAGTGTAGTATCGAGTATCTACCAACTTTGGACTGCACCAAAGTCGGTCATCTAACTACCCCTAAAAAGGCCAAGATGGTCAAGTAAGGTTCTAAGAGTTCGTTAGTGCTTCATGACATCACTCAGTGGCCTCATATTCTTCTTGACTACTCAAGGGCTACCGATACTCACAAATATGTCACACTAACATAGCTACTGCTTCAACCATGTCGGTATACCCCGCACAGTTCCCTCACAGTTTATTGCTATTTACCTAAGAAGGTGCCCCAAATCCGGGTGTAAGATTTACAACAAACCCAAACAAGGAACCCAAAAAGTAAAGCAATCAAAGAAATCAAAGCAAGCATGTAAAGGTGATCTAAAACCCTAAGGTAACCCCACTTTTAGAAATCTCCCCAGCAGAGTCGCCAGTTCTGTGATACCGTGGGAGAACTGACTTGAGGTTTTGCATTTGTATTCACAAATGTTCGATTTAGCAAGAGTCGCCACCGACTTTTCATTTATCCTAAGGAAAGGTCAAAAAGCACAGGAAAGACCTTCGAGATGTTTTCGTGGGTTCGGGGGGTAGATTATGAAAAGGGAAGGTGCTAGCACCCTTTTCATCCATGGTTATCCATGGGCTCTTAGTTACTTGTTTTAGATCACTTGCCTTTGCTTTTCAATTGTGTGAAATGGTGCTTTGTGTGTGTGGTTTTGAAAATATTTTGAAAAAGATGCCTTGTCTAGGCAACCATTGTAACAATTCTTTACTCGAATGTTTTACAAAGGTGTTTGTCTTTTTGAAAAGATGTTTCAATGTTTTTTGAAAGTTGTTTTGGAAATTGTGTTTGTGAAGTGTGTTTGAAAATGGCAAGTGTGTTTTGCAAGTTTGGATCAAGTAACCAAGAGCTATCTACCCTAAATTTACTCAAAGATCTTTCCTTATGTTTTTAACCCTTTTAACAATGTCGTTTCACCATTGTATTTGGTGAACAACCTTGCGTTAGGATGTTAACGGGACGAGCGCGGGTCATCGTATACAATCATTGAAGGCAACTTGTGAGACGCTCTAGCAATTTTTGTAAGGGACAAGATCGTTTTATTGAAGGCAACATCGAGGGTCATCGAGGGACTAACGATCTTTGTTTATTGAAAGGACGTTTGCTAGAGTGTCTCATACTCGAGGGACATGATTGCATTTTTCCGAGGCAACAAGAGAGGTTACCCTAGAGGTGCGAGTGTGAATTGTGTATTGATTTTCATGCATTTATCTTGTGTTAGGTTATCTAGCGGTTGATTTTGAATCTTTGCATACAAACCCTAATTACTATACAGTATATAGAATGCGATAAATTGCGGGAATTTAAAGTCTAAGCTTATTACAAATAAGTATCCGGGGATGGGGGTACAAATGTTTACAAATGGGGATGAGTCTCATCAGAATAGTAGTGTCCAAATATTATTTACAACCAAATCGAATCATCGCATTCTCAATGTAAAAATATAAGAAAAAAGGAATCAAAAGCAATGCAAGATGCACATGATTATTTACAAGTGATTAAGATGTTAACTTAATGTATTATTAAGTATTTTTGTATTTTTGTGTTTTTTGTGTTTTTTGTTAATGTTATAAATAAACAAAAAAAAGGTTTTAAAGAGAAAATATTTTAACTTAACAAAAAATCTATTATTTGCATATTTTGTTAATGTTATTTAGGATTTTTTATAAAAAAAGTGATTTACTAAACAAAAAGTTTTAAAGCCCAGAATATATTATTTTTTTATTTAAAAGGAAATAGGAATTAGTTTAAAAAAGAAATAAAGTGGTCATAAAAGCAAAGTATTAGTTTGTATATACATAACAAAGTTACATGGGCCTTAAGAAAAAAACATGCTTGGCCCAAGAAAATGTGTGTTAAAAAAGAACAAGAGGGGGGTGCATGCGCTGGTTTTGTATTGGGCTTGATGGTTCAGTGCAAGGGACAGGCCCAACGGGTTACAACGTTTTTGTTGTTAGGGTTCACATTGTTTGTCTCAGAATTAGGGTTCAGTTCGAACGGCGCCGCTCCCTTCTTCTTCTTCGTCTTTCTCAGTCAGAGCCTCTGACGTCTTCCATGCCTGGCCACTGGACGCCACCTCCAATTCCCTCTCTCCATGGTCGTTCAGGCAGTGACAAGAAAAGGTACTAATTTCTGTTTTAGGGTTTGAATATCCGTGCATGTTTTAGCTTTTTCCTTGTTTTGATCTTTGATTATTATTTGTGTTCGTGTGAGGTGTAGAAAAAAGAAGAGGAATTTATACCTTTGTTCTGCTTTTGGAGAGGAGACGGGGAGTTTGGACAGGAGGCGTTCTCCGGTGGCCAAGGCGAGGGAGCGAGACGCTGATGAAAGCTTTGTTCCGGTACTTGTATCTTTGCTTTGTTTTGTTTTATGATGATGTTATCTTCTGAAAACAACACTTCTGGATCTTCTTTTCTTCTTCTAAATACTTGCTTATGTGATGCTTTCTTCTGAGTTGCTTATGTTTCTGAGTTGCTTTTCCTCTCTTGGGCTTTGACTTTTTTCAATGATGATGATATCTGAGAATGTTGTTATTGTTGTTCTTTGAGTTTTCCTATTTTTGGATTTTTGATGATTCAATGATGAGTTTCTGAGATGCTTGCTTATTGTTGTTCTGATAACTTGATGATGTTGATGATGTTGCCTTATTCTGAGAATGTCTTTTTGGCTATTGTGGATTGAGTTTCTGTTTTGGCCTATGATGAACTTTGGTTTTGAGGCACTTTGGCTTGAATGCTATGCAGTTTGACAGGCTTGGACACTGAGTTTGAACAGGTTTATTGTGCAGTTTGTTTGGTACAGGCTTCAAGGCTTCTAGAGGTTTTTTTCTTCTGGTTGTTTGATGCAGGCTTGATGTTATAGGCAGGATTGCTTATATTTTTAATACAGGTTTGAAGTTTGTTTGGGTTACAGGCTTTGAAAGGCTTGTTACAGGTATTATGTTTTGTGTAGTTTTTGACAGGGCTAAAGGCATTCTGAAACAAGTTTGAGGTAAGCTTTTGTTTGCTTGCCTGAAGGCAGGCTGAAGCAGGCTTCTGGTATGAGTTTGTTTATGCAGGCAAGCTTTGTTTTTGTATGTTTTTGACAGGGCTAAAGACAGGCTTGCAAATTTGCTTGCTTGAAGCAGGCTTGAAGTTTTAGGCTGGTTTCTAAGCTTGAGGCAGTTTGAAGCTTGTTTGCTTTTTGAGAGGCTTTGATACAGGATGTGTTTACAGCTTTTGTGTTATCTTTCTCTATGTGTGTTCTGCCCCCTCCCTTGAACTATTCTCATTTGTTATATTTATTTATCTCTAAGCCTGCCTGAAAAACTGTAAGCCTGCTACTTTTTTTACTCTCTTTCTCTCTCTCCAGAAAGCATATCTTTGCTTAGAATATCTTTCTTTCTGAAAAGGTTTTGGCCAGAGAATGATGAAAAATGTACTTTTTTAAGCTTGCTTGCATCTTGGTTTTGCTTCTGCATACTTCCAGATTTTCTGCATTTGCTTTTTGTGTACTTGTATGCAGCTTTGTTGACAGTTCTTGGACAGTTTTGTTGACAACTCTTTTTGACAGTTTGGAACTTGTGACTTAGTTTGCCCCTTTGACAATTTGGTTTTCCTAGTTTGATAATGCAATTCAGTTTGGATTTATGCAGCTTTGTGTATTTTGCTTAAATGATTTGTATGCTTGCAAACATTTTACTTCCCTATTTGTGAACCAAGAAGAGACATCTTCTTGCGATTTGCAGAGAGGACGAACAAACTGATTCCGGCCAAAACCTTTAATGATGAGTTTTTGATTAACTGTCTGAAAAATACTTTTCCAAATTAATTGTGTTGACTTCTCCTTTTCTGGCTTTGCAGGTAAACACCAATTGGGGCAAGGGAAGCAGTAGTAGCAGATGAAGATTTCAAGACACTTAGGATATAGTTTTATTTTATTTTAATCATTTGTAATAAACATTATTATAAATACTGTAAATAAAATTACTGTATTTAAATAACACTTGTACCAATAATTAAAAATAAATAAAAGTCCTTTTGTCAGATAATTCTCTATTTCACTGTCTATTTAATTATTTAAGTTTCTTGAATTAAAATAGCTGGAAGTATATCCCAATTATTCTAACTTAGATAAGATAAATAATTAATAACGTTGTAGTCTCACAAACCCTGCTTTAACCATCAATAAGCCCGGCATGTCAGTTAACCAATTGCACAGCTAAACAAACAAACGTCCATACGCCTTTCACTTCACTTGATTAAACTAAAACTGCAAATTTTCAATCAGAAGCCTCAGCTTCTATCCCAGAGGTTCAGGTTTTGAGAAACAAACTGAAATCTTGAACAAGCGTCAAAGCAGCGTGACAATCAATTTGGACACTGTGGATTCAAATTCTTCTGAGAATGCGCGTGCAAACCCTAATTCTGGATTTATTGTCAAAGAAGCGTCTGCTTGATCAAACCCTGAGCCAAACTCAACCCAATCAATAGAAACCCTAATAATCTGCTTGGAATGATCCAAAAGTTAATGGAAACCCTAATTTTGTTAGACTGATAAGAAAAGTCTGTTTGACCGATTCTTGAGCCAATTTGAAAAATCAGGAAAAGCCCGAAGCTGTGATTTCTTGTGAAAAAGAGAGAGGGCAAATTTTGGGGTACAACAGTTGCCCCTGTTCAATTTCCTTGAACTTGAAGAGTTAGATTGGCAAGTTTGCCGTTCGCGACTCGAAGGTAAAAGGAGATTGGACACTAGAGTGCCCAAAAAATTTGCACTCGTCAAAGCGTAGTTTGAGGGAATGGGCTTAAAGATGCCACTTGGAGATGTGACAGAATCTTGTCGGGGGATGGGCTTAGAGATGCCATCTGGAAATTGTTGGTAGGAGGATGGGCTTATAGATGCCATCTGAAGGTGATTGTATCTTGTTGGAGATGGGCTTATAGATGCCATCCAAGAATGTTTGTTGAACTGTATGTCGTTGGTGAGTGGGTGAGTATCAGAAAGGTATCCATGTTTGGAACATCTCTGAACTGGGGATCTGAATAAGCAATGAATTGACATCCATGTTTGGAATCATCCGTAAACTATTTTCAGAAGTTGAATCTTGAACAAGTGATAGATTAACATCCATGTTTGGAGAATCCGTAAACTGTTTTCAGAAGTCTTGGAGTTGAATAAGCATGAGTTGGTCGAGTAGATATTTGTCCTGTCTGGTTTTAGGTATTAATCTCTGACTTGAGAAAGAAAGATAGTTTTCCTGGCTTGTTACAGGTATTGATCTTCAATCTCTACAGGTATCGTGATGTCGGGAATGGGCTTACAAATGCCATTTGGAGATATGATGGATAGTTGTTGGAGAGGGGCTTAAAGATGCCATCCAAGAATTCTTGTTGAATTGTAATTTGATAAGTTGAAAGAAGGAACCTGTGTAGGGTTTTTTGATGATGAGTCCGTGTAAAACTGCATCTGAATTTAAGAAGGAACCGGTATAGGGTTGCCTGATGATGAGTCAGTGTAAAACTGCATCTGGATTTGAGAAGGAACAGGTGTAGGGTTTCCTGATGATGAGTCCGTGTAAAACTGCATCTGAATTTGAGAAGGAACCGGTGTAGGGTTGCCTGATGATGAGTCAGTGTAAAACTGCATCTGAAATTTGAGAAGGAACCGGTGTAGGGTTGCTTGATGATGAGTCCGTGTAAAACTGCATCTGAATTTGAGAAGGAACCGGTGTAGGGTTGCCTGATGATGAGTCCGTGTAAAACTGCATCTGAAATGAGAAGGAACCGGTGTAGGGTTGCCTGGTGATGAGTCTGTGTAAAACTGCATCTGAAATTGAGAAGGAACCGGTGTAGGGTTGCCTGATGATGAGTCCGTGTAAAACTGCATCTAGATTTGAGAAGGAACCAGTGTAGGGTTGCTTCATGATGAGTCCGTGTAAAACTACATCTTGGATTTGAGAAGGAACCGGTGTAGGGTTGCTTCATGATGAGTCCGTGTAAAACTACATCTGAATAATTGTTAATGATAACCTTTTATTCTTATCCTGAAAAGGACAAAATGTTAGCTAAACACAAAGTTATGTTGCATGATATGTATGATGCAATGGATTTCACTTCATCAATGTTTATGATATGAATGTAATGGATGTGCATGTAAGCTGAGTAGTCTTGCTGAGGAAGACGAATCTTGGATAATGAAATCTTTGACTGCTGCCGGGGAAAGTAAATCCTTGACTGCTGTTGGGGATTGAAAATCCTTTGATCGTTGAAAATGAGAAGTCCTGGGACCACTGTTGGGGACTCAGAAGTTTGGGTTGTATGCCAATCTACTAGGGATTCCTGTCTTGAGGAGATCTTTACTGGGGAATATCTGAATATCCTGTGAGGGATTGAGAATGAGAGTCTTCATTCTGCTCGGGGGATATTGAAAACTCTGTGGGGAGAATGTTTATTCTGCTTGGGAAAAAAGTTTAGGAGTCTTAGTCGTCCGTTGCTCTACTAGGGAGTCGAAGTTGAACTGATATCTGGTTGGGTCCAGGTTTCGCAGTAACTTGCTGGGGATTGTAGAGTAGTATACTGGAGGAGAGGAGTTGTGGTCCTTTGATTTGTAGTCGTCGGAGAGGCAAACTTAAGCTGGGGAATCATCCTATGAGAAGGGTTTTGGGGAGATTTGTCATTGCCCCTAGTAGCAAATGCTTGTGGCATGGCCTGGAAATGTTTGACTGTATGTAACCCTTTGTCGGGATTGAAGTTCAATGCCCCAAGTGTCGGAGATGGAGACTTGCCCCTTGTTATCCTGCAATTGACTGATTTCTTGAAATCTTGACTGGACTTCCCCAGGTTAACTGAACTTTGAAAGATCTGTTGAAATCTTAACTGGACTGTCCCAGGTGTGCTGGATAGAGATATGTCAAGTCCCCTTGTTGATAGGAGATTTGTCAATGGAAGTGTCATCCTTTTTGAAGTGATTTTATTCACTGAGAGAGCTTTCGTTAATCGGATATTCATTGTGTGAATTTCTCCGCTGTCAAACAAATAGCTAAATGCAAACAATGATATTCAAGTAATGCAAAGTTTATGTTTGTCTCGAAGTTTTGAAAAAAATGTGTTTTTTAGCAGAAAACTTATTATAAGACAAATTCAACACAAGATTTAGGGCAAAGCCTTACAGGAGTCAGGATACCTTTTGTAACAGTATGCTTTCGAACTAACCCATGCTTCAATTAGGACTTTTGAAGGGTTGTAACGTGGCTTGGTTCACGGTTTAAGAAACAAAGGATAAAGGCTCAAAGTATATTTGTACCCACCCACTCTTCGTGACGTTCTTCAATCCTAAACTCAGTTAATTGTGCGTCGAACTCTATTCGAATTTGGAACGACCTTTTGGTGACGGCTCACACCAGTTGAATTTTATGGAAGGCAGCCATCATCTCCTTTTTCTTTTGCAACATTTTTCATGTTGTTGAGGATTTGTAATGACCTCGTTCTTTTGATTTGTTATCCCTAACTTTTGCCTGACTGTTCCTGTTTTCGAGATTACAGTCAGCGGGATGCCCCAACTTTCTTAAGCCTCCTTTATAGGTTTTGGCTTGGTGGGCTTTTCTCTTTTGAGAGATTGACTGCCTATGAGATAAGGAACCATCACTGTCTTTTGATTCCAAAGGAATGTTTTTTTGATGTCGTTCGTTGTATTACGAACTGAGAGTTTGCGACTTCAATGCGCATCCTTTTTTTGGATTAACTGAGAGACTACCCTGCCCCAGGTTTGAATCAAAGTTTCAATTTGTTTAGAACAGAAAACTCCTACTTCTTTGGCTCGAAGGGGTTGACTAGGGATTATCTTCCTTATAACTCCAGTGTTTGGGATTTGAAAGAAATGCTTGTACATCATCAACGAGGTCTGTTCAAAAGCATACTGTATGAGATTATGGTATTGTTTCATCATCCTCCCTCTAAAGGCTTGCAGCTTTTTATCAAGAGTTAAATATCATAAATAAAGCATAAGAGTAGTGAAAACGAATGGATGAATTCAAGACAAACATATGCAATGCATTAATGAAACAAAGTTTGACATTAATACATAATTGTTTGAATAGAAAAAGAGATTACAACTTGAAAATTCAAATGGAACAAAGACGCTCTCAATGATTTGCCAAAGGAGCATTGATTAGGCTGGAGTCTCCGGAGGACCAAACTCAATCTCCTTGGAATCAATCAAATTCTGAATCTTGTACTTCAATGCCCAACAATGGTTAGTATCATTCCCGGGACTGTCAGAATGATAAGCACATGTGGCCTTGGGATTGTAGTTAGGAGAAGAAGTCTTGGGGTTTGGATGAGGCCCTATCAATGCAATCAGATTCATCTTCAACAAGTGTTGCAGCGCTTGAGACAACAGCATGTTGATGTTGGTGAACTGTCTTTTAGGCTCGTCTGGCCTTCGTTGATTTCCCCTTTGCTGTTGTCGGTGTGACGCAGAACTAGAGATCAGGACTGTCCCTACGTGTTGGTCACGGTGACTCTTTTGACTGTTCACATCATTAAACTCTCTCTTTCCATTGTGGGGGATTTTTTGTGCGTCAGAGGGTGTAGCTCCTTGGATCTTTCCACTTTTGATGCCAACTTCGACCCTTTCGCCGGTCAGTATTAGCTCGGTGAATCCGGCTGAGGAGCTTCCAATTAAGTGATTGAAGAGAGGCCCTGTCAAAGTTCCCATGAAGATGTCAATCAGCTCTCTGTAAGTTAAAGGGGGTTGCACCCTACCAGCCAGATCTCTCCACTTTTGAGCGTATCCTTTGAAGTTCTCGTCAGAACCCATGGTCATGTTCTGCAATTGCACACGAGTTGGTGCAAGATCAGCATTGTACTGATACTGTTTGTAAAAAGCAGCAGCTAAGTCCTCCCAGGTGTGGATGCGAGAACTCTCCAATTGATAAAACCACTCGAGTTGAGTCCCTACCAGGCTTTCTTGGAAGAAATGGATCCAAAGCTTTGGATCAGTTGTGTATGGTTGAATCTTGCGGGCATAAGACTTCAAGTGCATCTTAGGGCAAGAAACTCCATCGTACAGGGAAAAGGTAGGGACTTTGAACTTTGGCGGGATGACCAATCCGGAAACTAAACCCATGGCTCCTAAATCCAAGCCAGGTATTTGTTGAATCTCCATAGCATTGAGGCGATCCTCCAACTGTTTGTACTTGTCATCAGCGGGAGGATATTGTTCCTCGGAGTAGTCAGCTTCATCAATCTCCAAATTGTGGTATTCTTCAAGACTGGCCCCTATGCTGGGTGGAGTTGAAAGGTCTATGGTTTTAGGTCTTCTTCTCAAGTTCAGGATGCTCGTTGCCTTCTTGGACTTCTTCTTCTTGTCTTTGAGAAGGAGAGCTTTCAGATCCTCTTGCCCTTTACCCATAGCCAGAAGCATTTGTTGGAATTGAGTGTTTTGAGCTTGGAGATCTTTCACCGTTTGTTCCATATCCATCTTACTGAAATAAACAGTAGGAAGATAAGGAGACCTGTTAAGGGAGAAACCTGTCATGATGCGATGCATGATATGTGGATGCATGTTTTCAAGGATCTCTCGGGGTAAACACAAGAAAAATGTTAGAGGTTGAACTTTGATCAACATCTTTGATTGGAGAACTTTGTATCAGTGGATGTCTTTCCACGAGAATCAAGCTCACCATGTCAAGTGGGTCATAGCCCCTGATTCAAGTCGTTGCACTTGATCTTTGATGGAATTTGTTTAGAGGAGAAACCTCTTGCCCTTGGTAGACGCCTGGTTCAACGTGACCCTGCATCAAAAGACCCTCGAGATCCTTGAAATGGTTATTGAAAATGCTATGGTATGATGTTATGATGTTATGTACATGTATGCAAAAGTAAGCAAGTGTATATACAGGTAACCATATTCACACAGAACAAAACAAGTCCTTAGGTTTAGGCTTGCATGGGGTTTGTAGGTAAGTACCCTCTTGAAGTTAGTTGGCTCATCCTGTCCTAAAATAGAAACCGGGTTCTAAGGAGCTCAATATCATTGGATTATTTTCTGTGTTCATTGTTTTGGTTTAGCCACTTAACTGGCGACCAAAATATTCCAAGAAAACAATCCTCAATGAGTGTAGTATCGAGTATCTACCAACTTCGGACTGCACCAAAGTCGGTCATCTCACTACCCCTAAAAAGGCCAAGATGGTCAAGTAAGGTTCTAAGAGTTCGTTAGTGCTTCATGACATCACTCAGTGGCCTCATATTCTTCTTGACTACTCAAGGGCTACCGATACTCACAAATATGTCACACTAACATAGCTACTGCTTCAACCATGTCGGTATACCCCGCACAGTTCCCTCACAGTTTATTGCTATTTACCTAAGAAGGTGCCCCAAATCCAGGTGTAAGATTTACAACAAACCCAAACAAGGAACCCAAAAAGTAAAGCAATCAAAGCAAGCATGTAAAGGTGATCTAAAACCCTAAGGTAACCCCACTTTTAGAAATCTCCCCAGCAGAGTCGCCAGTTCTGTGATACCGTGGGAGAACTGACTTGAGGTTTTGCATTTGTATTCGCAAATGTTCGATTTAGCAAGAGTCGCCACCGACTTTTCATTTATCCTAAGGAAAGGTCAAAAAGCACAGGAAAGACCTTCGAGATGTTTTCGTGGGTTCGGGGGGTAGATTATGAAAAGGGAAGGTGCTAGCACCCTTTTCATCCATGGTTATCCATGGGCTCTTAGTTACTTGTTTTATATTACTTGCCTTTGCTTTTCAATTGTGTGAAATGGTGCTTTGTGTGTGTGGTTTTTAAAATGTTTTGAAAAAGATGCCTTGTCTAGGCAACCATTGTAACAATTCTTTACTCGAATGTTTTACAAAGGTGTTTGTCTTTTTGAAAAGATGTTTCAATGTTTTTTGAAAGTTGTTTTGGAAATTGTGTTTGTGAAGTGTGTTTGAAAATGGCAAGTGTGTTTTGCAAGTTTGGATCAAGTAACCAAGAGCTATCTACCCTAAATTTACTCAAAGATATTTCCTTATGTTTTTAACCCTTTTAACAATGTCGTTTCACCATTGTATTTGTTGAACAACCTTGCGTTAGGATGTTAACAGGACGGGCGCGGGTCATCGTATACAATCATTGAAGGCAACTTGTGAGATGCTCTAGCAATTTTTGTAAGGGACGAGATCGTTTTATTGAAGGCAACATCGAGGGTCATCGAGGGATTAACGATCTTTGTTTATTGAAAGGACGTTTGCTAGAGTGTCTCATACTCGAGGGACATGATTGCATTTTTCCGAGGCAACAAGAGAGGTTACCCTAGAGGTGCGAGTGTGAATTGTGTATTGATTTTCATGCATTTATCTTGTGTTAGGTTATCTAGCGGTTGATTTTGAATCTTTGCATACAAACCCTAATTACTATACAGTATATAGAAAGCGATAAATTGCGGGAATTTAAAGTCTAAGCTTATTACAAATAAGTATCCGGGGATGAGGGTACAAATGTTTACAAATGGGGATGAGTCTCATCAGAATAATAGTGTCCAAATATTATTTACAACCAAATCGAATCATCGCATTGTCAATGTAAAAATATAAGAAAAAAGGAATCAAAAGCAATGCAAGATGCACATGATTATTTACAAGTGATTAAGATGTTAACTTAATGTATTATTAAGTATTTTTGTATTTTTGTGTTTTTTGTGTTTTTTGTGTTTTTTGTTAATGTTATAAATAAACAAAAAAAAAGGTTTTAAAGAGAAAATGTTTTAACTTAACAAAAAATCTATTATTTGCATATTTTGTTAATGTTATTTAGGAATTTTTATAAAAAAAGTGATTTACTAAACAAAAAGTTTTAAAGCCCAGAATATATTATTTTTTTATTTAAAAGGAAATAGGAATTAGTTTAAAAAAGAAATAAAGTGGTCATAAAAGAAAAGTATTAGTTTGTATATACATAACAAAAGTTAAATGGGCCTTAAGAAAAAAACATGCTTGGCCCAAGAAAATGTGTGTTGAAAAAGAACAAGAGGGGGGTGCATGCGCTGGTTTCGTATTGGGCTTGATGGTTCAGTGCAAGGGACAGGCCCAACGGGTTACAACGTTTTTGTTGTTAGGGTTCACATTGTTTGTCTCAGAATTAGGGTTAAGTTCGAACGACGTCGCTCCCTTCTTCTTCTTCGTCTTTCTCAGTCAGAGCCTCTGACGCCTTCCATGCCTGGCCACTGGACGCCACCTCCAATTCCCTCTCTCCATGGTCGTTCAGGAAGTGACAAGAAAAGGTACTAATTTTTGTTTTAGGGTTTGAATATCCGTGCATGTTTTAGCTTTTTCCTTGTTTTGATCTTTGATTATTATTTGTGTTCGTGTGAGGTGTAGAAAAAAGAAGAGGAATTTATACCTTTGTTCTGCTTTTGGAGAGGAGACGGGGAGTTTGGACAGGAGGCGTTCTCCGGTGGCCAAGGCGAGGGAGCAAGACGCTGATGAAAGCTTTGTTCAGGTACTTGTATCTTTGCTTTGTTTTGTTTTATGATGATGTTATCTTCTGAAAACAACGCTTCTGGATCTTCTTTTCTTCTTCTGAATACTTGCTTCTGTGATGCTTTCTTCTGAGTTGCTTATTTGCTTCTGAGTTGCTTATGTTTCTGAGTTGCTTTTCCTCTCTTGGGCTTTGAATTTTTTCAATGATGATGATATCTGAGAATGTTGTTATTGTTGTTCTTTGAGTTTTCCTATTTTTGGATTTTTGATGATTCAATGATGAGTTTTTGAGATGCTTGCTTATTGTTGTTCTGATAACTTGATGATGTTGATGATGTTGCCTTATTCTGAGAATGTCTTTTTGGCTATTGTGGATTGGGTTTCTGTTTTTGCCTATGATGAACTTTGGTTCTGAGGCGCTTTGGCTTGAATGCTATGCAGTTTGACAGGCTTGGACACTGAGTTTGTTCAGGTTTATTGTGCTTGGCTTGAATGCTTGCTTATTGTGCATTTTGTTTGGTACAGGCTTCAAGGCTTCTAAAGGTTTTTTTCTTCTGGTTGTTTGATGCAGGCTTGATGTTATAGGCGGGCTTGCTTATCTTTTTAATACAGGTTTGAAGTTTGTTTGGGTTACAGGCTTTGAAAGGCTTGTTACAGGTATTATGTTTTGTGTAGTTTTTGACAGGGCTAAAGGCAGTCTGAAACAGGTTTGAGGCAAGCTTTTGTTTGCTTTCCTGAAGGCAGGCTGAAGCAGGCTTGAAGCAGGCTTCTAGTATGAGTTTGTTTATGCAGGCAAGCTTTGTTTTTGTATGTTTTTGACAGGGCTAAAGACAGGCTTGCAAATTTGCTTGCTTGAAGCAGGCTTGAAGTTTTAGGCTGGTTTCTAAGCTTGAGGCAGTTTGAAGCTTGTTTGTTTTTTGAGAGGCTTTGATACAGGATGTGTTTACAGCTTTTGTGTTATCTTTCTCTATGTGTGTTCTGCCCCCTCCCTTGAACTATTATGATTTGTTATATTTATTTATCTCTAAGCCTGCCTGAAAAACTGTAAGCCTGCTACTTTTTTTACTCTCTTTCTCTCTCTCCAGAAAGCATATCTTTGCTTAGAATATCTTTCTTTTCTGAAAAGGTTTTGGCCAGAAAATGATGAAAAATGTACTTTTACAAGCTTGCTTGCATCTTGGTTTTGCTTCTGCATACTTCCAGATTTTCTGCATTTGCTTTTTGTGTACTTGTATGCAGCTTTGTTGACAGCTCTTGGACAGTTTTGTTGATAGCTCTTTTTGACAGTTTGGAACTTGTGACTTAGTTTGCCCCTTTGACAATTTGGTTTGCCTAGTTTGATAATGCAATTCAGTTTGGATTTATGCAGCTTTATGTATTTTGCTTAAATGATTTGTATGCTTGCAAACATTTTACTTCCCTCTTTGTGAACCAAGAAGAGACATCTTCTTGCGATTTGCAGAGAGGACGAACAAACTGATTCCGGCCAAAACCTTTAATGATGAGTTTTTGATTAACTGTCTGAAAAATACTGTTCCAAATTAATTGTGTTGACTTCTCCTTTTCTGGCTTTGCAGGTAAACACCAATTGGGGCAAGGGAAGCAGCAGTAGCAGATGAAGATTTCAAGACACTTAGGATATAGTTTTATTTTATTTTAATCATTTGTAATAAACATTATTATAAATACTCTAAATAAAATTACTGTATTTAAATAACACTTGTACCAATAATTAAAAATAAATAAAAGTCCTTTTGTCAGATAATTCTCTATTTCACTGTCTATTTAATTATTTAAGTTTCTTGAATTAAAATAGCTGGAAGTATATCCCAATTATTCTAACTTAGATAAGATAAATAATTAATAACGTTGTAGTCTCACAAACCCTGCTTTAACCAGCAATAAGCCCGGCATGTCAGTTAACCAATTGCACAGCTAAACAAACAAACGTCCATACGCCTTTCACTTCACTTGATTAAACTAAAACTGCAAATTTTCAATCAGAAGCCTCAGCTTCTATCCCAGAGGTTCCGGTTTTGAGAAACAAACTGAAATCTTGAACAAGCGTCAAAGTAGCGTGACAGTCAATTTGGACACTGTGGATTCAAATTCTTCTGAGAATGCGCGTACAAACCCTAATTCTGGATTTATTGTCAAAGAAGCGTCTGCTTGATCAAACCCTGAGCCAAACTCAACTTAATCAATAGAAACCCTAATAATCTGCTAGGACTGATCCAAAAGTTAATGGAAACCCTAATTTTGTTTGACTGATAAGAAAAGTCTGTTTGGCCGATTCTTGAGCCAATTTGAAAAATCAGGAAAAGCCCGAAGCTGTGATTTCTTGTGAAAAAGAGAGAGGGAAAATTTTGGGGTACAACACTCACTATAATGGTATGGAAGTTGAATGTTCTAAGTGAGTGAAGTTTGAGAGTTGATTACGTCCTGAGATGAAGCAGTTCATTGGTTATCAGGAGATATATTGTTTCCCAATACTGGTGAACAAATGTAGAATTTATAATAAGGACCATAGGGCCAGATTTGATCACTACAAGAGTGGGAGAGAGAAGAAGGGTGAGAGTCAGAATGGTGGTAAACCATATGTGGCTCCAATTGATAAAGGTAAACATAAGTTTCAACAAAAGGCTGACGGTGAGAGAGAAATAAGTGGGGGGCTCTCATGCTTCTTTGAAATGTTAAATGTGGAGAGTTAGATCATCATGTCGTTGAGTGCAAGAGCACATGTATGAAGTGTTTCAAGTGTGGAAAGAAAGGATATCGTGCTTCTAAGTGCAATATTATCATTTTGACTTGTTTCAACTATGGAGAACCAGGTCATATCAGTATCCAGTGTCAAAAGCCGAAGAAAGATCCAGATGTCGCACAAGCTAGTGGAAAGGTCTTTGCTCTGAGCGGTGAAAAAAACTCTTGGACCTAATAATTGATTCGAGGTATGTGTCTTATAAGTCGTATGCCTTTATTTGCAATCATCATGGAAGGTAGCATGACGAGGGAGTTAAAGAATCATATGAGAGAGTATTATCCAAACTTGTTTCAATTAATTAATTTTCAAGGGAGAAAATTCTTTAAGTGGAGGGGAGTTGTAACACTTTGATTTTTGATATTTTATTTTTAATAGAGTTTTGGAATATTTTTAATCTAATTATTTATGTTGGTTAATTTGGGTAGAGTTTATAGTATTAAAATTAGTGTAGAAGTGAGACATTGTAGTTTGGTGGTAAATTAGAATTTAAGTAGTTTTTTTATTTAATTAAAATAATAGAGAAATATGAGAAATTATACTTTAGGGAGAAAAATAGTGTGTTTAGTAAAAATAAGGAAATTAGTGGAATTATAGAGAATTGAGAAGAGTTTTTAGAATTAATTAAAAATAAAAAGTGAATTAAATTTTGTTTAAAATATAGGGGAATGAGATAAAAGTTGTTAGTAAATGAAAAAGTTGAGAAAACAGGCAAGGAAAAGAAGGGCAAACCCCTAGGAGAGAAAGAGTAGGAAAAGGGAGCTTCCATAGCCAAAGCTTCAAGTTTTCTGCGTATTCGAGTTAAGGGGGAACTATTCATTCATGGGTGTTTATTGCCTAAAGGATAGAGAGGATCCCTTATCCTCTTTCTTTTTTGTTTTAATTTTCCTCCATTGATGAGGATTTTGAAGCTCGAGAAGGTTTATGCAAAACTATCTAAGGCATTATATTATGATGTGAATTTTGTGCTTTGTTGATTGTAAATTGGTGTAATTATGTAAGCATATTCTTGAGTTTTGATGTTCATGAGCATATATGTTAAATCGATAAATTATGTTGATGCCTTATGATAAGGCATGAGTATAAGTTATGAATTAATAAAATATGATGATGCCTTATGATAAGTCGAGACATAAATGTTGAATTTGTGATGTTTGATGTGATAAAATGTTGAATCAGTAGTGTTTGAGTCATATTATTTAGGGTTATGTTTATATGTGTGTGTTCTGGCGGTTGATACTCAAACAAATGAGTTTTAGATCCGTTTTATAGGACGGAAATCATAAAATCACAAAAAACACAGGAAGAAGTCGAAAAATCAAAAAGTCAAGAAAAAGTTAAAAAATCTCAAAACAATCATGTCAGCGGTTGGGAGGCAGAGTTGCGCCATGCAACGGTGAGTTCACCAAAAAACCGGCCACGACAACACCTAGTGGGCCGCAACAGGGTGGAACCATGACCAAGATGATGAGTAAGAGAACTAGAAGAACAAAGCAGAAGAGGAACAAGAAAGCACTTGAAGTCGATTTACTGGACTCGCCTGTCACCGTCGACACTTTCTCCTTCGAGGTAGGTCGCACTTCTCTCTTTGAGCTTCTTTTTTATACCGTTATTTAGATATTAACAAGTAGAGTAGAATCCCTATGCTTGCATAACTTGAATCCGTGATATCCCCGTTTAACTTTGATCTGAAGGACCTAGGATTTTCTGATTGTTGCTTAGATACAGAATAAATAAAAAGTAATATGAGAAAGTGAGTGCCATATTTGAATAGAGGATAGTGTGACGAATCAAATGAAATAGATTTTGAATGGTTTCAGGGCTCTCAATATCCCAGCCGCCACCTTGAGCGTGGCGGTGCGACCATTCTGCTTGAAAGATAAAAGAGATGAAGTGAGAGGGAAGATTCTTTTTTTTTTACTGTAGGTGAAGATTCATAACATTGTAACCCTACTAATCCTTCGGAACCACAACATTTGGCTCACTTAATTCCTTCTTTTCTTTAATAATCAGAAAATAAAATTGAAAATAATGAAATCTGGACTAATGACTTTGGTTTGGGGCTTAGACTAGTTGGGCTTGGTATTCAATCCTGCATTGATCCAATACACCTCCTTATCTCTTGTTATCTTATATTTCTTTTACAATTTTCGTATTTTTATTTAAATTTTTTTATTTAATTTTTTAGCATGATTTTATAATTCTTCTTGATGAAATATGTGAATAGCATGATGCCTGGATTTTTGAATATTTTTCTTAATTTTTGTTCATTAAAAATGTGATAAAAATGCTTGAATAATGCTTTAGAAATTAGGTTTTTTGGCATGCTCTTTTTGATTCCTTCTTAATTCAATTATTTATTGGCCATTGAAATTTTTGATGAATGTGTACTAGTTTTGATCTTGATTAGGAATTCCTTGATCCTCAAATTTTGTTCATAAAATGTGCTTTAATTCTCTTGATTTTCATGTGTTAATTTCATGTTTTACTTAGTTGTTCTTGTTGAAAAATGTGAACAAAATGCATGTAGCTTGACCATTATTTTAGAACAGCTCCTTTTATGTTTTTACTTCTTGATTTATGTTCATAAGATACCATGAAAATTAGTTGATAAGTGTGCTTGAATTTCTTCTTGTTTTTTCATGTGTTGATTTTTAGGGGTTTAATGCAATTCTTGATCAATACTTGTTCATAATCTTGTACCATCTCATACATCATTTGATGTATCATACTAACTAATTTGTTTATGATTGTGAGGTATTACTTTGAGTTCCTTGGACCATATTTGTAGACATTTACCAATTATACATAATCTTGTACTTTTATTGTTTTAATTTTGTTTTAAAGTCTTCATTAAATATTGTAATATCGTAGTAAGTGATCCATCCCCCCAAGGTGGGAAAAGTGTACCCCCTCCCCGTGAATAATCTAATAGTGTAGCATGTGTACTTGTATGATTGAATGCTTGTATGAGATACATGCTAAAAAAGATAAAACTAAACAAGTAGAAAACAATTTTAAAAACAAAGATAAAGATAAAGCTTGGTAAAACGCCAAGCTATTTTCAAAAACAAGTAATTGAATTCTTTTCTCCCACCTCCCTCTTTAGGGTTCCTACATATAGATCCCTCATATTACCTATAAGTCGAATGCTTAGGCATTTGCAACCGAACTTCAAAAAATTCATCACTACTCCACCACTATAAACCAACAAGCAAGCCTTGTATGTTCTTCACCTGTAAGACGAGTGTTTAGCCATTCACAATCGACCTATCTTTACCTGATCTACCCCCTTCAATTCATACTAAGTTCATTTTCAAACTTATTTTAATAATACTTTTTGTTGTACCCCAAAATTTTCCCTCTCTTTTCTCAAGACATTTCTCACAAAAGATCTCAAATGCTCAAGTAGTCTCAAGAGTTGATCAGACAAGCTCACCTCCTAAACATTGGGTCAAAATTAGGGTTTTGGTTTTCTCAAGGACAATTGGACTTTTGATGCTTCAAATTACTTTCATGGTTCATTATAAGTCTCCAAGATTACTTATACCAAGCTTCAAGTCTTGCATCACAAATTTGCTCAATCAATTGCTCAAATGATTAAAAATCAATTATATTTGGTAAAAAGTCAACTGTAGTCAATATACAGTCAAACTTCATGATTTTTGGCCAACATCAACATTTTTAAGTCATATTCATCAATTGATCAAGGGTTGATCACAATTCCTCAAGAAAAGCATTCAAATCATTAAAGGGGCAAAATTGTCAAAATTAGGGTTTTGATTGAGAATGATTGATCAGTGACTTTTGACCTAGTACATGACCTAATGGCTTGGAGCATGATCTCAAGGAATCAAAAACAATATGTTGACCTAATTTCATGGCTCAAATCATTTCTCAAAATCAATGGATTGATAGTTGAAATTTGATCAACTGATGAAAAGTCAACTGATACACAAAAAGTCAAACTTTGACTTTTTGGTCAACATTGGATTTCAAAGATCAAGATTCATCAATACATTCAAAAATATCGAACTGGATCATCAAGAATCAAGAAAGTCAAGAAATTCAACAAAATTCAAGATTTTCAAGACTTAGAAAAATTCTAAGTATTTTTTATCCTTGATAATTTCACTACTTTGTGACAATTTTTCACCAAGATGCAAGATGATTCAAGGAAAACTTTCAACGTGAAAGTTGTAGATCTTGATGAATTATACAACTTTGTCCCTTAGGGTTGATGTCCAAAAAATGCTTAGATTATGAGATATGGACTCATGAAGTCATGACCTTTTATCAAAAACACTTAGTGAAAGTTTCATCAAGTTAGGCAGATTTTTTGTCCTAACTTGGCCAATTTACACCTAGTTCCAATTTGATTTTGCCAAAGTGGTCAACATGAACGTTGTACAATGTTTCAAGCTTTCCAAAATTTACAAGAACTTGAAGTGAAGAAGCAACCATCTGCAACCTGTTAACCACCCTACAAGCCCTTGTACTATGCATTGAAACCACGATTTTCAAGATTGCTTCAAAATCAAGTCACATAACCATAACATGTGATCTTTGATTTATGATCACTTGAGCCTCTCAAACCTTTCCTCTATAAAGTATTTTCAAGCTAACACACGATTTTACAAGCCCTAAAACACTCACAAACTGCCTGAACTCAAAATTTGCATTTCAAACCGCCATTGTTGCATATTCTGACCTTGAACTTCAAATTCAAAATCTACTCGTGTGTTTTAACTTCTAATCAATCACATAGCTTCCATACCTCGTTTACAACTCATCCCCACCCCTGTTTCATAACTGTAACTCTATTTTCCTCATCTTCCAAACTCAAAAATAGTCACCTGCAACTCGACTTCTCCAGGAATATTCAGGCACTTTCAGCATAAAGTAAGAGTTACATTAGCTTCTTAAGAGTTCAGTGAAGCTATCTAGATCATCAAAACACTTCCAGGGGTGCTCAAACTCCATACACGATTTCCAGTTTTGAGGTAAGTTTTCTCAACTTTGAACTCTCTCTACAAGCATCATTAAAGGTTACTTTGTGAATAAAAAATGTAGACATCATAGCCCCAAAGCTAACCATGCCTTTAGTTTTCATTTATGTTTCCCGAGTGATGTGAGTTTTGAAGTTTAACTTTCTGAAAAAAATTAGGTTTTATTTCGTACCAAACAAAATTCATGTTCATCTTTGATTTATATATTTAGTTATTTACATGGTTGAATTCGTGGTGAAAAATGGAGCAAGTTTCATGTTTACAATTTTGAAAATGGTTGAGAAATGAACAAGTTCAGAAATTTGAAAATGTTGACAATGGTTTCTGGCGCAAGGTTAGGGATTAAGTACAATCAAGATAAAGTTTATTTTTAGTTTATTGCAAGTTGTTTTATAAACAGACGAAACAGCCACCCTCAGTGGCAGAGGAAGCACGCATAAGGCATTAGTGTATAGGGACCTGGGTTCGAGCCCCAGTGGTACCATTTTGTTTTTTTCACATTATTTCCTTGCATATTCGGTACATCAAGCAGCGCACGCATGTTATACAACCTCATGACTGGACCATCAGATCATTGTGCCAACAAATCCAATGCCTCAAGTATGCTTGTCCATCATGGGTCATCAAAGGTCAACCATACTTGATCATACAACGCCTGGACCTTGTTGTTTGGGGCTTGTCATTCTTTGCTATTTCATATACCCCTGACTAATTTTAACACAGGCTCATTTATCTTTTTTTGTTTTGTTTCTGACTCAAACAAAAAACACATACTTGGGCCTAGCGTTTTTTTTTGCTACTTCACACCCATTTTACCTTTTTATACACCCAGACCCAACTTTTTTTATTTTCTTTTTTTATTTATTTATTTCTATTTAACCAAAATATTACAAATATATATTTTATTAAATAATTAAGTTTAAAATATTTTAATTTAAAACATTTATTTTATTTTTTGTAAATATATAGAACTCGGTTTTTGTTTATTTTCCACACCTTAAAATATTTTTCTAAATTAACATTATCGTTCAAATTATTTTCTAAACAAATTATTTAGACTTAGGCTTTATTTTCTTAATTTCAAGTAATTTAGATTTCTAGGTTTTATTAAAATATTAATTAGCTTCTCTTGCAATTAGAATTAATTAGATTAAGTAGGTTAACTATCAAACCTTTTTCTTTATCAAAAACCCTAAAAACAATTTCCTTCTTCTTCTTTACATTTTGTATATTCTATCATCATTCATGTTCAATGGTTTGTAATAGATAATTAGGTTTATTACTTTCCTCCCTCACTTACAAAATTGTACCCCTCATTCCTAAAGTGTTGTAATAGCGTGAGACATTTAAATTCCGCAATTTATCGCTTTCCTTATTATTGTTAGTAATTAGGGTTTGCATGACAAGGCTAAAATCAAACCTAGCAAACCCTAATTCAAAGATAAAATACTTGAAAACAAAACACTTTTCACACATGCACCTCTAGGGTAACCCACACTTGTTGCCTCAGATTTAAACAGTCATGTCCCTCGAACGTGGGATGTTTTAGCAAACACCCTCGATTAAAAGATCACAGTCTCTCGACGATCCTTCAATGTTTCCTTTGGTAAACGATCTTAGTCCCTTACGACAATTGCTAAAACATCTTACAAGTTGCCTTCTATGACGGTACGATGACCCACGCCTGTCCCTCACATCCAATGATATGGCTCCTTTACCAACCAATGCTAAAATAGCACTATCTAACGGAGGAGGAAAAGAAAAAGGCTTTTGAGTAGGTAGATTGCTCGTAATTTCTTGCTCATAAACTAAAACCATTTCCACACCTCACACTTTCAAAAACAAACATCTTTTCAAACACTCTCCTTTCAAACAAATATTTTCAAAACAAACATTTTGTATACATTCTCAACGATACAAGAATCATTATAAAATCACCACTTTCAAAACATCTTCAAAATATTTTTCAACTTACACAAAACACAAAGAATTTTAAGTGATCAAGCAATTAAGAGCCTGTAGATAACTACAGATGAAAAGGGTGCTAACACCTTCCCTTTTAATAACCTACCCCTCGAACTCAAGAAAAATTCTCAAAAGGTCTTTCTATTCTTTTTACCCTTTCCTTTATTGGATAAAAGAAAAGTCGGCGGCGACTCTTGTTATCTGCAACATTTGCAATCAAATGCAAAACACCCAAGTCAGTTCTCCCACCATATTACACTTCTCAAAAATACTTTAAAAACAAAACGAGTTTAATTTGATCCTCATATGGAGAAGAAAGAGGAAGATAGGATACTATCATTTCACTCTCAAGTATATAATGGTGTGGCCATACTTGATTCATTGTTTAGATACTTGTCTCTCTCTAAGGAGTACAATTAAACTTGTCATACCTTTTTGACAAACAAAAATTTTTGGATTCACATCCACCTAAAATCAATACAAACCAATCAAACGTGGCACCTTGCCTTGAGGGAGTAACTCACAACCTTTCAAAAAAGGGTGTGTTATTTCCATTTTATCACAATACAGGTAAACACATGAGTCTCCATACAACAAGCGGTAACACCTAACTACTAGAATGTGAATGTTAACATTGTCCACTAAAAAATACAAACAAATAATTATTTTCTAGCCAAACTATAGAATTATGATTCCTCATGGGATACGTAGGCGCAAGGTTGTAAAACATTGGCGAACTCAACTAATTTAAAACCTATTTTTCTCTTCTTTCTTTCATAGCAATCATAGCCAGTAAACCCTTAAGTAATACCCTTACACCTAGAACAATTAAAACAGTTCCTGTTGAGTACAACGGATGTGAGGGTTGCTAATTCCTTCCTCTTGCATAATCGACTCTCGAACCCATATCTCAGTCGCAGGACCATCTTATCATTCCTTGTTGGGTTTTCTCGATGTTTTCCCTTCCCTTTGGGATAAATAAAGTCTGATGGCGACTCTGGGATTTTTTCGTGGTGCGACACTTGAGTGATTGAATATATGTTCTATTTGATCTCTCCTTTATTGTTTTATGCACCTCTAACAATTATGAATGTATTCTTACCCCATGTTCATTTATGTTTTATTCTTTACAGTTATGGTACATATACTCAGGTAGATGAGCCTTATCTGTTTCTGAGCTGGAGGATAGTTTAGTAGCCTACTTTATTTACTGCTTTTTAAGTTTATTTTAGTTCCCTTATCGCTCTGATAGTGTAACACTTGGATGGGTTCCCTGTTTCTATTTGTAAGAATAAAATGTCGATTTCCACAGAAGAAACCACTGTTCGATGGTGGAACTATAACTGATAGTGCAATACCTTGACATTGCACGTCGCTCCAATGTGGTAGCAAGGGCAGACCTGCAACGTTAGCACTCTAAGATCCAAGTCAGTTTGTAGAATAACTTAGAATGAAGTGAAATTCAGAAAATGAAAATTCATACATGTCTTTGCGCTAGAATGAGTATTTATAGGATAGTTTAGATTGGGCTTCTAGGAATATTTTTTGGGAATTTCTTTCTCCACCCTTACACCTTCTTAGCCACCTCTGGAGAAATTCCTTTTTTACCTCCAGAATTCAGAGATGTATCTCCGAACGCACCTGAGTTTATTTTTTTTGGGTGGTTTTAGAGTTGTATTACCGAAGTTACATAATTTAATTTTTTTTCTAGGGTGATTTCGGAGATGTATTTCCGAAGTTACGAAATTTCATTTTTTGGGATGAATTCAGAAATACACTTCTGAAACAACCTCTTATTTTTTAAACCAAAAATAAGGGGTTTTCGGAAGTAAACTTCTGAAACATTCCCTGATTATAAAGATTAGAATTAATGAATTATGATTTATAATTTAGTTTATAGTTTCAGGAGTTTCATTTACTTATTTTTTTTTGGCATTTTTTCAAAGTAAATTGGGTTAAAGTATGACTCACAACATTATTAGCCTAGTCCACGTGATTAAGAGGCCATTTTAAATTAATTATTTAATTTTAAAAAATATGATATACACAAATTGAGAATTTTTCTTTAGAAAAAATATTTTAAAATTAATAATAAGCAATTTAAAAAATAACTGAATTTTAAATCAAAATATAATGTTTTTCAAATTTATAAATAGAAGAAAATATACCAAGATAATAAGAGAAAGAGATTGAAATTGATGGGGAGAGAGTACGAAAGGAAAATGAGTTAATCACAAATTCAAAGTCTGACAGTGTCTGGAATTAGAATATTTGGTCCGATGGTTGAAGCGAGATGTGAGAGCATCTTAAAACGCCAAAATGATATTTTTTTTAAGTTTCGGAATTAAATATTCGAATTCATCCGAAAATTTGATTTTGGGTGCTTTCATAGATGCATCTCCGAAACACCTTAATTTGAGGTGAGTTCGGAGATACATCTCCGAAGGGTATTTTCGGATTTTCAAGGGTTTTTTTTCCAGTCCTAAGAGGTGTACAAAGAAATTCCCTATTTTTTTGTCCTTGGTTCGGTTCGGAACACTAAGAAACATCATCTAGACTAATAATATTGATTTTATCAACTCTAGAACCCTTAAAAGCTAACTCTTTATTAACCTTATGTTTAATTAAGTAACTCTAGGCATTAAAAGTAATTTAATACTCTTTATCGCATAATTGGCTATGGCTTAAATGTTATATTTAAGTTCTTTGATTAGTAAAACTCCATCTATGGTGATTGTGAAAGGATTTCCAACAATTACTTCACTAAAGTTTTAACTTTATTATTGTATTCATATGTGATGATACCATATTCTTTGTAATTGAAATTGATTAACATTTAAGCATCTTCCGAAATATATCTTGAGCAACCATTATCTATAAATCACTTTTTTTTTTGTGAAAGCAAGACATTCCTATAGAGAGATTTACAAGATAGTTTAGGTCCTAACTCATGTTGGGCCCTAAAGGGTTAGTTCTAGGACACTTAAGAGTCCATGTCATTATATCATTAATGTGACATAGAGGCCTAATGTGACCTTTGTCACCACAATAGTGGCACACCATTTTAGTAGAAATACCTCTTCTACTTTTTCTAGTGCCATGGACTTTTCAAAAATGTTTTCCAAGGTTTTTCCTTTCCTCACTTGAAATGATAGATTTAGTGACATCTGTTAATTGTCCTTTCAATTTTTCTATTTCTAGTTTTATAATTGGATAAGTACTAAATTACATTACATCGACTTTTTCTTCTGAAGTATCGAAAATAAACAAATTCTCTTTTACCAGAGATGTATATTCCTCTTTCGAGTACTCTAAAGCACTACCAATACTTTAAATATCGCTGTCAAGTTTTGAATTAATTTTCCTTTGAAGAGATATTTTCTTAAATGCATTTAAAGCATCAATATGTATTTATCTAAATGCTTTATACAATTGATTGTAGGAAGGCTTAAAATCTAAATCTGGATAGTTTACCTCCATGTCTTTTTCTTTGTGTCGTACCATTAAGAATGGATGGGCGATCTTGTTGTCATATGAACTTGAGCTTGATGAGGAGGAATTTTCATACTCTTCTTCTTCCCATGTTATATAAGCTCTACAGTCTTTGGTTATTTTTCCCTTTGTCTTGTAGAACTCTTGTTTGTTTTTATGCTTAATAAGATTTAGATAGTTGGTTATATAATGAACATATTTTCCACATTCATAACAAGTCACTTGTTTGTCCTCCTTATTTTTGTCTTCCATATTCTTTGAAGGATGAGACCTTTTGAAGTTTTTTAAATTCTTGTATACATGATTGGGATGATTTATTTTGATGTTCTTATTGTAGTGTTTCATGAACATATTGATCTCTTCTTCCTTAAAAGAACCATCATCACTGATTCCTTCATCATCTTCTACTATCTTGGACTTTAAAGTGGATTCCTTCAAAGATATGATTCTAACTCATTCTCTTACTTTTTCTTTCTTCTTTGCATTGACTTCGTATTCTTCTAATCTTTTAATTTGTGCTTGTTCTCGGCAATATTTCCAAACAATGTTATTATATTCAATGTTTTCAAATCACGTGACTATTTTATTTGATGTTAATTTTGGCTTCTAGTCTCTACACATAGAACTTAGAACTTTGTTAGCACAATCATGTCTAGATAAAGTCTTACCTAAATTCTCTAATCTATTGATTAAATGAATAAAGCGCAACTGCATGAATTCTACAGTTTCATCAAGTTCCATGCATAATAGTGTTGGTGCACAAGGAAGAGATAAAAGGCAAATAAATATATTTATCGACAACTTCTAAATAAGGATTTACAATGAATTACAATAACGTACTCCACTAGGATATTTAAACACAAAATTATATCTTCTAACAAAGGTATAAAAAGATATAATAATATCCTCTAAAAGATATTCCTAAATATAAATTAAATCTAACACCATCCCTTAATTTATATTTACCCAAAACTAACAACACCAATTCCATCCCTCAAACGAAGAAATTGATCAGTCTTGATAGCCTTTGTCAGAACATCTTCCAGCTGCTTCTGGGCGCTACAGTTCACAACCTCTAATATTCCACTCTGAACTTGATTCCTCAGAAAATGGTATTTGGTTTTAATATGCTTGCTTCTCTCATGCAGCATTAGGTTGTTGGCAAGATTGATTGCAGACTTGTTATCAATCATCAGCTTCAGAGGTTTGGCTACTTCAACCTTCAGATCTTGCAACAAGTTCACAATCTACACAGCTTGACATGCAGTCAGAGCGTCTGCAATATATTCAACTTCACAGGTTGACAGTGCAACAACAGGTTGCTTTTTGGAACACCAAGAAATAGGGCCTCCCATAAATTTGAATAAATACCCAGAAGTACTTCTTCTGTCAACTCTATCTCCGCACCAATCAGAGTCTGAATAACTCATAATTTCTTATTCAATCTTTCATCTAGACGGAAATAACATTCCATACTTCATACCACTTTGGTTTGCTCATAAATCTGCTAACCATTCCAACTGCATAGCAAATATTAGGTATGGTATTACACAAACACCTTAGAGAACCAACCATTTGTTTGAAGGTTGTAGCATCCACATCCTCTCCATCAGAATAAGAGTCTAACTTCTTATTCGTATCAGCAGATGCGATAGCTACTTTGCAATTCTGTAGCTCAAATCTCTTCAGAAGCTCTAGTTCATACTCCATATGATGAAAATTGATTCCTTTCTCGGAGTACATAAATTCCATCCCTAGAAAGAAACTCATTTTCCCAAGATCTGTCATCTCAAACGCATTCATCAGAACTTTCTTGAACTCAACTATCTCTTGTTCAGAACTTCCTGTGAGTAATATGTCATCAACATACAAACAGACCAGAATCATATTACCTTCTGAAGTATGATGAACATAAACACCATACTCCATCTCACACTTCTGAAACCCTTGTCCGTTGAAAAAAGAACCAGTCTTCAAATTCCAAGCTCTAGGCGCTTGCTTCAATCCATACAATGCTTTGTGTAATTTTAACACCATCCCTTCCTGATTATTTTTCTCAAATCCAGGAGGTTGTGAAACGTACACCTCTTCTTGTAATGGACCATTCAGAAATGTAGATTTTACATCTAAATGCATCAGAGGCCAATTCCTGTTAGCAACTATTGTAATCACTAGTCTGATTGTTTCATGTCTCACTACAGGTTCAAACACTTCAAAGTAATCCAACCTGGGCTTCTGTAGAAAGCCTCTTGCTACTAATCTTGCTTTGTGTTTACCAATTAATCCATCTGGCTTTAGCTTCTGCTTGAAAACCCATATGACACCGATGGCTTTCTTGCCTTTTAGAAGTTCTGTCAGCTTCCAAGTCTTGTTTCTCTCTATAGCATCAAGTTCTTCTTTTATGGCTTGTAACTAAACTTGCTCCTTAAGAGCCTCTTCCGTACTTACGGGTTCAGAGTCTACTAACATTGAACATTGAATAACTTCTCCTTCAGAGTCTACTTCAGTGTCTTGCAACATGTCAAACTCTGCAAATCTTCTTGGGCTGATTCTGACTCTTTGTTGCCTATGAACTGGACCTTCAGAACTTTGGACACCAGAACTTTCCCCTTCAGAATCACTTGCTTCAGAAATTGGACTTTCTCCAGAACCTTGATTGTCTTCAGAGTCTGGATCACCATCGGAGTCAGAGTCAGAGTCTTTACCAGCTTCAGAAACATGTATTTCTAACTTTTCCTCAGAAGTTCTCTCATTAGAGTCAGGACGAGACCTTTCCCAATTCCAAACTTTTGATTCCTTTACAATAACCTCTCTGTTGAACTCAACTTTGTTAGTTTCTAGACAATAGAGTTTGTACGAACCTGTACTGTGGTACCCCACCAACAACATCACTTTACTTCTATCATCCAACTTCTGTCTTCGGGCTTCTGGGACATGTTTGTAACATACAAAACCAAACACCTTTAGATGACTAACACTTTGCTTATCTCCACTCCACTTCTGAATAGGAACTATTTCCTTCAATTTCTTCATTGGACATCTGTTGAGTACATAACATGCAGTTGCAATAGCTTCTCCCCATAGAGTATGAGTGTTGTACCCCAAAATTTTGCCTCTCATTTCTCAAGAAATCTCTCATAATATCTCCTTTGGTTCAAGACCACACAAGGTTTGATCAGCTCAAGACACCTCCTCAACTATTGACAACTGAAAATTAGGGTTTGAGTTTTCACAAGGACAATTGGACTTTTAATGCCCCATATGACTCTCATGGATCATTAGGAACCCTCAAGATTGCTCATGTCAAGTTTCAAGTCTTGCATCACATTTTTGTCCAATCAATTGATCAGATGACCTAAAATCAGCTGTATTAGGAAAAAGTTAACTATGGTCAATTTACAGTCAAACTTCATAATTTTTGGTCCATATCAACATATGAACTCATATATGTCATTTGATCAAGTTTGGATCACAATTCCTCAAGAAATTTGATCAGAACATCAAAAGGGCAAAATGGTCAAAATTAGGATTTTGACTGAGAAGGCTCAATTCTTGACTTTTGACCAAGGAAATGACTTATTGGTTTAAGTTATGATATCAAGGATTAAAATACATGATTTTGACCTAATGACATGGCTCAAAATATTTCTCAAGATCAATTGATTGACAAATGAATTTCAATCAATTGATGAAAAGTCAATTCTATACTGAAAAGTCAAACTTTGACTTTTTTGATCAAAATCAAGTTTCAAATATTAAAATTCATCAAGACATGTAAAAATATGAAACTTTTTCATCAAGGAATTGAAAAGTCAAAATTCATCATCGAAAATTCAAATTTCCAAGACTTAGAATTTTTCTAATTGTTGAAAAGTTTACATTTTTTCATAACTTTGATCAAAATTTCCACCATGATGCAAGATAATTCAAGGGAAACTTCCAACATTAAAGTTGTATATCTCAATGAGATCTAAAACATTGTAGGGCATAACTTTTCCTAGAAATGCTTAGATTTCAAGTTATGAACTTATGAAGTCATGCTCATGAAACTTGAACACGGTGAAATTTTGCCCTAGTTAGGATGATTTTTGGTACCAACTTTACATGGCAATTTTTCACCTAGTTACAAATTGAATTTTCAAAAATGTACAACATGAAGGTTGTAGGGGAGTTACAAGCTTTCCAAAATGTCCAAGAACTCGTTGAGATCATGTTTGTGCAAAGAGAATCGAAGCCATGAAGTTAGGGTTTCATTCTTGTTTTACAAGGCAAATTTGTGAAGAACACTTGATCAAATGTTAAAGCATGTTGTACAAATCCCACTTTACAGCCTTCTAACTTGCCTTTCAGTCCATAAATAAATGTTTACACAGCTGTTAGAGCTTTGATCCAAGTATTTGAGGCATTGTCCAAATGGTTCTTCCATTAATGGCACAAAGGTAACACTTCCATTTTGGAAAAGAAAGCTTTATTGCAAAAGTCAATGCATGGAGCTCCCAACTTGTTTCATATGAGTACAAGAAATTTCAAAGATAAAATCAATATGTCTAAAGCCTCCCGTAAACTCAGACTATGCTTGTACTATACCTTGAAACCATGTTTTTCACTTTTCTTCAAAATCAAGTAACATAGCCATAACTCTATATCTCACAGAGCTGTCAACTTCAAAACCTCTAACCTTTTTCATATAACTATACAACTTATTTTCAAGCTAAGGCACGAGAAAAAAGCCCTAACAACTCTCCCAAACTCATATTTGTGCAAAAATCACCATTGTTGTCATTTTTTGGCCAAGAAACTTGAAACACAAAATCCACTCGTGCGTTTCTTTGCCAAATCCCCCACAAAGCTTCTATACCTCAAATATAACTTAACCAAACACCTGTTACATTTCTGTAACATCATCTTCTCCATATTCCATAACCAAAAACAGAGGTTTGCATCTTGACTTCTCCAGGCCATTTCAGTCACTCTCAACTCAAGCTAAGTATTACATTAGCTTCCTAAGGACTCAAGGAAGCTAACCTCATCATTGCAGCACCTTAAATAAAGCTCATTTGAAAACAAGAATTCCATTTTTGAGGTAAGTTTTCTGAATTTTGAAATCTTCATATAGGCATTGTTAGCTTTCCATTTTCAAAGATAAAATGTAGATATCATTTCCCTGAAGCTGCACATGTCCATAAAATTCATTTATATTTCTTGAGTAGTGAGAATTTTAAGTTTGAACTTTCTGAAAAAGTTAGGTCAGAATTTGGTACCATTAGAAATTCTCATTCATCTTTGATTTATAACTTATGATATTTATATGGTTGGATTCGTATGGAAAAATGGAGCAACTTTCATGTTTTCATTTTTCATTTTTGTTGAAAGATGAGTAAGTTACAGGATTTAAAAAAATGGATGTTCAGTATGGCGCGAGGAAGAAGAAGGTAACAACCATGGAGTTGTATTGAAATATAATGCAATGGTTTTGTTTTAATAAACAGATGTATCACCACCCTAGTGGTTAAAGCGCGTGTTTGTTATCCTTTAGGACCTGGGTTCGAGCCTCAACGTCCGTTTTGTTATTTTTTACATTTTTCAGTTTCTTTTTTTGTTTGCAGCCAGCGCGCATGGGCCTCCTCCCACCGGGCCTTTCCATTTTGCCTCTCCTCATCCCCTGTACACTTATCACACACAGGCCCCAACCTTTTTTTATTTTGTTTATTTTTCTGGTTATAAAAATATTAATGAGCCAGGCCTAACAAAACAAAACTGTTTTTTCCAACAAACTCTCAAATCCCATTTCAAACCCCCCTGACTTTTATTTTTATATTTCATTTTATTTTATTTTTCTTTACTATTCTTATTATTCTTATTATTATTTTATTTTATTTTGTTAATAAAAAATCCAAAAAATATATTTTTATTTATTATTTGCATTTTACATATTTTTATTTTTATTTTCTTTATAAAACAAAAAGACAAAAATATTTTCTTAAACAAATTTAATTCTTTTTCTTAATAAATTAATAATTAGATTTAGGTTTAATTATTTTCTTTTCTAATTAAAATCAACTTAGAATTTAGGTTTTTTCTTTTAATTATTTAATTTCTATACTATTTTTATTAAACTTAAACCCTTTTCTTAAAAGCCCTAAAAATGCTTTCTAATTTAATTTCTTTTCTTAATTAGTTTAGGTTTGATTTTCTTAATTTTAATTAATAATTTTCTTTTAGATAATTAGGTCAAAACTAAACCCTTTTCTCAAATAACCAAACAAAAATCATTTCCTTTCCATTTGTATCCTTGTACATTATATTTTCATTTTTGTACATTATTCAATATGGTTGTAATAGATAATTAGGTTTAATTTCTTGCAATCCCCATTTGAGAATTTGTATACCCCATCCCCCTAATGATGTAATAGCGTAGTAATTTTACTTTCCGTAATTTAACGCTTTCGTATAAATGCTAGTAATTAGGGTTTGTATGGAAAGATAAAATCAACAAGTAGATAACCCTAATCAAAGATTAAATGCATGCAAATCAAACACACTATTCACACATGCACCCTTAAGGTTACCTCCACTCGTTGCCTAAAAAATGGTCATGTTACGCATGTGAGATATCTTAGCAAAAACAATAAAAAATACAAGATCATAGTCCCTCGGTGACGCCTCAAATGTTGCCTTTCAAGTGATCTTAGTCCCTCAAAGAGAAATGCTAAGATATCTCACAACATTTCTATCATGACTGTACGATGACCCGCGCCCGTCCCTTTACATCCAAAGATAAGGCTTCTTACCAATCAATGGTAAGATAGCAATATCAAAGGAAAGGAAGAAATGAATAAAAGACTTTTGAGTAGGTAGATTGTTCCTAGTTGCTTGCTCACTTTCAACACAAACATCCTTGCTCATTTTCAAAACAAACACCAAACACTTTCAAAAACAAACTTTCAAAACATATAATATTTTCAAAAGTCCAACACTTTGTATACATTCTTATGAACAAGAACCATTACAAAGTTTGCCTAAACGAAGGCGTCTTTTCAAAATACTTTAAAAAACCACCACAAAGCACATTTTCAAACAAAGCAAGTGATCTAACAAGCAACTAAGATCCCATAGATAACTATGGATGAAAAGGGTGCTAATACCTTCCCTTTTCATAATCTACCCCCTCCCCCCGAACTCAAGAAATAATCTTAAAGGTCTTTCCTGTTCTTTTCCACCTTTCCTTTTGGATAAAAGAAAAGTCGTTAGGGACTCTTACTAACCGCAACATTATGATCAAACGCAAAACATCCCAAGTCAGTTCTCCCACTGTATTATAGAACTGGCGACTCTGCTGGGGAATATAAAAGTGGGGTTACCTTAGGGCTAGATCACCTTTATTTGCTTTCAATTGTTTGACTTGCTTGCTTTACATTTTGGTTCCTTCTTTAGGCTTGTTTTAATCCTCTACCCAGATTTGGGATACCTTATAGGTAAGTAGCAATATGTTGTGAAAACTGTGCGGGGTATACCGAATGGTCTAAGCAATAACTACGCTAGTGTGACACATTTGTGGGTACCGGTAGCTCTTGATTAGTCAAGGAGAATACAAGGCTGCTTTATGGTGTCATGAAGTACTAACTGACTTTAGAACTTTTACTTGACCAACTTGGCCATTAGGAAGTAGTAAGATAGCCGGCTTTGGTGCAGTCTGAAGTTGGTTGATACTCGATACTACGCTCATTGAGGTCGGACTTCTCGGGATATTTCGGTCGCCATGAAAGAGGCTTGTGCTGAAACAACACTCGATAAGAAATATCAGTGATATTGAGATCCCTTAGAACCCAGTTACTATTTCTAGGACAAGTTTGAGCCAACTAAACTTCAAGAGGGTACTTACCTATAAGACTCCATGCAAGCCTAAACCTAAGAACTTGTTTGCCTTGTTTGTATATGCTTACTTGTACATAGCATCATAAACATCATAACATCATAAGCATTCTCACTAACCATTTCAAGGATTATTGGGATTTATCTTTGTTCTGTTTTATAGGATATGGCTTCTATCCAAGTCAATCTCGTAAGAATTCCTTGTCAACTCAAAGAGTTAGCATCAAGGGTCCCTGAGAATTCTTCATTCACCGAAAGACATGGTCGCCTCCTAAACTTGGTTACCTCTAGCACTGATGAAGATATGATGAAGGTGCTTTTCCAGTTCTTTGATCCTCTACACCATTGCTTCATCTTTCCCGATTATCAACTTGTGTCTACTCTGGAAGAATTCTCTCAACTCTTGAGGATTCCCATTCTCAATCAGTTGCCTTTCAACAGTACAGAAAGAGATCCAAGACCTAAAGAGATTTCTTGAACACTACACTTGCAACAATCTGATATCACGACTAATTGGGAAACAAGGAATGGTGTCAAAGGGTTCTTAGCCAAGTTCATATTTGAGAAAGCTCAAGATTATTGGAACTCCTTGGACTTACAAGCTTTTTAAGAAATCTTAGCCCTTATCATCTATGGGATGGCTTTGTTTCCAAACCTTGACCAACTTATAGATGTAAATTCCATAAAAATCTTCATGTCTTGCAATCCGGTGCCTACTTTGTTGGGAGATATCCTACATTCTCTCCACTCTCGCACTATGAGGAAGAGAGAGATCCTCATGTGTTGCACTTCTCTCTTGGATAGATGGTTTATTTCACATCTTCCCCGGTCTATGTTAAAGAACGAGCAAGGTTTGAGGTGGTCCCATAGGTTGATTACGCTCAGACATTCGGATATCCATTGGTGTTCTCGATCCTTGGAGAATGTTACTATCATCGACCATTGTGGGGAATTACCTAATGTCCCTTTGCTTGGCATTAGGTGAGGTATCACTTACAACCATTGCTTAGCCTTATGACAATTTGGTTATGCTCGAAGAGATGGTCCTCACGAGATGCTCATCCATGGAGTGGTATTCGACTACGAGAGCAACGATAAGGCTACCGTCAGAAGTTTATACGAGCTTGGAGGATGGTAAGCAAAGTGGAAAGTAAAACACTAGGACACAAGAATTATATTCCACTTGAACCTTATCTTAGGTGGGTACGAGCTCGTGCTCAGAAGCTCGTGATGCCTTACCCATCCATCTTACCAGTTATCATGGAACCTGTGGTTGAAGGAGATGTCCCATACACTATCCTCCATCCCGACTTGCTTACTTCTCTTGAAGACTTGCAAAGGGGTTGGATTCAGCTAAAGGAAGAATGAGATACTTTCGAAGCTCAATTTTACGCTAGTGAAAAAAGGGTCTTAGAGCTTACAAAGTAGCTACATGAAGAGCAAAGCGTGAACGCCTACCTTGCACGGAAGAGGATGCGTTCGACCTTTTTATCTTAGAGATTTATTTTGTAAGCCCAAGAGGCATGTTGTAGTCATTTTGAACTAATTAATGAAAATTTACGTTTGTTCATGCTTTGTCTATACGAAGTTAAATTTCATAAATCCTTGAAATCATTTGCATACGCATCTTCCATGCATTATAACATAACAGGTTTTCCATGACAGGTTTCCTTATCTTTCTGTTGTTTATTTCAGCAAGATGGTTCTCGAGAAAATAGTGAAGGACCTACAAGCACAAAACTCAATTTCAAGAGACTCTGCTGACCCTAGCCAAGGGGCAACAAGACTTGATGGTGTTGCTAGCAGCTAAAAAGAAACCAAAGAGGAAATCCCTAGTCAACATGGGTAGAAGATTCAAAGAGTCGGTCTATCAGATCCCGGTAGTGGAAGACTCATCTGAGGAAGATGAGAATCAGATTGGAGAAGCTAGGAGTACTCAGGATGGGTGTATTAATGATGAAGCATCTGATGATGATTATTATTTTGGCGAGCAATATCCTCCTGCCGATGTCAAATACAAGCAGCTAGAAGACAAATTGAAGGCCGTTGAGATTCAACCCGTCCCCAATTTGGATTTTAATGATTTGAGTTTAATATCTGGGGTTGTCATTCCCCGAAAATTCAAGATACCAGTCTTTGCAAAATACGATGGGGTTTCCTGCCTAAAACTTCACCTAGAATCCTATGTGCGCAAAATTCAACCGCACACCGCTGACAAGAAACTTTGGGTTTACTTTTTTCAAGAAAGTTTGGCTGGAACACAACTAGAGTGGTTTTTACCAATTATATGGTTCCCGTATCCATACACGGGAAGACTTAGCCATCGCTTTCTACCACCAATACCAGTATAATTCCGACTTGGCGCCGACAAGAGTTCAGTTGCAAGACATGACAATGGGGAAGAATGAAGGGTTCAAAGAATATGCCCAAAAGTTGAGAGACCTTGCCATTAGGGTTCAACCACCCTTGACCGATAGGGAGCATATTGACATGTTTATGGGCAGTTTATCTAGTCCATTTTTTAACTTATTGGTTGACTGTTCTTCTTCCGGTTTCACCGAGCTGATCTTAACCAGTGAAAGAGTTGAAAGCGGTATCAAAAGCAGGAAGTTTCCCATGGCATCTGCCTCCACCTCCAATCCTATAAAGAAATCTTTTACCGCAAAGAAAGAAATTAATGATGTGTATGGGGAAAGGGCCCATACCAAGAAGGATGATCGTCTGTCTGTTAATGCTTTCCGGATTTCCAATCCAACTCCCGGCCAATCCAGATACCTCGTCACCAAAGTACAATCCGAACGCCAAATGTGCATATCACTCAAATAGTCCCGGGCATGAGACTGACCAATGTTGGGCACTGGAGAATAAAGTTCAAGACTTGATAGACAAAAAGACCATTGAATTTGATCCTCCCCCAACTCCGAATGTAATCACCGCGCCTATGCCAAATCATGGCAAGGGTGTCAATGCTGTTGAAGATACAATTTTTGTTTCCTCCGTCAAATACTTGACTACTCCGTTAACCATCATCAAGAAGAATCCGTTGAAAGCCTGGATTTTCCCTGTCTGTTTGAAGGACTGTGTTTGTTGTGCCAAACAACTCAATGGATGCGAAGGGATAAAGGAAGGCATTCAACGCCTGATGAATAGCCATGAGATCCTATTTGAGAAGACTCTGCCTGCCAAAAGTTTGACCAATAAGATTGAAGATCTCTCCATTATAACTATCTCAAACAAGCCTCTTAGGATATCCTCCAGAAAAGCTTTGGTACCATGAGGTAAAGAGATACCTTGAAGCACAAGAATACCCTGAAGGAGCATCCATCAATGACAGAAAGTTTTGACGAAGATTTTCAGCCAAATTCTTCCTAAGTAACGGAATATTATACAAGCAGAACCATGATTCTACTCTACTCCGATGTATGGAAAAGAAGGAGGCAGAGGAAATTATAAAAGACATGCACGGTGGTCTCTTTGGCACTCACTCTAGCGGACATACTATGGCCAAGAAGATCCTGAGAGCTGGCTACTATTGATGAACAATGAAGACTGATTGCCATCAACACTCACGGACTTGCCACAAATGCCAAATCTATGCTGACAAGGTCCATGTGCCTCCTATTCCTATGAACATCATGACCTATCCATGGCCATTTGCAATGCGGGGCATTGACATGATTGGAGAGATCAAGCCCACTACTTCCAATGGACATCACTTCATTCTGGTCGCTATTGATTATTTCACCAAATGGGTCAAAGCCGCCTCATTTGCCTCAGTCAAAAAGGGCGTGGTAGCCAGATTCATCAAACACAACTTCATCTGCCGATATGGTATCCCTGAAAGGATCATCACCGATAATGGGACTAACCTCAACAATGCTATGATTATAGAACTTTACACTCAGTTCAAAATCAGGCATCACAATTCTTCTTCTTATAGACCTAAAATGAATGGCGCAGTGGAAACGGCCAACAAAAACATTAAGAAGATTGTGCAGAAGATGGTAGTGACCTACAAGGATTGGCATGAGATGTTACTGTTTGCTCTTCATGGCTACCATACTTAAGTTATAACATCAACTGGGGCAACTCCCTTTTCTTTAGTCTATGGCATGGAAGTTGTTCTGCCAGTGGAAGTTTAGACTCCCTCACTAAGGATTATGAATGAAGCAGGCCTAGGCGAAGACGAGTGGGTTCAGACAAGATTGGATCAGTTGAACATGTTCGATGAAAAGCGACTGGCTGCTGTTTGTCAAGGTCAGATGTACCAAAAACGCATGATCAAGGCTTTCAACAAAAAGATCAAGCCTCGAGTATATCAAGCTGGTAACTTGGTGATAAAGCGCATCATTCTGCCACAAGGCGGCCCCAGAGGCAAATGGACTCCCACCTACGAAGGGCCATTTGTTGTCAAGAGAGTGTTCTCTGGTGGTGCCATGACGCTGACTACCATGGATGGTGAAGACTTCCCACATCCTATGAATGCGGATATAGTTAAAAAAATACTACGCATAAGAGACCTGCTAGGTTGAAACACCTAGGAAAAAATAAGGGCATCCCGGCAAACCAAAAGGTTTGGGAAAAAGTTAGGGATATATGCAAAAGATTGTACACCCGGCAAGTTGAAAACCTGAAAGGGTCACTTGGGCAAAAATGGGTATCCTGGTGGGCTGAAAACCCGAAAGGGCGGTCCAGGAAAAAATTAAGGATTGAAAGCGTATGACTATGTCCCGTGAAATCACCACAATCAACTTTATTACCAAGGTTTGAGTTCAAACGGTCCAAGATCAATCCCATCAACTTCTTTCAACGGAAAGGGGAATTCGAAGACATTGGGACAATAGTAGAGTTAGAATGCAATGAGATCATTTCTACATGGATATTTGTTTTTGTTTTCAATTTTTGTTTTCCTTTCGAGGATTTCCTCTTACTATGATCTTCGTCTCTTTGTACAAAAAACGCCTATTCATGGGCAAAATATCAATACAAATATATTTTGAAGTGCAAACTTTGTTTTTGTTTTGAATGCAAAAATGTCCAGTGACTAAAATTGAACGAACATATGCATATGGGCATAATTAAATCTATTTGGCACATGTGTCCTTCTAAGCAGCAACAAGCATCTCTCTAATGTATATGGAATACACCCACAGAGTTATTTCATTAGCATTATCCCCACAAGACCGACTATAATAAACCTTTCCCCTCAGAGTTACCCACAAAGTTTCTTTGCATAGGTTGATCTCCAGCCAGAGTCTCATTCTCTTGACAGTTATCTCCCCAGCTAAGTTGATCCTACAAGAAAAAGCCTTGTAGATCACTTTGTAAAAGAGCTTACCTCGTCAGCAGTTCATCAACAGGGTTTATTTCCCCAACAAATAATGAATAGAAAAATTCCCCGGCATAGTCTATCCTCTCCAGCTTGAGTTTGCCTTTCAGACTATTACAAATCAGAGGGACACAACCCCTAATCCCCAGTGAAGTCGCCAACAAAGCCTTTGCTATCTCCAAAAGTTGCTGGGAAGCCTGGATCCGACCAGATAACAGTCAACTTCATTCGTTCAAGATACTATGAAGCCTGGACCCGGCCAGATAATAGTGTAACCTTTCAGTCACTATAGAGCCTGGACTCGACCAGATAATAGTGAAAACGTTTCAAATACTATGAAGCCTGGACCCGACCAGATAATATTACAACTTTTCAGTAACTATGAAGCCTGGACCCGACCAGATAATAGTTTAACTCTTCGAGATATTGAAGAACATGGACTCAGCCATACCAGGGTTTAACTTCTTTTCCCTAGTACAGTTTGCCTCTACCCCAACGAGTTACTGTGAAGCCTGGATCCGACCAGATATCAGTTTTTAACTAAGTTATTGTGAAGCCTAGATCTGACCAGATAGAAATTCCCCTCACCAGTTTGTTGTGAAACCTAGAATCCGACCAAATAACAACTAAGTTCTAAGCAAATTACTGTAAAGCCTGGACCCTACCAGATATCAGTTCAACTTCATCTTTTCAAGCAATTTATTTTGAAGCCTGGATCCGACCAGATAGCAATTAACTTCATCCGCCTCAAAAATCTATGAAGCCTGGATCCGACCAGATATCAGTTCAACCTCGTCTATTCAAGCAAGCTATTGTGAAGCCTGGAGTCTAACCAAATAACAACTAGCTATAATCCCCAGCGAGACACTATGAAGCCTAGACCCGACTAGATAATAGTATAACTTTTCAAAAAAAAACTATTAAGCCTGGACCCGACCAGATAGTAGTTACCACTTCAAGAAATCTGCGAAGCCTGGATCCGACCAGATAACAGTTCAATTTCAAGAAATCTTCTACAAAGCCTGGAATCTGACCAGATAACAGTTAATTTATTCTTCCCTAGCAAGTTATTATGAAAACTGGAATCCGACCAGATAACAGTTGACTTCCTCATCCTCAGCAAGTTGTTGTGAAGCCTGGACCCGACCAGATAGCAATCCAGGATTCATTTCACCTTATATTCTTCATCTCCAACAACAATCCAGGATTCATAACACCTTATCAGTAGTCAGGGATTTATTTTCTCAGACAAATATGCATCCCACATTCATACATCATAGCATATAAATACAAAATTCATTTAGCACAATCTCATTCATCTTGTGAACATCATGCATACATCTGCATTTTACTAACCCTTTTTCCCACAGGTAAAACATCAAGCTTTAGTATAAATCGACCAAAGATTTGTGCTGATACTTCTTCCAGTGTTTACCATCATTCCTCCCAATGGCATCTATAAGCCCATTCCCAATACATCTTCGAGTGCAAATTTCTAGGCACTCTAGTGTTCAATCATCTTCCACCTTCAAGTCACGAATGACGGATCTGCCAATCTAACTCTTCAGGTTTAAGAAGATTGAACAGGGGCAGCTGTTGTAACCCAAAATTTTCCCTCTCATTTCTCAAGAAATCTCTCATAAGATCTCCTTTGGTTCAAGACCACACAAGGTTTGATCAACTCAAGACACCTCTTCAACCAATGACAACTGAAAATTAGGGTTTGAGTTTTCACAAGAACAATTGGACTTTTAATGCCCAATATGACTCTCATGGATCATTAGGAACCCTCAAGATTTCTCATGTCAAGTTTCAAGTCTTGCATCACATTTTTGTCCAATCAATTGATCAGATGACCTAAAATCAGTTGTATTGGGGAAAAGTTAACTGTGGTAAATTTACAGTCAAACTTCATAATTTTTGGTCCATATCAACATTATGAACTCATATATGTCATTTTATCAAGTTTGGATCACAAGTCCTCAAGAAATTTGATCAGAACATTAAAAGGGCAAAATAGTCAAAATTAGGGTTTTGACTGAAGAGGCTCAATTCTTGACTTTTGACCAAGGAAATAACTTATTGGTTTAAGTTATGATCTAAAGGATTCAGATACATCATTTTGACCTAATGTCATGGCTCAAAACATTTCTCAAGATCAATTGATTGACAGATGAATTTCAGTCAACTGATGAAAAGTTAACTGTATACTGAAAAGTCAAACTTTGAATTTTTTTGATCAAAATCAAGTTTCAAAGATTCAAATTCATCAAGAAATGTCAAAAATACAAAACTTGTTCATCCAGAAACTGAAAAGTCAAATTTCCAAGACTTAGAATTTTTCTGTGTTGAAAAGTTCACATTTTTTCATAACTTTTAGCCAAATTTCCACCATAATGCAATATGATTCAAGGGAAACTTCCAACATGAAAGTTGTAGATATCAATGAGATCTAAAACATTGTAGGGCATAACTTTTCCTAGAAATGCTTAGTGTAACGCGGTGGGAGAACTGACTTGGGTATTTTGCGTTTTATCGCAATTGTTGCGGATAGCAAGAGTCGCCTCCGAATTTTCTTTTATCCAATAAATAAAGACTGAAAAGAACAAGAAAGACCTTTTGAAATTATTTCTGAGTTCGGGGGGGAAGTTTATGAAAATGGAAGGTATTAACATCCTTTTCATCCGTAGTTATCTATGGACTCTTAGTTTCTTTCTAGATCACTTGCTTTTGTTTGAATGTGTGCTTGTGGTGTGGGTTTTAAAAGTATTTTGAAAATGTATTTGTAATGGTTATCGTTTATATAAGAACGCATACAAAGTGTTGTTTTGAAAATAGTTCAAAGAGGTGTTTTTGGAATGTGTTTTTGAAAGTGATTTTGAAAAGGTGTCTTTGTGATGGCTCTTGTTTCCATAAGAACGTGTATAAAGTGTTGTCTTTTGAAAATGTTTCAAAATGAGAGTGTTGGTGTATAAAATGTTTTTGTTGTGAGCAAGCGAGCAACTAGGAGCAAATCTACCTACTCAAAAGGACTTTAGTATTCTTTTCCTCCTCTTTAGATGTTGCTATCTTACCATGGTTTTGGTAAGAAGCCCCATCGTTGGATGTAAAGGGATGGGCGTGGGACGTTTGTATATTCATAGAAGGTAACCTATGGACGTTTTAGCAATGTCGTTTAGGGACTAGATCGTTTACCGAAGGCAACATCTATGGTCACCGAGGGACTACGATCTTTTATCGAGGGTCTTTGCTAAAACGCCCATGTTCGAGGGACATGACTATTTTTCCGAGACAACAAGTGAGATTACCCTAAGGGTTCATGTGTGAATGGTGTGTTTGATTTGCATGCATTTTTCTTTGATTAGGGGTTGTCTACTTGTTGTTTTAATCTTTCCATACACACCTAATTACTAGCATTTGTACAAAAGTAATAAAAAGTGCAACAAAAAAATCCTATACTATTACAACCAGATTGAAGTGCATAGAAATGTAAAGGAAAAAATAAGATAAAAAGAAGTAAAAGAGAGCTCCTTTGATTCAGGCAGGAGCACTCTTCGATTAGCATTTTGTTGGCCTCCTTCGATTGGGGCTAGCACCAGTAAGGTCATGGCCTTCGATTGGGGGGCTGGCACCAGTAAGGTCTTGTCCTTTGATTGGCCTGGAATTCAGTGTATGGCGAAGCCTTCTGGTTTATCCTTGTTGCCTTGTTGACTTGTTCGAATGAGGCTGGCAGCGATAAGTCATGGCCTTCGTTTGGGGCTGGACTTAGTGTAAGTGTGCCTTTCGTTTGGGCCTACAGGTCAGTGCATTCGGAACAAGTGTGTGTGTGTTGAACATGTTTGTATCGAAGCATGTGTATGCATCGAAGAAAGTATGTCGAAGCATGCATATTTTATATTCCAACATTTTTAGGGGACTGTACAGATTAGCTTTAACATAAATTTGGACAAGGAAAAGCATGCAATCGAAAGTACATAAATAAAAAGGAAGCAAATATTATTTACATGGTATGTTTGAAACGAAAAAGTTAAGGTTAAGGGGAATTACCTTGATTGATGTTGGAATGTAAGTGTTGGAACCTTAGCTTCTGCCTTGATGCTTCTGGATTCGAAGGAGGAAAGACACAAGTGTTCTCTTTCTAGTGTATTCGAAGGGAACAAGGTACAAGGACCTTTTAGATTCGAAGGGGACAAGCTTAAGGATGACTGGGTTTGAAGGAGGTACGAAAGCAGGTGTAAGGCTTCTTTCCATAAGATTTGAAGGAGAGGGGCCTGAAGCTTGGCTTGGAATGCTGATTCGAAGAAAGAAAAGAAACAAGTGTTATGTTTCTTTCCAATATGGATTCGAAGGATACTGAAGAGTTGGGAGTTCTTCAGAATCGAAGGAGATGGGTGTGATTCTGAGTTTTTGATTTCTCAAGTGTTAATGAACTTGAGAGTTTTGGTTATGTTTGAGAAGATTTTGGAGGTTTTGTTCCTCTAGTCAAAAAATCCTCCCTTAGCTATGCAAAAATTCCTCTATTTATAGAGAAAAGAATGGACATGTTGTAGTAGCCAGCTTGCAAAGAAATAATAAAATATAGGTAACGTGAAGGGTACAAGTGGGGGGGGGGGGGGGGGGCTCTTGATAGTTGATTAGACTTGTGCCTCTGGCCCTACTTTTCGTTCAGATGAAATTCAAGTGAAAAGCTGCTTTTGTGATAAAAGCAATCTTTATGAAGAAATGGTACATGACTTGTTGCCATTTCGTCCCATAATGGTATTTATCCAGTGGATAAACCTTCGAACCATCATGTAATGTATCAAAAACTTGTGCAAATCTCTGATTATATGAATATTTGTAAGCAAAGTAGCCTGACAAGTAAGATTTGGTCTTGGGATTTGTTCAGACTTGCTTTAAACAAGCTTGCTTTGAATGGCCCAGGCTGGATTCAAAGCATACTGATTTGAAAGGAATCAGAACTTGAAACGAAGCTTTGTAGGTAGATACTTTTTGTTCAATCAAATTCTTGCCTTCCCATGGGTCACATGTGGCCAAACGAAAGAGTGTACATAGGGGTCCCTGTCTTGTAACTGTTTAGCATGAGGGAAGTTAAATGCCCAAACGAAAGGTTTGACCTTATGCTGAAGGATTCATGCCCAAAAAAAAAAGCACGCAGGTAGTAAACTTTGTCCATTCGAAGAGTTTGCCTTGCAGGGGGGCACATGTGGCCAGCAGCTTGTGTTGAAGGAATAACACGCCCAAACGAAGCTAACATGATGGGAGTCAAATGCCTTGTGTTTGTTTAGCATGAGGAAAGTTCCTTCTGAACCGAAAAGTGTTCCTTCAAGGTAAGCAAGAACTTAGCAAAATCTTGCATGAAGATATCTCTTGGCCCAAATGAAACTTGTATGAAGCAAAGTCTGCAAGGGGCCCTTGGTGCAAGTGAATTCGAAGGATGCAAAGAGATGGTTATTTTGTCCCATCGAAGCTTGCCCCAAACGAAGCAACATGCAGGCAGCATATGCCCACTCGAAGTAGGCAGCGTGTGCCCAATCGAAGCAGGCTTGCAGGCAGCATATGCCCAATCGAAGCAGGCTTGTTGGTAGTGAACTTGTCCAAATCGAAGCAGGCTTGCAGGAAGCTAAAATTGGTTTTCAAAGAAAGCATGCAGGTAGCATGCTTGGTGAATTGAAGGGTTTGCCTTGTAGGGGGCACTTGTGGCCAGCAAACTTGGTTTTCAAGGCAAGCAATGTAGGCAGCAAAAGACACAAACGAAGGCTGCAGTAGGAAGTCACATGCCCAGGAGAAAAAGGCACACTAGAAGCCATTTTGAGCAATCGAAGGAGGCCAAGAGTCAATCGAAGGGTTCCAAATCGAAAGAGACTTATTTTTCTCCAAATTTTTCAAAATGTTCTTTTTATATGTTTTCTCCCTTTTTGACAATTTCCTTTAAATTTTGGTACTGGAAAATCCCAATGTACTTGTGCAAGCTTGAATCTTGAGAATATTTGTAAGAAAACCCTTGAGAATTGAGAGGGAAAATTTTGGGGTACAACAGCTGCCCCTGTTCAATCTTCTTACACTTGAAGAGTTAGATTGGTGAATCTTCCATTCGTGACTTGAAGGTGGTAGATGATTGAACACTAGAGTGCCCAGAAATTTTCACTTGATGATGTGGTGGTTGATTATGTAGGGAATAAGCTTAAATATGCCAGTTGGTAAGATGATAGAGAGTTGTCGGAGATGGGCTTATAGATGCCATCCAGAGGTGATTGTTGACAAAAATTAGACTAAGTCTAAACTTGACTTCAACTTGAAAAGAATCAGAATAAATCTTGGAGCGATTTATCTGAACCAGAGGAAAGATGTCTGCGGGAAATAATCATAATAAACCGTTGAGGGATTTAAATTGAACCACCAGTGGTCTAGAGAAGAATCAGAATAAATCTTGGAGCGACTTATCTGAACCAGAGAAAATGTATACCGGAAAGAATCAGGATAAACCGTTGAGAGATTTAAACTAAACCAACAAAGGTATTGAATTTTCTTTAACAGGAAAGAATCAAAATAAATCTTGGAGCGATTTATCTAAACCAGAGAAAATGTATACCGGAAAGAATCAGGGTAAACCGTTGAGAGATTTAAACTGAACCAACAGAGGTCTGGAGAGAATCAGAATAAATCTTGGAGCGATTTATATGAACAAGAGAAAATGTCTACCGGAAAGAATCAGGATAAACTGTTGAGGGATTTAAACTGAACCAACAGAGGTCTGGAAAGAATCAGAATAAATCTTGGAGCGACTTATCTGAACCAGAGAAAATGTCTACGGGAAAGAATCAGGATAAACCATTGAGAGATTTAAACTGAACCAGTAGAGGTCTTAAATTTTATTTAACTGGAAAGAATCAGAATAAATCTTGGAGCGACTTATTTGAACTAGAGAAAGATGTCTGCAGGAAAGAATCATGATAAACCGTTGAGAGATTTAAACTGAAATAGCAGTGGTCTGGAGAAGAATCAGAATGAATCTTGGAGTGACTTATCTGAACCAGAGAAAAATGTCTACGGGAAAGAATCAGGATAAACTATTGAGAGATTTAAACTGAACCAGTAGATGTCTTGAATTTTCTTTAACTGGAAAGAATCAGAATAAATCTTGGAGCGATTTATCTGAACCAGAGAAAGATGTCTACGGGAAAGAATCATGATAAACTATTGAGAGATTTAAACTGAACCAGCAGAGGTCTGGAAAGAATCAGAATAAATCTTTGAGCGACTTATCTAAACCAGAGAAAATGTCTACCAGAAAGAATCGGGATAAACCATTGAGAGATTTAAACTGAACCAGTAGAGGTCTTGAATTTTCTTTAACTGGAAAGAATCAGAATAAATCTTGGAGCGATTTATTTGAACCAGAGAAATATGTATGTGGGAAAGAATCAGGATAAACTGTTGAGAGATTTAAACTAAACCAGCAGTGGTCTAGAGAAGAATCAGAATAAATCTTGGAGCTAATTATCTGAACCCGAGAAAAATGTCTACAGGATAGAATCAGGACAAACAATTGAGAGATTTAAACTGAACCAGTAGAGGTCTGGAAAGAATCAGAATAAATCTTGGAGTGATTTATCTGAACCAAAGAAAAGGTCTACGTGTAAGAATCAGGATAAACCGTTGAGAGATTTAAACTGAACCAGTAGAGGTCTTGGGATGAGTATCAGAATAATATCCATAAATGAATTATATCTGACTCGTATCTGAAAGATATACTGAATGAGATTCAGAATGACATCCGAATCTGGATCGTATCTGGACTGTATTTGAAATAATCTTGAGTAAGTATCAGAATGTCAGCCATATCTGGATCGCATCTGAACTGTTTCTAGAAGAGTGTATTTGGTCGCCTGTCATTAACTGGAAGAAAATAAATCTAACCAGAGGAGGTCTTTTTTTATAATGATATATGATGAAGGAATCTTAGACGATTACTACCTCAGAAAGATGATGAAGGAATCTTGGACGATTACTACTTCAGCAGGATAATGAAGGAATCTTGGATGATTACTACCTCAGCAGGATGATGAAGGAATCTTGGACGATTGTTACCTCAACAGGATCAGGAAGGAATCTGGGACGATTACCATCTCAGCAGGATAATGAAGGAATCTTGGATGATTACTACCTCAACAGGATGATGAAGGGATCTTGGATGATTACTACCTCAACAGGATAATGAAAGAATCTTGGACGATTGCTACCTCAGTAGGATGATGAAGGACCCTTGGATGATTACTACCTCAACAGGATAATGAAGGAATCTTGGACGATTACTACCTCAGTAGGATGATGAAGGAATCTTGGACGATTGCTACCTCAGCAGGATGATGAAGGAATCTTGGATGATTATTACCTCAGCAGGATAATGAAGGATTCTGGGATGATTACTACCTCAGCAGGATGATGAAGGAATCTAGGATGATTACTACCTTAGCAGGATGATGAAGGAATCTGGGATGATTACTACCTCAGTAGGACGATGAAGGAATCTTGGATGATTACTACCTCAGCAAGATGATGAAGGAATCTGGGACGATTACTACCTCAGCAGGATGATGAAGGAATCTTGGACGATTGCTACCTCAGTAGGACGATGAAGGAATCTTAGACGATTTGCTACTCCAAAAAGATGATGACCTTTATCTGTTGATTGATATTTCCTGAAAAGGTAAAGAGTTAGTTGTATGCAATGTCATGATGTATGCATTGTGTAATGATGTTCTCAAAATAAATGAGATTTGTGTTATATGTATTTTGTATGCATATGATATGAATATTGTTGAAATGTAAAATGTTAATGAATGTATTTTTTGTCTGGGAAAATAAATCCTTGACAAATGCTTGAGGAGTCATTAAATCCCGGACTGCTGTTGAAGAGTAGGTGTGTCTTTAAACTTTGCTTAGAATGTTTCCATCTGGGATTCTTGTTTTGTTTTTTTAAGGAGAAGTCTGCTGGGGAATGTTGAAAACTCTGTGGAGAGTGTTGATTCCTGTTTGGGGAAAAGAGTTCAAGAGCCTTGGTTGTCCGTTGCTCTACTGGGGATTCGAAGTTGAACTGATGTCTGGTTTGGTCCAGGCTTCATAGTAAATTGTTGGGTATTGTAGAGTAGTCTACTAGGGAAGAGGAGTTGTGGTCCTTTAATTTGTAGTAGTCGGAGAGGCAAACTCAAGCCGGGGAATCCTGCTGTTTGTTGGGGAAATAAACCCTTCCATCAGTCTGTTGGGAAGGTGTCTTCTTCACTGGGGAAAATCCTCGAGGATTCTTGAGGTTGACTCAGCTGGTGAGAAGTTTTCAGATACTGAAACTCTGGCTGGGACTCATCCTATGAGAAGGATTTTGGGGAGATTTGTCACTGCCCCTAGTAGCGAGTGTTTGTGGTACTGCCACGAAATGTTTGACTGTACGTAACTCTTTGTCGGGATTTGTGTTCAATGCCCCAAGTGATTTAAACGGAGACCTTACCCTGGTTATTCAACACTTCTTGAGAGATTTCTTGGAATCTTGACTGGACTGCCCCAGGTGTGCTGGATAATGACATGTCATGCCCTTTGTTGATAGGAGATTTGTCATTGGAAGTGTCATCCCACCTGAAGTGATTTTGTTCACTGAGAGAGCTTTCGTTCATCGGATATTCGTTGTGCGAATTTCTCTGTTGTCAAACAAATAGCCATATGCAAACAATGATATTCAAATAATGCAAAGTTTATGCTTGTCTTGAAATTTTGAAAATGCGTTTTTAGCAAGTGAAGAAATTTTGTAAGAAAAATTCAACTCAGGATTTAGAGTAAAGCTTTACAGGAGTCAGGATACCTTTTGTAACAGTATGCTTTCGAACTAACCCATGCTTCAATTAGGACTTTTGAAGGGTTGTAACATGGCTTGGTTCACGGTTTAAGAAACAAAGGATAAAGGCTCAAAGTATATTTGTACCCGTTCGTTCTTCGTAATGTTCTTCAGTCCTAAACTTAGTTAATTGTGTGTTTGAACTCCAATTGAGTCTGGAATGACGTTTTGGTGATGGTTCAGACAAGTTAAGTTTGTCGGAAGGCGGTTCATTTTTTGCAACATTTTTCATGTTGTTGAGGATTTGTAGTGACCTCTTTCTTTTGATTTGATATTCCTAATTTTTGTCTGACTGTTCTTGTTTTGAGATTACGGTCAGCGGGATGCCCTAGTTTTTGTTAAGTCTCCTTTGTAGGTTTTGACTTAGTGGGCTTTTCTTTTTGAGAGATAATGACTGCCTATTTGGTAGGGAACCATCATTTTCTTTTGATTCTAGAGGAAAGTTTTTAATGTCATTCATTGTATTACGAGATGAAAGTTTGCGACTTGAATGCGCATTTGAATTAACTGAGAGACTACACTGCCCCAGGTTTTAATTAAAGGTTTCAATTTGTGTAAAAAAAGAAAACTTCTACTTCTTTGGATCAAAGGGGTTGACTAGGGATTATCTTCCTTATAACTCCAGTGTTTAGGATTTGAAAGAATGCTTGTATATCGTCAGCAAGGTCTGTCCAAAAGCACACTGTATGAGATGAAGGCATTGTTTTCGTTATCCTCCCTCTAAAGGCTTGTAACTTTTAGCAAGAGTTAAATGTTATAAAAATCATAGTTTAAATGTAATGAAAACGAATGGATTAATTCAAGACAAACATATGCAATGCATTAATAAAATGAAGTTTGACATTAATAGGTAAGTGTTCGAACAACAAAAGAGATTACAATTGAAAATTAAAATGAACATAAAATTTCCTCGCCCAGATCGTCGCTTCATGTGGATGCCCTTGAGGAGTGATAGAAGAGTTCCAATTGATAATCTTGTGTAAATTCCAAGGCTCCTTCGTCGATTAGGTCCTGAATCCTATTCTTCAGAGCCCAACAATTATTCGTATCATGCTCAGGACCCCCAGAATGGTATGCACACCTCTCATTGGGATGGTAACTAGGAGCAGCAGTGTTATGATTCTTGGGAGGATCCTTTAATGTAATTAGCTCCGCCTTCAACATGTGTTGTAGCACCTGAGCTAGCGACATGCCAATCCTGGTAAATTGTCTCTTAGGTGCGACCTCCTTGCGCTGATTCCCTTGTTGTTGTTGGCGAGGTTGTTGTTGGACTCGAGACGCGACAGCAATTTGGAACGATCTATTCTCCACCAAACTGACTCCATGTCTCAAGGGCGGCTGAATGGTGACTTGATCCCCAATCTTGACCGTTTGTTTCATATTGTTGCTACTGTCTTGATGAAGTTGGTTAACAAGAACTTTTAGCTATTCTTGTCCTTGAGCCAGATTTTGGATAAGAGCCATCTGACCCACCAATTGTCCCATCATTTGGACCTTTATTATGGCTATCTCGGTGTGTAGCCGCTCCAGCTGGTTATCCTTGTTGTCCTCCGGATTTCCCATAATCATGCCCTTGGTGAGGAGCGCTTTCACCTCTTCTTATCCCTTGGCCAAGTTTATGAGCACTTGTTGGAACTAAGCGTTTTGAGCTTAGAGATCTTTCACCATTTGTTCCACATCCATCTTACTGAAATAAACAGTAGGATGATAAGGAGACATGTATGGGAGAAACCTATCATGATATGATGCATGATATGTGGATGCATCTTTTCAAGGACCTCGCGGGGTAAATGTCAGTAGTCACTTACAACTTTAATGGGAGAACTTTGTATCGGTGGATGTCTTTTCATGAGAATTAAGCTCACCATGCCAAGTGGGTTGTAGCCCTTGACTCAAGTTGTTGTACTTGATTTTTGACGGCATTTGGTTAGAGGAAAGTAAATCCTCTTGTCCCTTGATAGACGTCTGGTTCAACGTGACCCTGCATCAAAGACCCTCGAGATCCTTGAAATGGTTATTAAAAATGCTATGGTATGATGCTATGATGTTATGTACAAGTATGCAAAGTAAGCAAGTTGTTATGTACAAATAGTCATATACACACAAAGTAGACAAATTCTTAGGTTTAGGCTTGCATGGAGTTTGATAGGTAAGTACCCTCTTGAAGTTTAGTTGGCTCAACCTGTCTTAGTTAATAGTAACTGGGTTATAAGGGATCTCAATATCACTAACCTTTCTTTTAGGCATTGTCTCAGCTCAATCAATCTTTTCTTGCGGCCGAGATATCCCAAAAGTCTAGTCTCAATGAGTGTAGTATCGAGTATCAACCAATTTTCAACTTTCCACCGAAACCGGTTATCTCACTACGTCCTAATTGGCCAAGTTTGTTCAATTAAGGTTATAAGGTCAATTAGTGATTCATGACGCCGCTCAGCGGCCCGTATTCTCCTCGATTCAACACAAGGGATACCAGTACCAACAAATGTGTCACACTAACATAGCCATTGTTTCAACCATATCGGTCTACACCGTACCGTTTCCACAATCTATTGCTACTTACCTAAAAGGTGTCCCAGATCCGGGTAGAGGATCAAAGCAAGCCCATACAAGGAACCATAATGTAAAACAAGCAAGTCAAACAAGGAAAGCAAGTAAATATGATATAGCCCTAAGGTAACCCCACTTTTAAGTATTTCCCCAGCAAAGTCGCCAAATCTATAACACGGTGGGAGAACTGACTTGGGTGTTTTGCATTTTATCGCAATTGTTGCAAATAGCAAGAGTTGCCACCGACTTTTCTTTTATACAATAAGGAAAGGCTGAAAAGAACAAGAAAGACCTTTCGAGATTATTTCTGAGTTCGGGGGTAGATTATGAAAAGGGGAGGTATTAGCACCCTTTTCATCCATAGTTATCTACGGGCTCTTAGTTGCTTGCTAGATCACTTGCTTTTATTTGAATGTGTGCTTGTGGTGTGGGTTTTGAAAGTATTTTGAAAATGTCTTTGTAATGGTTCTCGTTTCTATAAGAACGCGTACAAATTGTTGTTTCGAAAATAGTTCAAAGAGGTGTTTTTGGAATGTGTTTTTTAAAGTGATTTTGAAAAGGTGTCTTTGTAATGGCTCTCGTTTCTATAAGAACGCGTACAAAGTGTTGTCTTTTAAAATGTTTCAAAATGAGAGTGTTGGTGTATAAAATGTTTTTGTTGTGAGCAAGAGAGCAACTAGGAGAAAACCTACCTACTCAAAAGGTCTTTAGTATTCTTTTCCTCCTCCTTTAGATGTTGCTATCTTACCATGGTTTTGGTAAGAAGCCCCATCATTGGATGTAAAGGGACGGGCGTGAGACGTTTGTATAGTCATAGAAGGCAACCTATGGACGTTTTAGCAATGTCGTTTAGGGACTAGATCGTTTACTGGAGGCAACATCGAGGGTCATTGAGGGACTACAATCTTTTATCGAGGGTCTTTGCTAAAACGCCCATGTTCGAGGGACATGACTATTTTTCCTAGGCAACAAGTGAGATTACCCTAAGGGTGCATGTGTGAATGGTGTGTTTGATTTGCATGCATTTTGTCTTTGATTAGGGGTTGTCTACTTATTGTTTATATCTTTCCATACACACCTAATTGCTAGCATTTGTACAAAAGTAATAAAAAGTGCAAAAAATAAATCCTACATTATTACAACCATATTAAAGTGCATAGAAATCTAAAGGAAAAAATAAGATAAAAAGAAGTAAAAAGGAGCTCCTTCGATTCAGGCAGGAGTACTCTTCGATTTTCATTCTGTTGGCCTCTTTCGATTAGGGCTAGCACCAGTGAGGTCGTGTCCTTCGATTGGGGGCTGGCACAAGTGAGGTCTTGTCCTTCAATTGGCCTGGAAGTCAGTGTATGGAGAAGCCTTCTGGTTCTACCTTGTTGCCTTGTTTCCTTCTTTGATTGAGGTTGGCAGCAGTAAGTCATGGCCTTCGTTTAAGGCTGGACTTAGCGCAAGTGTGCCTTTCATCTAGGCTTGCAGATCAGTGCATTCAGAACAAGTGTGTGTGTGTGTGTGTGTGTGTGTGTGTGTGTGTATGTGTGTGTGTGTGTGTGTGTGTGTGTGTGTGTGTGTGTGTGTGCGGAACATGTCTGTATTGAAGCATGTGTATGCATCGAAGCAAGTATGTCGAAGCATGCATATTTTATAGGGTTAATACCTATTTTCACCCCTGACATATGGGGTGTATTTGAAAAATCCCCCTGCCAAAAAAAAAGTTCCAATTGTTACCTTGACAAATTTTAAAAGTTTCAGTTTTTACCTTGAGGATGCCACATCACCTAAAAGGCTGATGTGGCTTATATTTTTGTTACATTTGTAAGTTTTTGTTATGCCATGTCACACAATACCAAATAAAATGTCCAGAATGCCCTTTCTACATTTTTCAGAAAATAGTACAGGGAAGAGAGAAATCTCAATCCACAACAATAACAATTTTTTACAAAGCCATGTCCATTATCTGACCATTGTATCAAGATTTCTACACAAAATTTCCAACCTGTTCAAACATACCACACAAGGCAATAACAACGACGCAATACAACAACAACATCATCTTTCCAATACCAAAACAGTCAAAGAAAACAGGGAAGAGCGTAGCAAATCGGAACCCAACGAATAGCTCCCCTCGTCGGAATCACGCCTCTTCGCCCTACTCCAACGAAAGCATCACTGTCATAAAAAAAACACTCCCGACAGAAACATCAGTTGCTCAGCGTCCCTCTCTGACCGTCAACCGCCTCCGTCGGATCCCACATAATCAGCGATCACTCTGCCGAACCGCAACCACTCAGACCGTGAGCATCGCCCCACACAACCTCGCGACCATGCTTCCACACCGTTGTTGCCCGCCGCTCGATCCCTACCGCCACCTGCGTCTAACTCACCAGCAACTCCGCCCGAAACCCATTGCAGCTGGAATGAAGAACAAGGCAGAGAGGAGAAGAACATGTCATTTGCCAAATAATTTGGGATTTTAAGAATAATGTAGAAAGGGCATTCTGGACATTTTATTTGGTATTGTGTGACATGGCATAACAAAAACTTACAAATGTAACTAAAATATAAGCCACATCAGCCTTTTAGGTGATGTGGCATCCTCAAGGTAAAAACTGAAACTTTTAAAATTTGTCAAGGTAACAATTGGAACTTTTTTTTTGGCAGGGGGGTTTTTCAAATACACCCCATATGTCAGGGGTGAAAATAGGTATTAACCCTATTTTATATTCCAACATTTTTAGGGGACTATACAGGTTAACTTTAACATACATTTGGACAAGGGAAAGCATGCAATCGAAAGTACATAAATAAAAAGGGAGAAAATATTATTTACATGCTATGTTTAAAACAAAAAACTTAAGGTTAAGGAGACTTACCTTGATTGACGTTGGAATGTAAGTGTTGGAACTTGAGCTGCTGCCTTGATGCTTCTGGATTTGAAGGAGGAAAGACACAAGTGTTCTATTTCTAGTGTATTCGAAGGGAACAAGGTACAGGGACCTTTTAGATTCAAATGGGACAAGCTTAAGGATGACTAGGTATGAAGGAGGTACGAAATCAGGTGTAAGGCTTCTTTCCACTGGATTCGAAGGAGAGGGGCCTGAAGCTTGGCTTGGAATGCTGATTTGAAGAAAGAAAAGAAACAAGTGTTATGTTTCTTACTAAGCTGGATTCGAAGGATACTGAAGAGTTGGGAGTTCTTCAGAATTGAAGGAGATGGGTGTGATTATGGGTTTTTGATTTCTCAAGTGTTGATGAACTTGAGAGTTTTGGTTGTGTTTGAGAAGATTTTGGAGGTTTCGTTCCTCTAGTCAAAAAATCCTCCCTTAGCTTTGCAAAAATTCCTCTATTTATAGAGAAAAGAATGGACATGTTGTAGTAGCCAGCTTTCAAAGAAACAATAAAATATAGGTAACGTAAAGGGTACAAGTGGGGGGCCTCTTGACAGTTGACTAGACTTGTGCTTCTAGCCCTGCTTTTCATTCAGACGAAATTCAGGTGGAAAGCTGCTTTTATGATAAAAGCAGTCTTTATGAAGAAATGGTATATGACTGGTTGCCATTTCGTCCCAGAATGGTATTTATCAAGTGGATAAACCTTGGAACCCTCATGTAATGTATCACAAACTTGTGCAAACCTCTAATTATGTGAAGATTTGGAAGTAAAGTAGCCTGACAAGTAAGATTTGGTCTTGGGATTTGTTCAGACTTGCTTCAAACAAGCTTATTTCGAATGGCCCAGACTGGATTCGAAGCATGCTGATTCGAAAGGAATCAGAACTTCAAACGAATCTTTGTAGGTAGATACTTTTTGTTCAATCGAAGGCTTGCCTTCCCAGGGGTCACACGTGGCCAAACGAAAGAGTGTATGTGGGGGGTCCCTGTCTTGTGACTGTTTAGCATGAGGGAAGTTAAATGCCCAAATGAAAGGTTTGACCTTGTGCTGAAGGATTCATGCCCAAACGAAACAATCACGCAGGCAGTAAACTTTGTCCAATCGAAGAGTTTTCCTTGCAGGGGGGCACATGTGGCCAGCAGCTTGTGTTGAAGGAATCACATGCCCAAACGAAGCTAACATGATGGGATTCAAATGCCTTGTGTCTGTTTAGCATGAGGGAAGTTCCTTCTGAATTGAAGAGTGTTCCTTCAAGGGAAGCAAGAACTTAGCCAAATCTTGCATGAAGATATCTCTTGGCCCAAACTAAACTTGTATGAAGCAAAGTATTCAAGGGGCCCTTGGTGCAAGTGAATTCGAAGGATGCAAAGAGATGATTATTTTTTCCCATCGAAGGTTGCCCCAAATGAAGCAACATGCGGGCAACATATGCCCACTCGAAGCAGGCTTGCAGGCAGCAGGCAGCATGTGCTTAATCGAAGCAGGCTTGTAGGCAGCATATGCTTAATCGAAGCAGGCTTGTAGGCAAAGAACTTTTCCAAATCAAAGCAGGCTTGCAGGCAGATAAAATTTGTTTTCAAAGCAAGCATGCAGGAAGCATGCTTGGTGAATCGAAGGGTTTGCCTTGCAGGGGGCACTTGTGGCCAGCAAACTTGGTTTTCAAGGCAAGCAATGTAGGCAGCAAAAGACACAAACGAAGCCTGTAACAGGAAGTCGCATGCCCAGACGTAAGAGGCACGCTAGCATCCATTTTGAGCAATCAAAGTAGGCTAGGAGTCAATCAAAGGGTTCCAAATCGAAAGAGACTTATTTTTCTCCAAGTTTGTCAAAATATTATTTTTATCTGTTTTCTCCATTTTTGACAGTTTCCTTTTAATTTTGGTACTGGAAAATCCCAATGTACTTGTGCAAACTTGAATCCTGAGAATCTTTGTGAGAAAACCCTTGAGAATTAAGATGGAAAATTTTTGTGTACAACACTTAGATTTCAAGTTATGAATTTATGAAGTCATGCTCATGAAACTTGAACACAGTAAAAATTTTCCCTAGTTAGGCAGATTTTTGGTACCAACTTCATGGTAATTTTTCACCTAGTTCCAAATTAAATTTTCAAAAATGTACAACATGAAGGTTGTAGGGGATGTTACGAGCTTTCCAAAATGTCCAAGAACTCATTAAGATCATGTTTGTGCTAAGAGAATCATAGTCATGAAGTTAGGGATTCATTCTTGTTTTGCAAGGCAAATTTGTGAAGAACACTTGATCCAATCTTCAAGCATGTTGTACAAATCCCACTTTACAGGCTTCTAACTTGCCTTTCACTCCATAATTAAATATTTACACAGCGGTTAGAGGTTTTATCCAAGCATTTGAGGCATTATCCAAATGGTTATTCCATTAATGTCATTTTTTGGCCAAGAAACTTGAAACACAAAATCCACTCGTGCGTTTCTTTGCCAAATCCTCCACAAAGCTTCTATACTCAAATATAACTTAACCAAACACCTATTACATTTCTGTAACATCATCTTCTCCATCTTCCATAACCAAAAATAGAGGTTTGCATCTTAACTTCTCCAGGCCATTTCAGTCACTCTCAACTCAAGCTAAGTATTGCATTAGCTTCCTAAAGACTCAAGAAAGCTAACCTGATCATTGCAGTACCTTGAATCAAGCTCATTTGCAAAACACGAATTCCATTTTTGAGGTAAGTTTTCTGACTTTTGAAACCTTCATATAGGCATTGTTAGCTTTCCATTTTCAAATACAAAATGTAGATATCATTGCCCTGAAGCTGTACATGTCCATAAAATTCATTTATATTGCTTGAGTAGTGAGAATTTTAAGTTTGAACTTTCTGAAAAAGTTAAGTCAGAATTTGGTACCATTAGAAATTCTCATTCATCTTTGAATTATAGCTTATGATATTTATATGGTTGGATTCATATGGAAAAATGGAGCAACTTTCATGTTTACATTTTTCATTTTTGTTTTAATAAACGGATGTATCACCACCTAATGGTTAAAGTGCACTCATGTTATCCTTTAGGACCCAGGTTCGAGCCCCATCGTCTGTTTTGTTATTTTTCACATTTTTCTGTTTCTTTTTTTGTTTGCAGCCAACACGCATGGGCCTCCTCCCACTGAGCCTTTCCATTTTGCTTCTCCTCATCCCCTGTACACTTATCACACACAAGCCCCAACCTTTTTTTATTTTGTTTATTTTTCTGGTTATAAAAATATTAATGGGCCAGGCCTAACAAAATAAAACTGTTTTTTCCAACAAACTCCCAAATCTCATTTCAAACCCCCCTGACTTTTATTTTTATATTTCATTTTATTTTATTTTTCTTTACAATTCTTATTATTATTATTATTATTATTATTATTATTATTATTATTATTATTATTATTATTATTATTATTATTATAATTATTATTGTTAATAAAAAATCCAAAAAATATATTTTTATTTATTATTTGCATTTTAAATACTTATATTTTTATTTTCTTTATAAAACAAAAAGATAAAAATATTTTCTTAAACAAATTTAATTCTTTTTATTAATTAATTAATAATTAAATTTAGGTTTAATTATTTTCTTTTCTAATTAAAATCAACTTAGAATTTAGGTTTTTTCTTTTAATTATTTAATTTCCATACTATTTTTATTAAACTTAAACCCTTTTCTTAAAAACCCTAAAAAATGCTTTCTAATTTAGTTTCTTTTCTTAATTAGTTTAGGTTTGATTTTCTTAATTTTAATTAATAATTTTCTTTTAGATAATTAGGTCAAAACTAAACTCTTTCCTCAAAAAACCAAATAAAAATCATTTCATTTCCATTTATATCCTTGTACATTATATTTTCATTTTTGTACATAATTCAATATGGTTGTAATAGATAATTAAGTTTGATTTCTTGCAATCCCCATTCGAGAATTTGTATACCCCATCCCTCTAATGATGTAATAGTGTAGTAGTTTTACTTTCCGTAATTTAACGCTTTCATATAAATGCTAGTAGTTAGGGTTTGTATGGAAAGATAAAATCAACAAGTAGATAATCCTAATCTAAGATTAAATGCATGCAAATCAAACATATTATTCACACATGGACCCTTAAGGTTAACTCCACTCGTTGCCTAAAAAATGGTCATGTTACGCATGTGGGATATCTTAGCAAAAATAATAAAAAATACAAGATCATAGTCCCTCGATGATGCCTCAAATGTTGCCTTTCAAGTGATCTTAGTCCCTCAAAGAGAAATGCTAAGATATCTCACAACATTTCTATCATGACTATACAACGATCCATGCCCATCCCTTTACATCCAAAGATAAGGCTTCTTACCAATCAATGGTAAGATAACAATATCAAAGGAAAGGAAGAAATGAACAAAAGACTTTTGAGTAGGTAGATTATTCCTAGTTGCTTGCTCACTTTCAAAACAAACATCCTTGCTCATTTTCAAAAAAAACACCAAACATTTTCAAAAACAAACTTTCAAAATATAAAATATTTTCAAAAGTCCAACACTTTGTATACGTTCTTACGAACGAGAACCATTACAAAGTTTTCCTAAACGAAGGCGTCTTTTCAAAAGACTTTCAAAAACCACCACAAAGCATATTTTCAAACAAAGCAAGTGATATAGCAAGCAACTAAGAGCCCATAGATAACTATGGATGAAAAGGGTGCTAATACCTTCCCTTTTCATAATCTACCCCCCGAACTCAAGAAATAATCTCAAAGGTCTTTCCTGTTCTTTTCCAACTTTCCTTTTGGATAAAAGAAAAGTCGGTGGTGACTCTTGCTAACCGCAACATTGTAATCAAACGCAAAACATCACAAGTCAGTTCTCCCATCGTATTACAATGAGGAAGCTTCTTCTTTTTCAGCATGCTTCTCACCATATCAAGCAAAGTACGGTTTCTTCTTTCAGAAATACCATTGTGTTGAGGAGTATAGGGAGAAGTAACCTCATGCTCAATTCCATTCTACTCACATAAACCTTTGAATTCTATGGAGTTATACTCACCACCACCATCAGTTTTAATAATCTTTAGAGTCTGGCCACTCAGATTCTCAGCCTTCAATCTGAACTTCTTGAATTCAGCAAAAACCCCGTGTTTGAACTTTATGAGAGATACCCATGTCATTTTTGTGAACTCATTAACAAATGACACAAAATATTTATTCCTTCCAGTTGATGCTACTGGAAACGGACCGCACACATCAGAATGTACTACTCCCAAGGCATGTTTTGCTCTTGGAACTGCTTCTGATGTAAATGGTAATCTTGGTTGCTTCCCTTCCATGCACACCTTGCATGACTTTTCAGGCTTATTGAGTGTAGGAATTCCATGTACCAGATTCTTTGATTTCAGATGCCCTAAAATTCTAAAATTCAGATGACCAAATCTTCTGTGCCACAGCTCACTCTCCTTGACAACACTTGTTGCACTAAGACATTCAGAGTTTGCAGTTCTAAGATTCACCTTGAATGTTTTGTTCCTCCCCTGTTCTGACTCCATAATCAGCTTCTGATTACAGTCATACAGCTTCAAAAGATTGTTCTTCATGGTAACTGAAAAACTTTTCTCAACTAGTTGTCCCACACTCATCAAATTGCTTTTCATGCCAGGTACATACCATACATTCTGGATCACTGCTGATTTCCCATTGTTTAAATGATTCTGACATTTCTCATACCTTCTGTATTGAGATATTTATCATCAACACATCTGATCTTTGTACTCTTCCCAAAGTCAAAATTAACCAACCACTTCTTGTTTCCAGTAAGATGATTTGAACACCCTTTGTCCATAGACCACCATTCTGATGAATTCATATCATTAGGTTCATAAGCCAACAATAGCACAGGTTCATCACCCGAATCTCCTCTTGCTATATTTGCTTCTTCTGACTTCCTTTCTTTGTTGGACCAACAATCTCTGGCATAGTGAAAAAAGTTCTTGCAACAATAACACTGAACATTCTTTTTGTCAGACTTCTCCTTTCCCTTATGGACATTCTTCTACCTTTTTTTCCAGAGTTTGAAGCTTCTGAACTTTAACCACCATTAGTTTTCTTCTTTGATTTTGACCAAGTCTACTTATGATGCTTCTTACCAGAAGTTACTTTCAGAGCCTACTGCTCTACTTCCCACTCAGAAGTTATTGCAGCCATACGCAACTCATGCGCCTCTAGACTACTTTGCAACTATTCAACTCTCATGGTGCTCGGATCTTTGGAATGTTCAATTGCTACCACAATGTAATCAAACTGAGAAGTTAAAGATCTCAAGATATTCTCAATGATTGTTTGTTCAGAAAGGGTTTCTCCAGAAGCTTTCATCTTATTAGTGATCAGAATCACTCTAGAGACGTACTCAGAAACCTTCTTGTTATCCTTCATGTTGAGATTCTCATATTACTTTCTGAGAGACTGAAGTTTCACCTTCTTCACTGATGCATCACAATTGTAACATCTGACTATTGTGTCCCATGCAACCTTTGCTGTTTCATAATTAGAAATCTTCTCAAATACATTCGCATCCATACATTGATAGATGTAGAACAACACCTTCTGGTCTTTCTTCCTCGGTGCCTTTTGTGCTACCTTTTGTTCCTGTGTTGCATCTGCTTCTAACAGATTATAGCCATTGGTGACAAGATCTAACACATCTTGAGAACCAAATAACACGCGCATCTAGATTTTCCAACGATTCCAGTTTTTACCATCAAATACTGGAAGCTTGGAATGAATATCGCCGTTGTTCCCGTTCATCTTCTAACTTTGAGCAATTTACACAGAGTTTCCCAAATTAATGTTCCTCAAAACCCCAGAATCAGAATATTGTAATTCTTAATCACAATACTTCTTTTCCCCATGGATTTCGAACCAGAGCTTTAGATACCAATTGTTGGTGCACAAGGAAGATATAAAAGGCAAAGAAATATATTTACTGACAACTTCTAAATAAGGATTTACAATGAATTACAATAACCTACTCCATTATGCTATTTATACACAAAATTATATCTTCTAACAAAGATTTAAAAAAGATATAATAATATACTCTAAAATATATTCCTAAATATAAATCAATATCTAAATATAAATTAAATCTAACAAATAGCTCATACTCTTCTGCTAAAGTATTAGTTATAGATTGTTTCACATCCTCAATACTCTCATGGAGTATCTGAAATGAATTCCATATTGACTGATAAGTATTATGATGTGAAATAGAGTAATATACATTTTCACTTAAGGAAGAAATTAATATTATATTTGCCTTCAAATCATAAGAAGCTTTCTTAGTTTATTCATCATTCTAATTCTTCGGCGGTTTAATAGTTTCAACTTCTTCAACTTTTATTTTCAGTACAAAATGGTCGTCTTCAATACCACCCGAAAGAATTTTATCAACCAACATCAAGTGAGCATACATGTTTCCTTCTAAAACGCATGATTTTTTCCTTAGAATACGAGAGCTTTATCGTACGCATCCTTCAAATTGTCCTTACCCATATTCACAACTTTTGAAGTTATGAGATGTGATCAAGAGGCCAACTCTTGATTCCAATTGTTGGGGAAGAATATGAGTGAAAAAGGTCTAGAAGGAGGGTTGAATAAACCTTACCTTAAAAAATGTTTCAGAAAGGTTTTTCAGAATCAGACAGTGGAAAATTTGTTGCATATCGTTGGATTGATATCATAAGTTACTCTATATTTAGACAATATAATGAAATATGTAATGATGGACAATCTATCCAATCAATGAATTAATCAACTTAAAAAATAATGCGTCTAAACACAATTTTATTGATTAATTGAGTAAATCTAAAATTACAGTTAGAAATAACTTCAATATCAAGAAAGATTATTTAAAGGACTTAATCACTAACAAACCTGAACTTTACACAACAAAACTTTATGAATAAAATAAGCCTAAGATCATGAGATTTATAAGAAAGTGGTAAAAACCTAAAATATGCCTTTATATATAAAATTTAAATGAAATAGGGGAAGAGAAGATTGCACCAAGGTTTATATTTATTCAACGCATTCGTCCTTGATTTGCGCCTAATCTAGTCTCCAATGGCGGACAATTGAAAGTTCATAGTTTTCCACTATTTTGACAATGTTATAATGTGAGTTTTATACAAAAAAGAAACCAAACACTGAAATTTAAAACAAAATTTAATAGCTTCAATCTAAATCTTTCTATCTTCTATTATACACCACCCACATAGTTGAAATCCCATGACCTTCATCTGGTCTTGATTGTCCTCTTACTCAGATCCAAGATCTGCTTCAAACATTCATTTCGCAAAAATTTGTACTTGATCATATTAATACCTTGTCTAAGCTCTTCACTTATCTGAAGGAACAAAAATCTCCCAACTTTGTTCTACAACAATCTTTACTAAGTTCTACTGAAATCTTTAGTTGAGAAGAAATCCTTTCTTTTTGCTTTTGTTGGATTATAAATTCCTAATTACACCATACAATAGTAATTTTGATCTACAACTCAAGAATTTCACAAACATAAATGATAAAAGACCCTCATTTATGATTGATCTCACTTTATCTAAGCATTAAGAAGCAACCAACTCATAGTATCTTGTTAAAGATAGAAGATGAATGCATATTCAATCGAATATTGTGATTTAGTGTACTTTGAAAGCTAAAAGCTCTATTTTGAAATACTCTCCAAGTTATGATGTTATCAGACACTTAAATATGACACAAAATAATTTATATATGTGCTTGAGATGGAGCGCTAAAAGTAACTAAAAATATCCATTTGATTAGAGTCAAGTGTAGTGGATATTAATATAGTCAAAGGAGGAAAAATGGATTAATCAAGAAATTAAAACCCAGCATTTGAAAATTTGATTTGAATCATTGATTTAAGTCAGTGATTCGAGTCAATTAAATCTCTAATTCAAATCATGTTGACATAACGCAAATTTTGATTTTGAAATAAATTTTTGATTTGAATGAAGCTTACTTTTGATTTGAGTCAGAGAAGCTTATGATTCTAATCACACTGGTGATGAGAAATTAAGACAAAATAAAAGAACAATACACAATAGGTATAATATTTCCAAAACTTGTAGGAATTTGAGGATCAACAAAAAATATAAGACGACAACCGAACAATAAAGGCACTAAAGAAAACCGATATTTTTAACGTGGAAAACCGCTCAATATGTGATTAAAAACCACGAGTCATCCAGACCAAAGAAAAAACTCCACTATAATCAATTGAGGATACAAGAGAGCCTTAAAGTGATTCACAAAATAGTGAAAACAAGCACAAATTAAAAAGCAAACTAACTTATAATAAAGAATCAAAAATCTAGAAATTTTCCCAATGGTCAAAAGTTAGATATATATGTTGCGAATAAGCACACCAAATTTCATATCGATCCGACAGTGAATGAATCGGGGATCATCATTTTAGTGAGACTGGTGTAGAAAAACAAGAATGTGTTTCTCTCCTCTTTTTTTTCTCTTTTTGAATCCTTATTTCATCTATATCTATCTTAATCCTAAATTGACATTCTCCACTTAAATAAGTGAGACAAATGGGCTATTCATATTTGGGTATTTCTCCATATAAGAAGGGAGCTCAAGCCCAACAAATCTCCCCTCACAAACATGTGGAGGAAATCGCCAATCCGGAAAAATCACAACAAGCTTAAAACATCCCTCTTGATAATGTTTTAGTCTTCATATCAGAACCATTATCATATGTATGAACCTTAACTAACACCAACAACTTAGCATCCAAAACATCATGTATCCAATGATATCTCACATCAATGTGTTTGGACCTATTATGAAAAGTCGGATTCTTACCAAGATGAATAGTGCTTTGACTATCAATAAATAATACATATTTGTCTTAAACAAAACCAAGCTCTTGCAAAAGCTTCTTGAACTAAAGTAACTCTTAGCACGCTTTAGTAATGGTAATAAACTCATAGTTTCCTGGAACAATCATTAATAAAGGTAACAAAATAAAGTGCACCACTAAAAGATTTTACCTTTAATGGCCCACAAACATCATAATATATCAATTGAAGCAACTTCAACTTCTTTGAAGGGGGGTGTCTCTTGAAAGATACTCTAGTTTGTTTACCAGCCATGCAATGAGAGCACTTCTCCAAATATGTACTCTTTAACCTAGGAAGCATATCCTATTTGTAGAAAACAATTCAGCCCACTTTCACTAATATGAATAAGTCTCTAGTTCCATAAAGTTGCTTCTATGTCAATAGCATTCACACTGTCACTAGCAACTAAATATTTTGTCCAATACAATTTAGAAAGCTTCTCCCCTCTAGCCACAACCAAGTTACATTTGTTGAGTTTCCATTTTCTAGAACCAAAGTGATTGTCATAACCACAATCATCAAGCATATGCACAAAGATCAAATTAAAGTGGACATCTGGAGCATATTTGATACCTCTAAGAAACAATTGCATTCCCATGTTAGTTTGTAAGCAAACATCGCCAACACAAATTACCTTAGATACACCATTATTACCCATCTTTAACACTCCAAAGTCACCAGAAGTATAAGATGTGAACAAATCACTCCTTGGTGTAACATATAATGTAGCACCACTGTCAATTATCCACATGTTATCGTCTGATACGAGATTAACAGACTCATGATCACGTAGAATAACAAAATCATTACAAGTAGCATTAGTAACACAATTATCAACATGACATTCATGGTCTCTTTGTTTAGACTTGCCTTTATTGCCTTTGTTATCCCTTTTCCACTGATAACAATACTTTTGTATGTGTCCTATTTTGTGACAATAATGACACTCCAGATTCTTATATCGTGGCTTAGACTTGCTTCTGCTATTCTCTCCACCACTCTTCATTTCCTTTTTCTGACATCTCCCCTTATTTTCAGTGACAAGTACCTCAGATTGAGATGAATAACCTTGTGCCTTCCTTCTCATTTCTTCATTAAGAATACCACCCTTAATCGTTTCCAAAGAAACAACACCTCTAGGAGCAGAACTTGTAATAGAAACCCGAAATGTCTTCCAAGACTCTGATAAATATAGAAATAGGAATAATCCCAAAAGTTAATCATCAAATTTGATACTCATTCCTGACATTTGGTCAAGGAGCCCTTAAAATTCACTCAAGTGATATGAAATAGAAGTCACATCCTTATACTTCAAACTTATGAAGTTATTCAACTAGAACAATTTATTATTCCTTGATTTAGAGGCATACAAGGACTCTATCTTATCCCACAAAGTTTTTGCATGTGTCTCATTAGTAATATAATTATAAACATTATCTTCTACATATTGTCGAATAAAACCACATACCTATTGATGTTCAAACTCTCATTCTTCATCAGACACAAAATTTGGCTTTACGAAACTAAAAACCGGTAAATGTAATTTCTTCATAAATAGTAAGTATTTCATCTTGCCCTTCCATAAATAGTAATTAGAGTCATTCAACAATACCATCTTTATCTTTGTATTTGACTCTATCATTACAACAAGTAAAATAACCCTTAACCAAGAGCTTTGATACCACTATGATGGGAATTTAAGACAAAATAACATAACAATACATAACAGATATAATATTTCCCAAACTTGTAGGAACTTTGAGGATCAACAACAAATATACAACGACAACCAAGTAATAAAGGCACAAAAGAACACTGATATTTTTAATGTGGAAAACTCTTCAATATGAGAGTAAAAACCACGAGTCATCCAGACGAAAAAAAAACTCCACTATAATCAATTGAGGATACAAGAGAGTCTTAAAGTGATTCACAAAATAATGATAACAGCCACAAATCACAAAGCAAACTAACTTACAAATAAGAATAAAAAAGCTAAAAAATGTCCCAAATCTAATGCTTCAGCACAAATCCGATATCTCTCAACATAGACCATTTTTTAAAGATCCCAGCAGTCAAAAGTTAGATATATGTGTTGTAAACAAGCTCAGAAAATTTCATCTCGATCTAACGGTGAGCGAATCAGAGATCGTCGTTTTAGTGAGACTAGTGCAGAAAAAACGGGAATGAGTTTCTCTCCTTATTTCTCTCTTTTTGAATCCTTATTTTCTCTCTGTCTCTCTTAACCCTAAATTGACATTCTCCACTTAAATAAGTGAGACAAATGAGCTATTCATATTTGAGTCTTTCTTCACATAGGAAAGGGAGCCCAAATCCAACAACTAGTAGTGACAATTTTTATATTCATTTATTGATTTTAGTCATGCATAACCTTAATTCAAATCACACTTTAAAAAGTTGTCATTTTAAGAAAAATAAAGTGTTTGATTGAATCTAAAACTAGTATGATAGGAGCCATTCATTCATTCATTTTTTACTTAAATAATTGACTATTTTAATTTAAACCACTTTACATAGACTTTTACCTAAGTGTTCGATTTAATGTATGAAAAACACAATTTAATACAAAATACCATTTAGTACATTACACTCAATTAATAAAACAATAAACAATAAACGAAAAAACAACAAAACAAAATCTCGAGAAAATAAAGCAACTCCAACTTATCCATAACACACAGTTCTAAGACCTCTTTAGAATTTCCATATATTGTATTTCTCTTTATCTTAATAAGAGTCATAGACAACATACTTTATAATAAAATTTATTCACCTAAATTTTATAAAAAATTATTCAAATTTAAATATTTTATATTTAATTTACTTTAAATCATTTCATTTAAAATAAACATTATCATGACTAAATAAGATATGAACTATATAAATTACTGTAACACTTACTTTTTCCATTTCAAATTATAAGACGTTTTGACCATTTCACACGATTTAGAAATACAACTATTATTTTATGGGAAAGTGAAATTGTTTTGGACTGACCCAATAGCTAAGAAAGGCCCAATTCACTTTTGTACGTAGGACGATCCAATAACCTTGAACCAATAAAACATGAAGGATAAATTACACTCTATCTCTTTTGCTCGTCAATCTAGGAGTCTTGGCCACCAAGGTCTCCATAGTTACTTATGTCTGTTCAAACAGGTTATTCCTCGTTCTGCCCGGACGCATGGGGATAGCCACCCAGGAACGACCAAAAATCACGCTTGCACGTGAGAAATTTCTATGCTCATTGTAACGGCTAGTTACAAGTACCTCTGGTCAACACAACGACTAGTTCCTGATGGTTACCTATTTTTGAGGAACCTGATATCCAGGCCTAAAAATAAGGACCAATGGCCAAGCGTCCGGAGAACTATATAAACTCTCACACTTGTGAGGATGAGGTATCTAATATTAATTCTAAAAACCATAATCTCTCTCTAGTATCTCTTTTCACCCTTTCTTAGTTGATTTCCAGAGTACCTTGCAGGTACACCCCCCTCCTCTCCTTCAATTCCAGCATAGCAGACGCCATCTTTCGATCCACTTTCAGCTTCCGATCAATCAATAAGATAAAAAGATAATGTATGATTTTACAAAAATATTCTTCATTAGTGATATACTTACACATTTCTCATAAATTTGAAGCACATCTTCCTTAATAACTCCATCCTTACCCATCCGGGTAGCCTTCCACAAAACATATTCCCGAAGAGATGTTTCTTGACTTTTCTCCTATTCTAACTACACATTAAGAGAAATAATAAAATCAATAATAACACATGATAAACAAGTATATAATATCATTTATATATACTTACCAATGTTTGTTGTAAGTGTGCATATCCCATACACCCTTTTTTGTATGGATACGGCGGAATTGATGCTCGTTGGTGATTCACGATACTCACATCCTGAAAATCTGAGGTTCTTCATTTTTCTTTAAAGGTTTCCCATTCTTCAAGAGAAATCAATCCCGGATACGCCTTTGGAAGTTCTGCATCGATAAAATTGTTATTGACATCCGTAAGAAACTTGTTTGTCAAAAAAGATCGAAACCCTCTTAGTCTTTTTCCGACCAATTGAAGACAATATGATTTTCGATCATCATCAATGTTAAAAGACCTCTACCGAAAAACATACATAGAGTGTGTTAGTAATTTAAAGACATAAGTGTCAACAAAAACAAATGACATCACATATGGCACCTGTATATCACTCAATATTTTTTCTTTAACGGGTTTCAACTTATGCTTTCTCCAATCATCACAAGTGATTGGAACTTCTCTCCTCAGAAGGGAACCAACGTAACTTATCAACATTGAATCGTTAGTCTCAATTAGTTTTTTGTCTTTATTCTAATGTACGTAAAATTTAATACATCTGTCTCTTGCACGAATGGTTGACTTCATAATTGTTATTCCTCATCTAATATTATTCTCCATATCACGAGATGATTCATTTCCATCATTGTTAGAAGTAGGATGTGATTTTTCCTCATTACTAGCCATTTTACCTGTAATATTAAAGAAAAACATAAACACCATATAAAATTCATGTAGAATTAAATGAATAAACACAATATAAAAACATAAACACTATAAAACCATAAGCACAATATAAAAATAAAAACACAAAATAAAGCATAAACACAATATATAACAATTTTATTAAATGACAGAACATATAACATTTTACTAGTACCTTTTTGACTAACATCTCTTTCGTTTCTTGGTTGGAATATGAATTACTTGGCTCTTAACAACTCGGACGGATGGATTGATCCAATTTCCCTCATTATGATCATTTCTAATATATGATTCATTCGCTATAATATTCTCATCTTGATCATTTCGTATATACGACTCATTCCCTCTAACATATGACTCATTCTCAACATCAATATCACTTTGATTTACACTGTTATCATCAATCACTTTGTTAGATAAAAGCACTACACACCATTTCATACTTGTTGGATCAGTGACATAGAACACTTGTTTAGCTTGAGAAGCTAGAATAAAAGACTCATCTTTGTACCCCCACCCTATTAAGACCCACTTGTAAAAATTACGACTTATCCATTCGTATGCCACTATTATGTACCCACTTACAACCAAAGATAGGAATCTGAAACTTCTCATAATCAAACACCCAAATGTGCTCGATAACCCCAAAATATGACAGATTTGCATATTTGGGGTTTAAGTCATTCATACTTGAAATGGGCATTGCTTCAGCTACAACTGTGACACCACTATTTTTCATAGTATTTTTATCATCTTGTTCTTTGGTATAAAATGTGTATCCATTAATTGCATATGCGCTATAAGAAAACAAGAGAAAACTCAAACCATATGCTAAACATCTTAATTTTTCTGTTTTTGAAGCGGGATCTAAATCAAACTTTGAATAAATATGACCCTTTGAACCATTGCATAAAACTTTGATTGTGATTTCGTACTATCCAATTTTCATTTCTATTCGAATTTAAACCCCGGAGTACATCTTTGTGAATTTCAACATACGGCTCAACCTCATTGTCATTGTGCAGAACATATAAATGCACTTGATCCTGTTCAACCCTGATACTGTCACAATTTTATTTCAGATTAAATTTTTTCCTTCCTTCCTTTTGAAAATATGAGATTTGGGTAGTCCAATGGATTGAACATTGGTCAAATATTAAGTACAAAACTCAATCGCTTCTTCAATAATGTATCGTTCAACCATACAACCCTTTGTCCGACTTCGATTTTTCACGTACCCTTTTAATATTTTCATATAACGCTCAACAAGGTACATCCATCTCATATAAGCTGGTCCACATAATTGTGTCTGTTTCACAAGATGAACAACAAGATGTACCATAATGTCAAAAAATGAGGGAGAAAAATACATTTCAAGCTCACACAAAGTAATAACTATTTCTCTTTGCAATATTAGTAAGATCTCAGGATCGATCACCTTACTACAAATTGACTTGAAGAAAAAACTCAATTTAGTTATGGTGCTTGTTACTTTTTTTGGAAAAATAGAATGTATACCTACTGGTAGTAAATTCTCCATTATAACATGGAAATCATGTGTCTTTAAACTCTTTAACTTGAGGTCTTTCATAGACACAAGTCTTCTAATATCTGAAGAGTAATCTTCTGGAACTTTAACTTCACTTAGAAACTTACACAATATTTTTTCTCCTTTCTTAATAAAGTATAAGCAGCAGGAGACAAATATGTTCGTGTTCCTTTCTTCATGGGTCCTAATTTAGTTCTTATTCCCATCTTTATCAAGTCTTTTCTTTCTTTAAGGCCATCCTTAGACTTTCCTTGTATGTTGAGTAACATACCAATAACACTTTCAAATACATTTTTTTCAATATGCATAACATCAAGAAAATGTATTACATAAAACGACTTCCAATATAGCAATTCAAAAAAATTGACCTCTTCTTCCACCCACCTTTGACAAGCATATATGGAAAAGGCTTTCCAGACAGAGTACTCATATATTTTACCTTCTCAAAAATTTGGTCACCTGTCAATGTAGGTGGAGCTCTATCATGTTCTGGATTTCCATTTAATGCCTTTCTCCATCCATGGTAGTGATGATTAGAATTTAAGAATCTACAATGACCAAGAAATACATTATTTTGACAAAATTCCAATCGCTTCCAATTTGTGTGTTCTTCACAAATAGGACATGCTTTTGACCTTTAATGCTATACCCTGATAGATTTCTATATCTCGGAAAATCATTAATTGTGCCAAACAATATCGCCCTTAAATTGAAACTTTCTTTCCTATATCCATCATAAACCTCCACACCGTTCTCCCACAAAATCTTTAAATCTTTGATTAACGGTGTCAAGTATACGTCTATGTCATTCCCTGGTTGTTTAGGTCCAGAAATCAACATAGATAACATCATGTACTTGCGCTTCATACATAGCCATGTAAGTAGGTTATAAATCAGAATAATTACAGGCCATGTGGTATGTGAGATACTTTAAAGACCATGCGATTTCATCCCATCAGTAGATAATGTCAAGAGAAGGTTTCTTGCTTCTCTTATAAAATCAGGATAATCATTACCAATTTTCGACCACTATGGTGAATCTGCCGGATATCAAAACTTTCCATCAATAATTCTTTCATCTGCAAGCCAAGTCAAGTGTCTTGCATCGATTTCACTATGAAACATGCATCTAAATCTCGGAATTATAGGAAAATACCACAAGACTTTTGTTGGAGACAATTTTTTCTTATATAGAGATAAACCATATTTAGGACACTCATTTAACGATGCATATTCGTTTCGAAACAAAATACAATCATTTAGACAAGCATGTATCGTATCATGGCTCATGCCAATAGAGCACACCATTTTTTGGCCTCATATGTTCGATTAGAAATAAAATTATCCTCCAGAAGCATATCTTTCATAAGGACTAATAGCTCTGAAATTTTTATCCGACCATCCATTATCCGCCTTTAAGTTGTACAACTTTAATACCGCAGACAGTATTATGAATTTAGTGCAACCTTTATACAACGGTTTCTTTGCATCACTTACCAACCTCTCAAAAATTTTGGGACAATCCTGAAGATCTTCTTCAAGTGCTTATGCAATCTCTTTGACACGATCACAATCATATGTATCTCTGCCATTGTCGTATGAAGCATATGTCGTACTATCCCCTGATTCAACATTCCCGTTACTTTTCTCACCATGAAATATCCAACATGTATAACTTCGATCAATTCCATTCTTCAGTAAATGTGATTCCAACCCAATTGCGTCAACCTGGCCCCAATAACAACCATCCAAGCAAGGGCATTTCATTTGACTTGAGCTTTCGGCATGTTGAACAACAAACTTAACGAATTCTAATATCCAATTCTCGTACTTTTTTGACAATCAATTGGAAAACATATATTTTTTATCCATGGTTTTACTACTAAGTAATCTAAACAAAAACACTATAATTAATCACGTAGCTATAACAAAAGAACAACTAATTACCTGTAGAGAAGTCGGCAACTTCTTGAACCACACGGTGTAAGATTCTTGGAACGATCAGAATTTCCCTCTTCACAAGGGAAATCAAAAATTGTGAAAGCGGCTATGAAATCGGGCAACAACTGCAGATAAACAATTAGGTTCACTAATTCCATTTCAAACATGTTTAAAACAAAACGGGTTTCGAGTGTATCTTGTAATATATTCATGAACCTCACTTTATAAACTCCTAACTTGAGATGCTGATCTTTTAGAAATCCAAGCTATTGAATATCACAACTCACAACTATACCTCTGGCCGAATAACAAAAGAAAAATAAAACCAACATCATTTCTTAGAAAATATTTTTTGAACTTCAGAAAACAAAGGAACCTTTTACATAATGAAAAACTGATATTTTTAATCAACCAAAGAAAATAGATGCATTAAAATAACTTAGACATAATAAATGATGATGATGCATTAAAATAACTTAAATATGTTCTTACGTCTAAGTTCTCTTTTATTTCTTTTATCAAGTAGTATAACTTATAGTTTATACTAAAATAATTTGATTTTAGACTGAGTTGGATGAAGATTTCGACCAAACTATCTAGTATCTAAGTTGAGATTTTGTGTTGGTTGATGATTTCAACCAAAGTAGCCATAACAAAAGTGCTACTCCAAGTGCTTGAACTAGTCTTAACTTGTCAAAATAGTATTTTCTTCTTGATATATGAAAACAACTACATCAATATATGAAAACAGAATTGCATTGAAGACCTTACAACAATATATGTAAATAGATGCATTAAAATAACAACAAACTCTTTGAATTGTGATTCTCACGATTTCAACAACAACAACTGTAACAATATATGAAAACAGAGATGAATCGCGTTGATGAATCGAGGAAAAGAAAGCAGAACTTAAAATTATGAATCGTGTTCCTGTTATGAATCATTGTTGGATATATTGCGTAGAAGAATCGTTAGAGAAATCGTTGTTGGAGAATCGTTGTTGAAGAAATCGTGGTTGAAGAGAAATTTGAGAGAATGTTTGAAATCGCGTTGCAGAGAAGTCTGTTTTGAGAGAATAACGAAAACCTTTGAATTTTAGGGTTTTCATTTTTTTTAATTTAGAAATAAGACATTAATGACCTTAGGAAACGCTTTTCAGAAAGCTCTTTCTGATGTATTACGTTTAGCAGCGCTTTCTCAATAAAAAGTGCTTTATGATGTATGCCCTATAGCAGCGCTTATATGATGTGCTTTCTAAACACATCCATTAGCAGGGCTTTATGGATATGTATGGTCTTAAGCAGCGCTTCTCAAAAGCGCTTTCTATAATAGGCCTTTAGAAATGCTTTTTCTCAAATTTCTTTTAAGGCTATAACAACGCTTTCTAAAGTAAGCCTTTAGCAGCGCTTCGGGCCTATGACAACGCTTTCTACTGTTGGGCCTATAACAGCGCTTTCAGTTTAGGAAGTTATAATACTGTGGGAGAACTGACTTGGGTGTTTTGAGTTTTATCGCAATTGTTGCTTCAAAGAAAATGGTTAGCTTCAAAAGGAAATAGTTACTACATCTATCTTCAAACAAATGGATTACTAATGATGCTTGAAATGAAAAGTTCAAAGTCAAGAAAACTTACCTTGAAGCTGAAATTTATGTTTTGAGTTTGAACGTCTGTGTTGGCTGTTTTTGAGCTTAATAAATGGTAATAGTGATGTTACAGGAGTTGTTCTTGTGTTTGAACAACTCCTATAAGATGAATGTGGAGTGTTTGGATGGTTTGTTTGGACAGAACTTTGCAAGGTGTGAGAGGTTCAAAGTTTTTTATTTCAAAACTCAAGAGTGAAGGCTTTGTGGACAGTTATGCTTTTTGAGAGTGTGAGATTTTCATACACAACAAAACTTCTGCCCCTCATCTTGTAAATGGCCTCACTATTTATAGATAACGTTTGAGACTTGAAACAACTCAGATTTTTTAAAATCACATGTTATGGCTATCTTGCTTGTTTTTGAAGCAAGCATGAAGAACTTGTTTCCAATGTTTGTTCCCATCTATCTAAAATTATTGATCACTTTAAACATGTTTGTTATGACTTGTAGAAGTTGATTGTGATTAGAACAATAAGTTAGAGGCTCAAGAAATTGACTTTGTGATTAAAGTGAACTTTTCAAGAATGGATATGTTACTTTCTTCCAAAAATGGAATGATCAATTGGACAAAGGTTCAAACACTTGGATCATAGTTTAATCAGTTGTGTAAGCATTCAATTAGTGGTATACAAGTTTGAGGCCTTCAAAGTGAAGATTATGCAGCATGGCTATGGATTTGGTTCTTGTTCATCACAAAATCTGCCTTGTAATTCAAGAATGAAACCCTAACTTCTTGGCTTTGATTCTTTTAGCTCAAGTATGATCTCAATGAGTTCTTTGACATTTTGGAAATCTTGTAACATCCTCTACAACCTTCATGTTTTCTATTTTTGAATAATCCAATTGTAACTTGATGAAAATTGGCCAAGAAGTTGGGATAAAAACCTGACCAAACCTGCTGGAAATTTCTCTAAGTGTTTATACACAAATGCCATGACTTCATGAATTTATAACTCAAAATCCAAGCACTTCTAGGACTTGATCAGCAAAGAAAAGTTGTAGATATCATCATGATCTATAACTTTCATGTTGAAAGTTTTCTTTGAATCAGCTTGCATCTTGGTGAAAGAATGGCATGAAGTAATGAAATTATCATGTATAAAAAACACTTAGAAAAAAAATTCTAACTCTTGAAAAGTTTGACTTTTCACATTGACTTTTGACTTTCTTGATTTCTTAATGATCAAGCTTTTTATTTTGAATGTCTTAATGAATTGTGATCTTTGAAACCAAATTTTGATCAAAAAGTCAAAGTTTAACTTTTGGTGTATCAATTGACTTTTCATCAGTTGACCAAATTTCAACTATCAATCCACTGATCTTGAGAAATGATTTAAGCTATAGAATTGGGTTAACATGTTATATTAGAGTCTTTGAGATTATGCTTCAAGCCATTAGGTCATGTATTAGGTCAAAAGTTAATGATCAGTCGTTCTTAGACAAAACCCTAATTTGTGGTCTCAGTGTTTCAGAGGTAATTTTATCTTATCAATTCCTTGAGAATCCGTGAGCATTGGAGGTCCTTTGTAAAATGTATTGAGAAAAGAGAGGGAAAATTTTGGGGTATAACAGCTGCCCCTGTTCAATCTTCTTAAATATAAAGTGGTAAATTGGCGAGTCCTCCATTCGTGACTTGAAGGTGGAAGATGATTGAACACTTAAGTGCCCAGAAATTTGAACTCGGTTGTGCATGACGTGAACTTTTTGTTGATTATTGGGAATGGGATTAGAGATTCCATTTGGAGAAGTGATGAAGAGTTTGTTGGAGTTGGGCTTACAGATGCCATCCGGAGTGACTGTCGAGGGAGAAGTATCAGAATAGATCTTTGGTCGATTTATACTAAAATTATGAATGTTTTTTCCCTGTTTTTAACTGGAAGAGATAAATTTAACCAGAAGAGGTATGTTGTTTGGTAACTTCACTAGGGAAAATATTCCTAAACATAAGAGGTCTGTTTGCCTATCTTTAATCTGGATGAAATAAATTTAACCAGAAGGGGTCTTCATTCGCATGTCTTTAATATGGAAGAAATAAATCTAACCAGAAGAGGTTTTTGTTCGTCTGTCTTTAATCTGGAAGAAATAAATCTAACCAGAAGAGGTCTTTGTTCGCCTATCTTTAATCTGGAAGAAATAAATCTAACCAGAAGAGGTCTTCGTTCTCCTGTCTTTCATCTGGAAGAAATAAATCTAGCCAGAAGAGGTCTTTGTTCACCTGTCTTTAATCTGGGAGAAATAAATATAACCAGAAGAGGTCTTTGTTCGCCTATCTTTAATCTGGAAGAAATAAATCTAACCAGAAGAGGTCTTTGTTCGTTTGTCTTTAATCTGGAAGAAATAAATCTAACCAGAAGAGATCTTTGTTCGTCTGTCTTTGATCTGGAAGAAATAAATCTAACTAGAAGAGGTCTTTGTTCGCCTGTCTTTAATCTGGAAGAAATAAATCTAACCAGAAGAGGTCTTCATTCGCCTGTCTTTAATCTGGAAGAAATAAATCTAACCAGAAGAGGTCTTCGTTCGTCTGTCTTTAATTTGGAAGAAATAAATCTAACCAGAAGAGGTCTTCCTTCGCATGTCTTTAATCTAGAAGAAATAAATCTAACCAGAAGAGGTCTTCCTTCGCCTGTCTTTAATCTGGAAGAAATAAATCTAACCAGAAGAGGTCTTCGATCGCCTGTCTTTAATCTGGAAGAAATAAGTCTAATCAGAAGAGGTCTTCGTTCTTCTGTCTTTAATTTGGAAGAAATAAATCTAACCAGAAGAGGTCTTCATTCACTTGTCTTTAATCTGGAAGAAATAAATCTAACCAGAAAAGGTATTGATTGATCGCCTATCATTAACTGGAAGAAGTGAATCCATCCAGAAGAGGATTGTTGATTGTCTATTATTAACTGGAAGGAGTAAATCCAACCAGAAGAGGTCTTCATTCGTTTGTCTTTAATCTGGAAGAAATAAATCTAACCAGAAGAGATCTTAATTGATCGCCTATCATTAACTGGAAGAAGTGAATCCATCCAGAAGAGGATTTTTGGTTGCCTATTATTAATTAAAAGGAGTAAATCCAACCAGAAGAGGACTTTGATTGCTGATTGATTTTTCCTGCAAGGAAGAGGGTTAGTTGCATGCAGATGTATGCATGGTGTAATAATGTTCTCAAAATAAATGAGATTATGCCATATGTATTTGCCATGTATGTGATATTATGTATGAACGTGATATGTTTTAATGAAGTACATATTTGACAAATGTTGGGGAGCTTTGGGAAGTTAAATCCCAGACTGCATGTTGGAGATGAAGGCTATATGTACCTTCAAACTTTGTTTTAGAATGCTTTCGTTGGGGGATAGAGTTCAGGAACCTTGGTTGTCCATTTCTCTACTAGGGAGAATAAAATTTACTTGTTATCTGGTCGAAATCTAGGCCTCACAACAACTTACTAGGGATAATAAAGTTAATTGTTATCTGGTCGTATTCCAGGCTCTGCTACGACTTACTGGGGGAAGATGAAGTTAATTTTTACCTGGTCGGATTCCAGGCTTCGCAGCAACTTACTGAGGATAATGGCGAACTCTATTGGGGAAGAGGAGTTTTGTTAGTGATTGAAAAAGTTAAACTAATATCTGGTCAGGTCCAGGTTTCATAGCAACTTAGCATTGAGGTTAATTGTTATCTGGTCGGATTCCAGGCTTTGCAGTAACTTGCTAAAAAGATGAAGTTGAACTGTTATCTGGTCGGATTCCAGGCTTCACAGTAACTTGCTAGAAATATGAAGTTGAACTGTTATTTGGTCGGATTCCAGGCTTCACAGTAACTTTCAGGGATAACAACGACTCCATTGGATATTGCAATGACTCCATTATGGATTGCAATGACTCTTTCAGGGATTAAAGGGTTTATTCCATTGGTCTGTAATAGTCTGAGAGAAAGACTCATATTGGGTAATTTGTAGTTTGTTGGGGAAATAAACCCTTTGGAAGAGAATATTTTGACGACCTACTGGGGGAATGACATTTTAGGAAGAAACTCCACAAGGCTTCTTTATTAAGACTAACTCAGCTAGGGAGAGGGTTTTCAAGGGATTGAAACTCTGGCTGGAGATTGCATGAATCTGACTTTGCGGGGATAATCTTATTGAGGCAACTCTGTGGGGAAAAGTTTGTTGTAGCAACTCTGTGGGGATATCCCAAATCCTTGAGGGAATGCTTGTTACTATTTTTATACACCCACTCGTTAACAGTTTAATCATGTTCATATGCATATTTTCATTCAAATTTAGTCATTGGACACTTTTGCATTTAAAACAGGAAAAAAACTTGCACTTCAAAGTATATTTGTATTGATATTTTTCCTAATTATAGGCATTTTTGTACAAAGAGACAGAGATCCTAGTAAGAGGAAATCGTCGAAAGAACGAAAGGAAATACAAAGTGAAAGCAAAAATAATAGCCATGTGGAAGTGATCTCATTGTGTTCCAACTCCGTTATTGTACCTATGTCTTCGAACATCATCCCTTGTCGTTGAAAGAAGTTGATTGGATTGATCTTGGACCTTGGTAATAAAAACTGGCTGTAGAGATTTCACGGGACATAGTTATACGCTTTAATCCTTATATTTTGCCTGGACTTCCCTTTCGGGTTTTCAACCGACCAGGATACCCTTTTTTGCCCAAGCTGCCCTTTCGGGTTTTCGACTTGTCGGGTGTACAGTATTTTGTATATATCCCTAACTTTTTCCCAAACCTTTTTGGTTTGCCGAGATGCCCTTATTTTTGCCTAGGTGTGAAAACCTAGCGGGTCATTTTATGCGTAGTATTTTTTAACTATGTTTGTGTTCACAAGATGTGGGAAGTCTTTGCCATCCATAGTAGTCAGCATCATGGCTCCACCAGAGAAAACTTTCTTTATAAAAAATGGTACTTCGTAAGTGGGAGTCCATTTTCCCCTAGGGTCGCCTTGTGGGAGAATGATGCACTTTATTACCAAGTCACCGGTATGATACACTCGAGGCTTGATCTTTTTGTTGAACGCCTTGATCATACGCTTTTGATACATCTGACCATGACAAGCAGCAGCCAGTCGCTTCTCATCGATCAAGTTTAGCTGATCCAACCTAGTCTGAATCCATTCGTCTTCGCCTAAGTCTGTTTCTTTCATAATCCTTAGGGAAGGAATTTGAACTTCTATAGGCAAAACAACTTCCATGCCATAGACCCAAGAGAAAGGAGTTTCCCCAGTTGACGTTCGAGCTGAAGTACGATAGCCGTGGAGAGAAAATGGTAACATCTAATGCCAGTGTTTTTATGTTACTACCATATTTTTCACAATCTTCTTAATATTTTTATTGGCAGCTTCCACTGCGCCATTCATCTTAGGTCTGTATGGAGAAGAGTTGTGATGTTTGACTTTGAACTACGTGCGGAGTTCAGTAATCATAGCATTGTTGAGATTGGTTATGTTATCCGTGATGATCCTTTCGGAGATACCATAATGGCAATGAGGTTATGCTTGATAAACTGAGCTACAACGTTCTTTGTGACTGAGGCGTATGAGGTAGCTTCGACCCATTTGGTGAAGTAGTCAATAGCAACAAGGATGAAATGGTGTCCATTGGAAGTAGTGGGTTTGATTTCTCCAATCATGTCAATACCCCACATTGCAAACGGCCATGGAGTGGTCATGACATTCAGAGGAATTAGGGGTACATGGACCTTATCAACATATATTTGACACTTGTGACAAGTCCTTGAGTGATGATGACAATCAATTTCCATTATGGACCAATAGTAACCAGCTCTCAGGATTTTCTTGGCCATAGTGTGCCCACTAGAGTGAGTCCCAAAGATTCCATCATGCATGTCTTCCATAATTTTCTCTACCTCCTTCTTGTCCACACACCGGAGTAGAGTAGAATCATGATTTCGCTTATACAGGATTCCATTTCTTAGGAAGAATTTGGATGAGATTCTTCGCAAGAATTTCTTATCATTGATGGAAACTCCTTCAGGATACTCTTGTGCTTCAAGATATCTCCTTACTTCATGGTACCATGTTTTATCTTCATCAGTGTCAAGCTCATAACAGTGTGCAGGTTCGTCAAATATTTCGATTGTAATCATAGGAGCTTCATTATCCTATTCGACCTTAAATATGGAAGCCATTGTTTCCAAGGCGTCAGCTAACTGATTTTCTTCTCTAGGGAAATGTTCAAAGGTGATCTCCTCGAAGTATGGTATCAAGGTTAACATAAGCTCCTTGTAAGGAATAAGGTTAGAATGCTCAGTGTCCCATTATCCTTTGACCTGACTGATCACTAGAGTAGAATCTCCGAATACGTTCAAGAAATTGATCCTTAAGTCAATGGCAGCCTTTAAACCCAAGATTCATGCTTCGTACTCAGCCATGTTGTTCATACAATCGAAGAACAAGCTAGCAGTGAAAGGAGTATGGAAACCCTCAAGAGAAATAATCATAACATCAATTCCATTGTCTAAAGCGTTGGAAGCCCCATCGAAAACTATACTCCATCGGGATCCTTGTTCAGGTCTGTCATATGGTCCATCGGGATCCTTGTTCAGGTCTGTCATATGGTCCATCGGGTTAGCATAATATTCTCATCCGGGAAGTCAAAATTCATAGATTGGTAATAATTAATAGCTTGATGGGCCAAATGATCTGCTAATACACTTCCTTTGATGGCCTTTTGTATGGTATACTGAATGTCATATTCGGTCAGAATCATTTTCCGTCTAGCTATTTATCCGGAGAGAGCTGGCTTCTCGAAGATGTATTTGATAGGGTCCATCTTAGAAATCAATAAAGTGGTATGATTCAACATATATTGTCTTAGCCGGCGAGCAGCCCATGCCAGAGCGCAACAAGTTTTCTTAAGTAGTGAATATCTGGCTTCACAGTCGGTAAACTTTTTGCTCAGGTAGTATATTGCATGCTCTTTTTGGCCATACTCGTCATGTTGGCCCAACACACACCCCATAGAATTCTCTAGCACAGTCAAATACATGATCAATGGTCTTCCTTCAATTAGAGGCATAAGGATAGGAGGCTCATGCAAATATTCCTTAATTTTTTCGAAGGCAGCTTAGAAGTCGTCGTTCCATTTGATTACTTGATCTTTCATCAAGAGTTTGAAGATTGGCTCACAAGTAGCAGTTATATGAGATATGAAGCGGGAAATGTAGTTAAGACGACCCAAGAATCCTCTAAATTCTTTCTCATAATGGGGAACGAGCATTTCTTGAATGGCTTTAACCTTTGTAGGATCAACTTTGATGCCTCTACCACTGACCACAAAACCTAAAAGTTTTCCAGACCTTACTCCGAAAGTGCACTTGTTAGAATTCAACCTTAACCTGTACTTCTTCAACCTCTCAAACAACTTGCGTAGGTGATTGAGGTGCTCTTCTTCAGTTTGCGACCTTGCAATCATATCATCCACATATACCTCTATATCATGATGGATCATATCATGAAATAAAGCTACCATAGCTCTTTGATATGTTACCCCTGCATTCTTCAATCCAAACGGCATGACTTTGTAACAAAAGGTGCCCCATTGCATAAAAAAAGTGGTCTTCTCCATGTCTTCCGGAGCCATCTTGATTTGGTTGTAGCCATAGAATCCATCCATGAAGGAGAAGACTTTATGTTGCGCGGTGTTGTCAACCAAGACATCAATATGAGGTAGAGGTAAATCATCTTTGGGGATTTCCATATTTAAATCCCTATAGTCTACACACATACAAATCTTTCCATCCTTCTTCGGCACGGGGACCATATTTGCTACCCATTGAGGGTAAGATGTCCGAACTAGGAATCCTGAATCAAATTGCTTCATCATTTCCGCTTTTATCTTTTCAGACATGTCAGGCCGCATCTGACAAACCTTTTTTTTACAGGAGTGCAATCTTCCTTTGTCGGTAGACGATGAACCACAATGCCAGTATCCAACCCTAGAATGTCTACATACGACCAAGCAAACACTTTAACATAGTCATGTAGCATCTGAACCAACCTTCTCTTGATACCATCTTAAGTCGGCGCCGATCTTGACCTCTTTCTTTTATGTCTCAATACCAAGGTTAATAACTTCGACTGGTTCTTCATGAGGTTGAATAGATTTCTCCTCTTGCATTAGAAGTATGGCTAGTTCCCATGGTATTTCACAATCTTCCTCGCCTTCGTATTCTTCTTGGTTAATTGGATGTTCAAAGTCATAACTGGCAATAGTAGAGTCATTGGCAATGACATCCGGAGTGGATGAGGATCTGCAAGTGTGTGTATGTGTGTGTACATGTAAAATACATGGCTATTTGAAAGATGCAATAAAGAAAAGAAAGACAATGAGCACAAAATTTGAATGCAAAGGTTCAATGTTTTTCATTAAATGATCATATGATAAATGAAAATGAACAAAACCCTTAACAAATGGACCATGGTGCCCCGGGCAAGGCACATGGCTTAAAAGTCATTGTTTGGAATTAAGATTACAGACAAAAGTTCTTGAATTGACAGAAAATAGTAAACAGTAATTACTCCTCATTGAAGGAGATGAGAGTGAAGTCCTTTGCATGCCAGTTGTTGAGCTTTCCTCTGGAAGTAGGGTAGATCCATTCTTCAAAAGCACATTCATCGTCAGAGTCTTCCACAATGTTTACTTCATGATTTCTGATGCGAAGAGGTGGCTTTCTCACGCGAGCGCGCCTGACCTCTTTCTTAGCTTTGATGGTGAAACCCAACCCAAATTTGTCTGGTTTAAATGGAAAGTCGTGGATTTGTCCCCAAATAGTACAACTTCCATCTTCGACCACGGCACAAGCATCTTTAAGTGAAACCATTCTTGGTACAACTTCATCAGCTTTTGATATGTCATAGGAGATTTTGGTGGCGGCAACCATAGGAGGAACAATATTGAAAGCCTGGCGCAGAGTTTCTATAAATTCACCATCTATTTCCACATACTTGAAGGAATTGAGATGGCTCATCGTAAATTCCTCATCACCACAAACAGTGACAATCTTCCCTTTGATTGGACATTTTAACTTTTGATGAAGGGTGGATGTTACTGCCCCAGCCCCATGGATCCAACGACGCCCAAGCAAACAAGAGTAGGCAGGACGTATGTCCATTATATAAAAGGTGGAGTTGAAAATATGTGATCCTACTTTAATGGGGAGATCTACCTCTCCATGCACCATCCTTTTAGACCCATCGAAATCCCTTACAGCTATATCACTTGGTTTCAACACAAGGCCTTCACAATCTAGCCGGTCCAAAGCACCTTTGGGTAACACATTTAGAGATGAGTCAGTATCAACTAAGACATGAGCCAGGGTATTTCCCTTGCATTCAATAAAGACATGTAAAGCCTTGTGATGATTCTTTTCAACAAGAGTCAAGTCAGCGTCAGAGAAACTTAATCCGTTGTCAGCCGCTAAACTCGCCACACAATTCTCGAACTGGTCAGCTGTAGTCTCTTGAGGCACATGATCTTTTTTCAAAAACTTGATTAAAGCTTGGGCATGAGCATCAAAATAGAGTAGTAACGACAACATGGAGATTTTGGAGGGGGTTTTCCCCAGCTGTTCGACTATTTTAAAATCACTCTTCTTTATAATTTTCAGGATTTCCTCCATCTCTCGAGTGGAGGTCTCTTCAACATCAACATCTTGGGCAGGTGCCTCTATCTCAGCAGGCTCACTTACTTTTTCTTTGCCTCTAGTGTTGGCAATAGTCTTGTTATTGGTTATGTGAACAGGAGTTGTTGTAGTAGTCTGAGGTGAAATATCAGGGGAGAAGATCCTACCCATTCTTGTTACCTTACTAGAACCTGTAATACTTGTAACATCATTGGTATTGTCTTCATTGATCCAAGAATTTTGCTTTATTCCATGATAGTAAACTTTGGCACCATAGTTCTGTGGAACTGCTTTGTCAGAGGAGTAAGGAATCGGCCCAAGGGCAGTGATTTTTAAAGGAGCAATTGTTGATTCATTTGAAATCCTAATAGGACCCTACGAGGAGATCCTAAGAGGCTTTTTGGAAATTTTTATGATAGAAACGTCTTCAGCTTTATTGGTCAAACTTTTGATGGACAAAGTTCTTTCAAACAGGATCTCATGACTATTTATCAGGCATTGAACACCTTCTTTCAGCCATTTGCATCGATTAACTTGTTCGGCGCAACAATTATAGTCTTTTAAACAACCAAGGAACACCCCAACTCTCAATAGGTTCTCTTTAACAATGGTCAGTGTAGTAGTCAAATATTCAACAGAGGAAACAAAAATAGTGTCTTCAATTGTATTCACACCTTTGCCATGATTTAGCATTGGTGCAGTTATCACATTTGGAGTTGTAGGTGGATCAAACTCAATAGTTTTGTTATCGATAAGATCTTGAATTCTGCATTTCAAAGCCCAACAGTGATCAGTTTCATGTCCAGGGATGTTGGAATGATATGCGTATTTGGCATTATATTTGTACTTCGGTGATGAAATATTGGGATTTGATGGTGGATCACCCAATGTTACCAAGTTGGCCTTCAACAGGTGTTGCAAGGCTTGGGACAGTGACATGTTAATCCTCGTGAACTGCCTTCTTGGAACCTCAGACCTTTGATGGTTGGCTTATTGTCTTTGAGCAGATAGAGGGTTAGAGATTAACACAACATTAACAGTGGGCCAATGATCCTTCTTGGTACGGGCCCTTCCCCATACCCATCATTGGTTTCTTTCTTCCCAATAAAGGGCTTCTTTACAGAGTTGGGTGTAGAAGCAGATGTCATGGGAATATTTCCACTCTTAATGCCACTTTCGACCTTTTCACCAGTTAGGATTAACTCGGTGAAACCAGACGAAGAAATCCCAATTAACAAGTTGAAAAATGGTCCAGATAATGTGCCCATGAACTTATCAACTAGTTCTCTGTCAGTTAGTGGTGGTTGGACCCTACCAGCAAGATCCCTCCATTTTTGCGCATACTCTTTAGACCCTTCATTAGTACCCATTGTCATTCCTTAAAGTTGAACTCTAGTTGGTGCCAAATCAGCATTGTACTGATATTGATGATAAAAAGCAGGGGCCAGATCTTCCCATGTGTGAATGCGGGAACCCTCCAATTGGTAAAACCATTCTAGCTGAGTTCCAACCAGACTCTCTTGGAAGAAATGGACCCAGAGCTTCTTGTCAATAGTATGTGGTTGTATCTTACGGACGTAGGACCTCAGATGAAGTTTTGGGCGTGAAACTCTGTCATACTTAGCAAAGATTAGTATTTTGAACTTATGGGGAATGACGAATCCAGGTACTAAGCCCAAATCACCAAAATCCAAACCAGGTTCCGCTTGAATTTCAACAGCTTTCAGTCTATCCTCTAACTGCTTGTATTTATCCTCAGCCAGTGGATATTATTCATCAAAGTAGTCTTCTTCCTTGGATGCTTGATCATTTTCACCCCCAGCACAGGTGCTCCTTGCCTCTTCATCCTGGTTCTTGTCTTCCTCGAATGACTCTTCAACTATCTTCACCTGACGGACTGGGCCTTTAAACCCTTTCCCCATGTTGATGAGGGCCTTCTTCTTAGTCTTCTTTTTGGACACCAGCAGTGTCATAAGCTCTTGTTGTCCCTTGGCTAGGGTTAGCAAGGTCTCTTGGAACTGGGAATTTTGTGCTTGCAAATTTTTCACGGTCTGTTTGATAACTATCTTACTGAAATAAACAGTAGAAAGATGGGGAAACCTATTGTGGAAAGCTTGCTTATGTTATGATTCATGTAATTTGTATGCAAATGATCTCAAGGACTTAGAAGATTTAAATTTTTTTAGACAAAGAAGGAACAAACATTAATTTCCTTAATAAGTTCAGATTGATTACAACATGCCTCTTGGGCTTACATTGAAACAAAAGAAACAAAATTAACTAAATACAAATAAAAAGGCTCAAGTCTCCTATGGGCGCTTCCTCTTCGAAGTAATGTAGGCATTCAGGTTCCTCTCCTCGTGAGCTCCAATGTCTTCTTTTCTCTTGTATAAAACTGGGCTTCAAAGGTGTCTCACTCCCCCTTTAGCTGAATCCAAGCTCTTTGCAAATCTTCAAGAGAAGTAGGCATATCAGGATGAAGGACAGTATATGGAACATCTCCCTTTGAAACAGGCTCCATGATGATAGGTAGGATGGCTTCATAAGGCATCATAAGGTTTTAAGTGCGAGCTCGCACCCACTTGAGATAAGGCTCCAAACGAATGGAGTTCTTATGCCCCAATGTCTTGCTATCAACTTTGTTAACCATGCCCCAAGCTCGTATGAATCTTTGATGATAACCTTGGACATCGCTCTCATAGTCAAATGCAATTCCTTGGACAAGTGCATCATGAGGGACATCCCTCCTAGCATACCCAAACTGTCGTCAAGCCAAACAAGGATTGTAGGTGATACCTCCCCTAATGCCAAGTAGAGGGACATTAGGGAATTCCCCACAATGGTCAATAATAGTAATGTCCTCCAAGGATCGAGAACACCAATGAATATCAGAATGTGTGAATGACATCAATCTATTAGACCATCTCACGCTTTTCTCATTCTTCACAATAGATCGAGGTAGGTGCAAAATAAACCACCTAGCCAATAGAGGAGTGCAACACATAAGAAGTCCTCTTCTCTTCATGGTGCGAGAGTGAAGAAAATGCAAGATATCCCCAAGTAAAGTAGGCACCAGATTGCGAGATATAAAATTTTTGATTGCATTCACATCTATGAGTTGGTCAGGATTGGGAAACAACACCATCCCATAGATGAGAAGAGCTAACACTTCTTCAAAGACTTGTAAATCTAGAGCATCCCAAAAATCTTGAGCCTTCTCCAACAAAAACTTGGCTAGAAACCCTTTGACACCACTTCTTGTTTCCCAATTTGCCATAATGTCAGATCGTTGCAAATGTAGAGCTCGAGCAATCTCCTCAGGTCTTGGGTCTCTTTCAATACCGTTAAAGGGTAGTTGATCAAGAATAGGAATTCCAAAGAGTTGAGAGAATTCTTCCATAGTAGGCACAAGTTGGTAATCAGGAAAGGTAAAGCAATGGTGTTTAAGGTCAAAGAATTGGAATAACACATGTACCATATCCTCTTCAAAGTTTGTTGTAACCAAGTTGATGAGACGACCATATTTCTTAGCAAATGGAGAATCGTTGGGAACCCTTGATGCTAATTCCTTAAGTTGAGGAGGCACTTTCACAAGGTTGATTCGGAGAGTGTTTCGTCGTGCGGAAGCCATGTCCTACGAAACAACACAAAGATAAATCCCAAAGTCCTTGAAATGGTTAGTGCAAATGCCATGGTATGATGTCATGATGTTATGTACATACACAAGAAAAACAAACAAATCCTTAGGTTTAGGCTTGCATGAGGTGTCATTGGTAAGTACCCTCTTGAAGTTTAGTTGGTTCAACCTGTCCTAGAAAGTAATCAGGTTCTAGGGGATCTCAATATCATTGATCTTTCTTCATTGAGCAATGTTTCAGCGCAAGCCTCTTTATTGGAGACCGAAATATCCCAAAAGTCATATCTCAATAAGCGTAGTATCGAGTATCAATAAACTTCGAACTGCACCAAAGCCGACTACCTTACTACTTCCTAATGTCCAAGTTGTTCAATTAAAGGTTCTAAGGTTTGTTAGTGCTTCATGACACCACACAGCGGCTCCGTATTCTCCATAAGGGATACTGGTACCCACAAATGTGCCACACTAACATATCTATTATCTCAACCATATCGGTCTACGCCATACAGTCTCCACAATTTTTGCTATTTACCTAATGGTGTTCCCAGATCCGGGTAGAAGATCAATAGTAAAACAAACAAGGACCCATAAATATAAAGCAAACAAATCAAACAATGAAAGAAATTCAATGTGATCTAGCTCTAAGGTAACCCCACTTTTAAGTTAATCCCCAGCAGAGTATCCAATTCTGTGATACGGTGGGAGAACTGACTTGGGTGTTTTGTGTTTTATCGCAATTGTTGTAGATACCAAGAGTCACTGCCTACTTTTCTTTTATCCAATAAAGAAAAGGGTGAAAAGAACAGGAAATACCTTTTGAGAATTTTCTTGAGTTCGGGGGGTAGGTTATGAAATGGGAAGGGGTTAGCACCGTTTTCATCTATAGTTATCTACAGGCTCTTAGTTGCTAGCTCACTTTGAAAATGCTTTGTTTGAAATGTGTTTATGATGGTTTTTGAAAGTGCCTTCGTTTCGGCAAACTTTGTAATGATTCTCGTCTCTATAAGGATGCATACAAAGTGTTGAATTTTGAAAATATTTCATGTTTGAAAGTGTTGGTGTATTTTTGAAAGATGTTTTGAAGATTGATTGTGAGCAAGAAGATATGAACGTTCTACCTACTCAAAAAGTATTAGTTCTTTTCCTCCTCCTTTATATGTTGCTATCTTACCATTGATTGGTAAAAAACCCTATCATTGGATGTGAAGGGATGGGCGTGGGTCATCGTATAGTCATAAAATGCAATGTTGTGAGATATCTCAGCATTTTTCTTAAGGGTCTAAGATCATTTTGAAGGCAACATTCAAAGCATCATCGAGGGACTATGATCTTGTATTTTGATTGTTTTTGCTAAGGTGTCTCACATGCATAACATGACCATTTTCTCAAGGCAACGAGTGGAGTTAACCCTAGAGGTGCAAGTGTGCAAGTGTTTATTTTTCATGCATTGTTGTTCTTGAATTAGGGTTGTCTAAGTATTGATTTTTTATCTTTCCATACAAATCCTAATTACTAGCATTTATATAAAAGCGATAAATTGCAGAAAATAAATGTCTTATGCTATTACATCATTTGGGGATGGGGTATACAAATTTACAAGGGGGGGGGGGGGGGGGGGGAGGGGGTTGGAAAGCAATAAAGATCCTAATTATTACAGCCATATTGAATAAAAATGAAGACAAATATATAGAAAATATAAAAGCAGTGTAAAAAGAAAGGAAAAACATATTTTTATCCATTATGTGTCGACACATACATCTTTGTATCGACACATAACTTTTCTTGTTCTTGTAAAACCAAAGTCAACCCAGTATGATTCGATACATAAGGGTATTTGTCGACTCATTTCTTGTTTGTATCGACACATTCGTGTTTTGTGTCGACTCATACACCTTTGGTATTTATGTTTTTGGGTCTGGATAGCAGTATGTATCGATTCATAATGTCTTATGTCGACTCATGCCTGGTTCTGTAACTAAAATGTGTCGACTCATGTGAGTATGTGTCGACTCATGCTGCAGTTTTTTGCCTTGAACATTGTTCTATTGTATGTATAGGTTAGTCCTCAACATAGTATTGACAAGAAGGAAAATAAAGGAAATGGTTAGCTTCAAAAGGCAATAGTTACTACATCTATCTTCAAGAATGGATTACTAATGATGCTTGAAATGAAAAGTTCAAAGTCAAGAAAACTTACCTTGAAGCTGAAATTTGTGTTTTGAGTTTGAACTGCTTTGTTGGCTGTTTTTGAGCTTAAGAAATGGTAATAGTGATGTTATAGAAGTTGTTCTTGTGTTTGAACAACTCCTATAAGATGTATGTGGAGTGTTTGGATGGTTTGTTTGGATAGAACTTTGCATGGTGTGAGAGGTTCAAAGTTTTTGATTTTAAAACTCAAGAGTGAAGGCTTTGTGGACAGTTATGACTTTTGAGAGTATGAGACTTTGAGGGATTGTCTACACAATAAAACTTCGTCCCCTTATCTTGTAAATGGCCTCTCTATTTATAGAGAACATTTGAGACTTGAAACAACTCAGATTTTTTGAAATCACATGTTATGGTTATCTTGCTTGTTTTTGAAGCAAGCATGAAGAACATGTTTCCAATGTTTATACCCAGCTATCTAAAGTGGTTGATCACTTTAAACATATTTGTTCTGACTTGTAAAAGTTGAGTGTGATTAGAACAACAAGTTAGAGGTTCAAGAAATTGACTTTGTGATTAAAGTGAACTTTTCAAGAATGGATATGTTACTTTCTTCCAAAAATGGAATGATCAGTTAGACAAAGGTTCAAACACTTGGATCATAGTTTAATTAGTTGTGTAAGCATTCAGTTAAGGAGTGATATACAAGTTTGGGGCTTACAAAGTGAAGATTATGCATCATGGCTATGGATTTGGTTCTTGTTCATCACAAAATCTGCCTTGTAATTCAAGAATGAAACCCTAATTCTTGGCTTTGATTATTTTAGCTTAAGTATGATCTCAATGAGTTATTTGACATTTTGGAAAGCTTGTAACATCATCTACAACCTCCGTGTTTTCTATTTTTGAAGAATCCAATTGGAACTTGATGAAAATTGGCCAAGAAGTTGGGATAAAAACCTGACAAAACCTGCTGAAAATTTCTCCAAGTGTTTATACAAAAATGCCATGACTTCATGAATTTATAACTCAAAATACAAACACTTATAGGACTTGATCAGCAAAGCAAAGTTGTAGATATCATCAAGATCTACAACTTTCATGTTGAAAGTTTTCTTTGAATCATCTCGCATCTTGGTGAAAGAATGACATGAAGTAATGAAATTATGATGTATAAAAAACACTTAGAAAAAAAATTCTAAGTCTTGAAAAGTTTGACTTTTCACATTGACATTTGAATTTCTTGATTTCTTGATGATCAAGCTTTGTATTTTGAATGTCTTAATGAATTGTGATATTTGAAACCAAATTTTGACCGAAAAGTCAAAGTTTTACTTTTGGCGTATCAATTGACTTTTCATCAGTTGACCAAATTTCAACTATTAATTCACTGATCTTGAGAAATGATTTAAGCCATGGAATTGGATCAACATGTTATATTCGAGTCTTTGAGATTATCCTTCAAGCCATTAGGTCATGTATTAGGTCAAAAGTCAATGATCAGTCGTTCTTAGTCAAAACCCTAATTTGTGGTCTCAGTGTTTTAGAGGTGATTTTGTCTGACCAATTCCTTGAGAATCCTTGAGCATTTAAGGTCCTTCGTGAAATGTCTTGAGAAAAGAGAGGGAAAATTTTGAAATACAACAGTAGAGTTTTTAGAATTTATTTATTTTATTTCAATTTTAATTGACCTTAGGCAGCGCTTTCACAAAGCGTTGCCTAAAGTGTGCCTTAGGCAACACTTTTTCTTAACTTTAGACAACGCTTTTTTTTCAAAGAACTATCTAATATATATATTTTATAATTTAAAATTTTCTCGTAACATATAATAGTGCTTTGATATTGAAGCGTTATCTAAAATACATTGCCTAAAAATTATTTTAGCATATCTAAAAATAAATGGTAGAGGATATATTAATTAAAAAGTCATTGTATTAAGATTACAAAATAATTTATAATTTAAGTCAAAGAGCATAATTTTAAACAGTATAACATGGTTCTTTCACTAGCTAGCAAATTTGTCAAAACTTTTATGATTAGTATTATTATTAAAGTCCAATAGTTAAGTAATATTCTCTCTGTTTTAAAATAATTATCGTTTTAGTAAATAAATTTAATTTTAAAATAACTGTTATTTTCACTTTTTAATATAGTAATAATAATTATTTTTTAATTATATTATTTATTTTTTACTTTCTACACAATTTTTAATATATCAATAAAATTAATTTTATAAAACTATAATATCTTACGACAATATCATTAAATTTCTTAATTTTGTAAAATCGAAAGAAGAATATAGGTTAGTGACCCACATGTATGATGTATATTAGTAAACCAAAGATTGAGGTAGAGCCATCCTTTTCGGTCTTCCCTAACTTTATCTTTTATCTTTTCCCAATACACAAACTCTTGTCTTGTGACTTGTCTATCACAAAAAAGAATAGCAAAGTATATAATTTAACTTGTACTTCTCTTCTCAAATTGGAATAGAATTATTAAAATGTTCACACATCTTCCTCATTCTATCCTATTTTCTTTTTTCCTTTCCTATTCAATTGCCTTTTAATTCTTCTTTTCTTTTACTTTTTCTTATTTTCTCCAAGTCCACCACTATCTTTATGCTTTATAGAATAAAATCCATATTCTCGTGGAAAAGAGTAAAAGAGACTCTCAATTCACTTTATATTGTGTTGTGGGGTGAATCACTTGTTTTATCCTCCATCACTTTTATTTCTCTTAATTGTTCTCTACTACTTTACCTTAATTAGGGGAGAAAACAAACACATGCATGAAGTGCATGTTTTCATCATTTTTTTCACTCACCTACAATCATTATTTTCTTTTGAGAATAATATCTATACATATACATTCAATTACATCATATCAAATAAATATTAGTTAAAACATTTTCAAATTTAATCTAAAAATTAACATCATAAAGTGGTTTAATTGAATAGATATAGAAATAAATTTTACACTATCAATGTATAAAGTGATTTATTTTCCTATTAATTTCCCTTATTATTTTAGTTCTCTTGAGGTGTAAATTACTTATTTTAAATTTCTTAATTTGATTTTAAAAAATTAAGAGTTTTACTAATGTGTGCCTTAGATGTACTCAATAAATATTTTTAATTAAAAAATCCTTTAAAAAGTTAAATATTTTTATTAATAATATTCATAATCCTCTTTTAAAAAAAAACATAAATATCCAAAAAGTTGTTACATGATGAAAGAGTAAAAGTTTAGAATGGTTGGAATTCAAATAAGGAGTAAGTAAAGTTTTAATCTTCCTCCAATTCAAATTTGCTTTAAATAGTATACCTTAGCTTTGGTTATAAAAGTTGAAGAAGGAATAGGATGGTTCCAATAAGGTGATAGGAAAGTGGGTGGAGTAGTGTCCAATACTAGTGAACAACACAATAAGGTAGGGTAAATAAAGTAGTGTCCAATGGAAATAGAATACTACAACACAACAACAACACAATAGGTGGGGTAAATAAATGGTGTACTATCTATGACTCAAAATGTGTTGTTGGACATTTATTTAACGTCAGCATGTGGGAGAAGTAGACATGAGAATCAGACCAATCTGATCTGACACAATTTGCAGTCTAGTCCCACTGTCTATCAACATAAATTGATGGTCTATAATTGTAGTTTCTGCAACATATTCATTCATTATCAGAAAGAACAAACGATAGTGCAAAAGAGTAGAGGAACAGATTCATTCATTATCATTATCTAGAAACAAACAATGTAATGGGTCACTATCTCTCTTATTGTCTCATACTCATACTCTTACTTCAAAAACAATCTACTTTTTTAAAGTAACTTAACATTGATTCTTTCATCAATTTTTTAAAGGAATTATTAATTTTTATAAAAAATATTTTTTATATTTGACATTTTTAAAGAGTGTCTTCAGAGCACTGGTTAGTTAATATGATGTGTATTTTAAAACACTTGTAAGTTGTTAATAATACCATGATCTTAAACCTGACACAAAAAGTAATTAGGGTTGTTGTATCAAAAGGCAAAACAATACTTACTCGACAGTATTTTGCAATCAATTGTGTCAAAAGGTAAAAACAAGATTTATGGTTTTTTAGATTCACGGTGAATAAACTTGATTCTAATAAAATTGAATATAATAAAATTAATTTATATTTAAATATATTTATATAAAAATCAGTTGAATAATAAATTTTAATATAAAAATTATTTGAATTAATTCTGAAGACGAAAACTATAAATTTTAATTTCAAAGAATCAATTATAAAGTCAGAATTAATTCTATTTTTACTTATTCAAACATTTCAATCACTCATAATCAATTCTTTACCTCTAATATAACTTTTAACCTTTTAAAAAATAAAGCAAACATGCACGAAGTCACTTTACTCAAAACTACAACTACAAAGCAAAGTTTCCTACTTAAGTTTTTAAGAAAAATACTAAAAGAATATTTAATATTTTTCAAATATTAATGGTTAGAGACAATGACCTAGCCAAAGGCACTACTTTATTTGATGCCTAGATTGGATAAAATGTGCTGAGAATCAAGTGATGTGAACTTAGGTTTTTCTTTTACAACTATTTATGTAACACATTCGATTACATTAGTACAACTTAATATCAGTGGGATTTCGAGCATATTTAAAGTGGACACACATTTTTTTTTGTTGAAGTATCTACATTCAAATTATTCAATTTGATTCTTGAAATGGAGCATAGCCGTTAAAATTGGCTAGTTCATCTGACTCAATCTAAAAAGCCTGATAAAAAGTATGGTCTCGGCCTTAAAATTAAAATCTGATTTTTAGACGATTTCTTTTTTCCCTGTTATACAATTTCACAAACTATTAACAGAAATAAAAAAAAAAAAAAGTATGTTTTAGATTTCAGAGATATATCTTTAGACGCATCAATTTTTTATAAAATAGAACGTAAACAAGTGAGTCATTCTATTATACTTTATTTTGAATATATATATTCGGATAAAATTTAATTTTTATATGAAAAATTGTGTTTTTAGATATGAATATCCGTAAAGTATTTTATTGGGTGTTTTTTAATTTAATATTAGGTGTATTCAAATGAATAGACCTAATATTCATACATAAAAAATGCAACAAAAATATATATACCAATAATTTCTTTATTGAGAAAAACAATTAGAAAATAAAAAAAATTAAAAAATTTTAAAAAAATTATAAAAATTTGAATATACAACTAAAAATCAAATAAATCAAATTAAGAGTATAAATTTTTTCAAATTTTTTCGAAAATATGAAAATAAAAAATAAATCAAATAAAATAGAAAAAACAGGAATTTATGGTTTTTAGGGGACTTTGATCTCTGATTTTTTCTGATGAAATAACATGGTAAAATTTCGATTCATAGTTGATTTTTCAAAAAATTGAGTTTTTTATGCTAGGTTGCGTAAAGCCCAAAAAACACATGAACGGAAGGGCCATAATGCGAGGATTAGGGGTGGAAATAGGTCAAGTTAGACAAGGATGATGGAAATTTATCTTTGTTCTGTTTTGCAGATCATGGCTTCCGCTCGTAGAAATACCATCCGAATCAGCTTTGTGAGAATACCTCTTCAACTCAAAGAGCTAGTATCTAGGGTTTGAGACTTCTTCATTCTCCAAGAACTATGGTCGACTTCTCAATCTGGTTACCTCAGGTTTTGATGAGAAGATGATGAGTGTGCTCTTTCAATTCTTTGACCCTAAGCACCATTATTTCACCTTTCCAGATTATCAGTTGGTACCCACCATAAAAGAGTTCTCTCAGATATTGGGTATACCCATTTTGGATCAGTTGCCTTTCACAGGTTTGGAAGAAGCTCCAAAGCTGGAGATCATCGCAGTAACTTTACACATGAAACGGTCCAACGTTGTATCCAACTGGGAATAAGAAGCGGAGTTAAGGGTTTTCTAGCCAAGTTCCTAATAGAGAAGGCTTAGCTATTTTGGGATGATTTGGACTTCCAGGCTTTTGAGGAGGTCTTGGCCCTTCTCATCTATGGGTTAGTACTGTTCCCTAATCCATATTTACTCATAGATGTGAATGCTATCAAGGTCTTTCTTTCTCGCAACCCTGTGCCCACTTTACTCGGAGATATCTTGCATACCTTCCACACTCGTACCACAAAGAGAAGAGGGATTCTTATGTGCTATGTGTCATTGCTTTTGAGGTGGTTTATTTCTCACCTCCCTAAAACAGTACTGAAGAATGAAGAAGGTTTGGGCTGGTCGCAAAGGATAATGTCACTTTCTCACGCGGATATTCTCTGGTATTCCCGATCTATGGGAGATATTTCTATTATTGACCGCTGCGGGGAATTCCCTAATGTCCCACTACTTGGCATTAGGGGAGGCATAACCTATAATCCTTCTCTGGCTCTGCGATAGTTTGGTTACGCTCAAAGGGATGGTCCTCACGAGATGCTTATCCAGGGCGTTATATTTAACTATGAGGATGATGTTCAAGGGTATCGTCATAGGTTCATACGAGCATGGGGCATGGTAAACAAATTTGACATCAAGACTCTGGGGCCGAAGACTTCCATTCTTATGGAACTTTATCTCCAGTGGGACGAGCTCGTGCTCAGAACCTTATGATGCCATATATAGCCACCTTACCAGTGATTGTGGAGCCCATTACTGAAGGGGATATTCCATATACGGTTCTTCATCCTGATATGCCCACTGATCTTGAAAAACTGCAGAGATCCTGGATTCAGCTGAAGAAAGAGCGGGATACCTATAGAGACCATTTATATGCCCATGAGAGGAAAGTTTTAGAGTTAACGAAGCAACTTCATGAGGAAAGAAGTCTTAATGCCTATTTCGACGCGAAGAGGAAGCGCCCATGGGAAACCTAATTTTTTTTAGTTTTTAAAATCTTCAATTGAAACACCTAAAAGGTAATTGTATTTTGAATTCTATTAATAAAATCTTTGTTTCATTTTGGTTCGCAAATTTAAATTTCCCGAAATCCTTGAAGTCATTGCATACACATGTCATACATATCATTGCATAAACAGGTTTCACAACAGGTTTCTCATCTTCTTCGCTGTTTATTTCTGCAGTAAAGAAATGGCTCTCGAACAGACAGTGAAGGATCTACAAACTCAGAACGCACAATTTCAACAAATGATTATAGCTCTGGCCAAAGGGCAAGAGGAACTAAAAGCCCTGATTGTTAAAAATAAGACTAAGAAGCCAAGGAGGACAACTGGTGTGGTAAATCTAGGAAGGAGATCCAAAGGACCGCTAAGGAAAGTGGTTGAACTAACATCTTCATCAAAAGAAGGAGATAACCAAGAGGGTGAGACAAGAGAGGAAGACCCTAGTCTGGGGGAATCTGATAATGAGACTGGTTACAATGAAGAGCAGTATCCTCCGGCCGACGAAAAGTACAAACAGCTAGAAGAGCGTCTGAGCGCAATGGAGATTCAGAAAGTGCCTGGGATGGACTTTGAAGAGTTGGGTTTGGTGTATGGGATTGTCATTCCGCAAAATTTTAAGGTGCCAGTGTTCATCAAGTACGATGGAGTTTCATGTCCCAAGATGCACCTCTAATCTTATGTGAGAAAGGTACAGTCTTACACTGTTGACAGGGACTTATGGATCCACTTCTTTCAGGATAGTCTATCCGGAACTCAATTAGATTGGTTCTATCAGCTGGAAAGGACCAACATCTATAATTGGGAAGACCTGGCCGCTACTTTCTATAAGCAGTATTAGTACAACGCAAACCTTGCTCCCACCCGTACTCAACACCAAAGTATGGCTATGGGTTCGAGCGAGGGATTTAAAGACTACGCTCAGAAGTGGAGGGACTTAGCAGGAAGAGTCCAGCCTCCCCTGTCTGATAGGGATCTAGTGGATATGTTATGGGTACCCTGTCTGGTACATTCTTTAATCATTTGATTGGAAGCTCCTCGGCCAGCTTTACTGAATTAATCTTGACAAGGGAAATAGTGAAAGCTAGAATTAGGAGTGGTAAGATCCAAAAGGATGCATCCTCCAGTGCAATAAGGAATCCATTTTCTAGGAAGAAAGAGGTTAGTGTTGTGTACAATCAAAGGAATCAGGATCGAACTGAACACCGTCCAACGGTAGGGGCTTTCATGATCTCTAAGCTTGCACCCACTCAACAAAGGAATAATCATCAGAGAACAGAAAGGCCGGTAAGACAGTTCACCCAGATAAATATGACTTTATCCCAAGTTTTTCCTCATTTGTTGAAATCTAATATGGTAACCTTGCGGGAAGCTCCAAAGAATCCCAACACTACCTCTCCCCGCTACAATCCAAATGCCCGTTGTGCTTATCATTCGGATAGTCCAGGTCATGATACAAACGACTGTTGGACTTTGAAAAACAAGGTACAAGACCTTCTCGAGGTGAAGGAAATTGAGTTTGACGCCCCTGAAATTCTAAATGTTATCACTGCTCCTATGCCTAAGCACGGCTGTGGTGTTAACGCTATTGAATATGATATGTTTGTTACTACTATTGAAGAGCTTGTTACTCCTCTTATGTTCGTTAAGTGGAACTTATTGAAGGCTGGTTTATTTCCGAGATGTGGCGAAGGTTGCCACTTCTGTTTGTCTCTACCGACTGGTTGTCATTTATTAAAGGCAGGTGTTCAACACCTGATGCATGATAGATAGATTTTGTTTGAGAAGAATCCCGTTCCAACCATTTCTTGCAAGAATGTTTCGATAATAACCATTTATGCTAATCCCCCCAGGGTCTCCACCAAAAGACCCATTAGGATTACATGTGTTTCGAAGGTTACTCCGCTGATAATTACTATGTAAGGGCCAATCCCATACTCCTCATATAAAACTGTTCCTTGGAACTATGGGGGTGACGTCTACTACCATGGCGTAAAGCAAGATTAGATGGCTGATAAAGACCAGGTTTCCGAGAAGGCTGACGCCGACATTGGCAACATTGTGGGAACCGACAAAATAACCAGAAGTGGAAGAGTATTCTCCCATGAGATTTCTCCTCTGAAAGTTGTTACTGGTCCTGTGATCATTCCTACTTTTGTTCCTGCTGCTATTACTACTACAATTCCTGTGATTACCCCTGCTGACACTCCTATCACCGAGTTGACCGAGACTCGGGGCAAATATATATATTTGTTAAGCTTGTCTAGACGAAGGAGCATTCAGTATCTATCCCAGAGGCTTCCAAGAAAGAAATGGAAGAAATTTTGAAAATTATCAAGAAACGTGACTACAACATGGTCAAACAGCTGGGGCAGACCCCTTCAAAGATTTATATGCTAGCCTTGCTGTTGTGCTCCGAAGCTCATGCGAAGGCTCTAGTAAAATTTCTTAAAACTGCCCATGTGCCACATGAAATCTCTGCTGACCAATTTGAAGATTGTGTGGCTAGTTTGACGGCTGATAACAGTTTGGGCTTTTCTGATGCTGATTTGACTCCTAGAGGGAGGAAACACAATGATGTGTTACATGTCTTTGTCGAATGCAAGGACACTACTTTGGCCCATGTCCTAGTAGATACTGGTTCATCATTGAATATGCTACCTAAGAACGCTCTGGATAGACTAGACTGTGAAGGTTTGACCTTGAAGCTCAGAAATATTATAGTAAGGGCTTTTGACGGTTCAAAGAGAATGGTGCACAAGGAGGTGGACGTCCCCATCAAAGTTGGTTCTCAAACTTTTGACTCTACCTTTTACATGATGGATATCAGACCATCCTATTCTTATTTATTGGGTCGCCCTTGGATTCATGGGGCGGGAGTTGTTACATCCACTCTGCATCAGATGATGAAATACCCAGTCAAAGGGAGAATTGTCACTGTACACGGGGAAGAAGAATACATGGTCAGTCACCTGAATCCCTTCAGATATGTAGAAATGGATGGTAGTTCATCGAGACTCCGTGCCATAATTTCAAAGAGGTACCTCAGACTCTGACTGCAACTGAAATTGTCACCAATGTGCCGAAGATCACCAGACCTCCCTTGAAGATGGCTTCTCTCAAGGATGCAAAAGCGGTTATCGAAAAAGGTGATTCTACCATCTAGGGTCAGCTCCCTGATATTCCATACAAGTATGATAAATTTGGTTTGGGTTTCTCTTCAGGGGCTCAAAGGGATGTTCGACATGCTCGTGCTGGAAGACCTCCCCTACGCACCAGCAATCATGGGGTCAACGCTTTAGAAGACAAAGACGGTGACAATGATATAAACAACTGGATTTTCCCTACTACCAACGGTGGACCCAATACTTGGACGAAAAAAGATTTTATACCGATTACTTTTGTTCAGAAGTAATTGTCTTTCTTGTTTTTATGGGATATATAATAAGCAATATAACTTTATGGCCATGTGTCTTACCCGGGGCACATTGTTTATTTGTGAGAGTTATCATGTTTTATTTTCATATGGAATTAATAAAGCATTGGACGTTTATGCATACAAATTTTGTGCTCTCTGTTTTTCTTTTATACTTTTACTTTGTCTATACAACTATGCTCTTACACACACTCATGTATCAAACTGCAGATCCATATCCACTCTGGATCCCATTGATAACAGTTCTGCTATTTCCAGTTATGACTTTGAAAATACGATCAACCAAGCTGAGGATGAAGGTGAGGAAGATTGTGAGGTACCTAGAGAACTTTCTAGGCTGTTACAGTAGGAAGATAAGGCTATACAGCCTCATGAAGAGCCAGTTGAGACAATAAACTTGGGCACAAAGGAAGACAGAAAAGAAGTCAAGATCAGCGTAAATCTGGGGCTTAATGTCAAACACGGTTGATACAAATGTTTCATGATTATGTCGAGATCTTTGCATGGTCATATGAAGACATGTCAGGACTGGATACGGATGTTGTGGTTCACCATCTGCCAACTAAAGAAGAATGCCCTCCGGTAAAGTAGAAGGTCTGTAGCATGCGCCCTGAAATGTCTGAGAAGATCAAAGCTGAGGTTATGAAGCAGTTCAATGCTGGTTTCTTAGCCGTCACCTCTTATCCCCAATGGGTTTCCAACGTAGTTCCGGTGCCTAAAAAGGACGGAAAGGTACGGATGTGTGTGGACTACAGAGATCTAAACATGGCAAGCCCCAAAGATGACTTTCCACTCCCCCATATCGATGTTCTGGTTGACAACGCCGCGCATCACAATATCTTTTCCTTCATGGATGGTTTCTCTGGTTACAATCAGATCTAGATGGCACCCGAAGATATGGAAAAGATAACCTTCGTCACGCAATGGGGCACCTTCTGCTACAAAGTGATGCCATTTGGATTAAAGAATGTCAGGGCAACCTATTAGCGAGCCATGGTAGCCTTATTTCATGACATGATTCACCATGAGATAGAGGTATATATGGATGACATGATAATCAGGTCTCAAACTGAGGAAGAGCACCTTGATCATTTACAAAAGTTGTTTGATAGGTTGAAGACGTACAAGCTGAGGTTGAATCCAAACAAATGCACCTTTGGGGTAATGTCTGGTAAACTGCTAGGTTTCGTTGTCAGTGACAAGGGAATTCAGGTAGACTCGACAAAAGTAAAGGCTATACAAGAGATGCCGGCTCCTCGCACTGAGAAGGAGGTCAGAGGCTTTTTGGGACGACTAAATTACATTTCCAGGTTCATTTCCCATTTAACAACTACTTGTGAGCTAATCTTCAAGCTCCTGAAGAAATATCAAGTGGTAAAGTGGGATGATGAATGCCAGTCTGCCTTCGAAAGAATCAAGGAATACCTTCAATAACCACCAATTCTGATGCCTCCGATTGAATGAAGACCTTTGATAATGTACTTAATAGTGTTAGATAATTCAATGGGGTGTGTGATGGGGCAGCATGACGAGTCTGGTCGAAAAGAGAATGCAATATACTACCTTAGAAAAAAGTTTACCGACTGTGAAACAAGATACTCACTGCTCGAGAAAACTTGATGCGCTTTGGCATGGGCTGCTCGCCGACTGAGATAGTATATGTTGGCCCACACTACTTTGCTGATATCTAAGATGGATCCGATCAAGTACATCTTCGAGAAGCCCGCACTATCCGGAAGAATAGAAAGATGGCAAATGAACTTGACCGGATATGATATCCAATACACAACCCATAAAGCAATCAAGGGAAGTGTACTAGCTGATCATTTGGCTCATCGAGCTGTGGATGACTACCAGTCCATGAATTTTGAGTTCCCGGAGGAGAATATTATGCTAGTGACTGACTATGAAGAACCTGGACCAGATGAATGACCCGAAGAAGGATCCCGATGGATTATGGTATTTGATGGAGCCTCGAACGCACTCGGAAATGGCATTGGTGCTGTAATCACATCTCCTGAAGGCTGTCATACTCCTTTCACCGTCAGATTATGTTTTAACTGTACCAACAATTTGGCGGAGTATGAAGCATGCATCATGGGTCTCAAAGCTGCTATTGACCTGAGGATCAAGTTCTTGAGCGTTTTCGGGGATTCAACCTTAGTAATAAGTCATATCAAAGGAGAGTGGGATACGAAGCACCCGAATCTCATCTCGTACAAAGAGCATGTGCTGACATTACTTCCACACTTCAAAGAGGTCACCTTTGAACATTTTCCACGAGAAGAGAATCAGTTAGCATACGCGCTAGCTACCATGTCATCTATGTTCAAAGTCAAGTGGGACAACGAGGCTCCCCGAATCACTATCGAGAGGTTGGATGAACCAGCATACTGCTACGAGATTGACACTGAAGAAGTAGCAGACAAACCTTGGTTTCATGAAGTGAAAAGGTATCTCGAGGCTCAAGAATATCCCGAAGGGGCATCTTTCAATGATAAGAAGTTTCTGAGAAGGTTCGCCGCAAAGTTCTTCCTCAGTAATGGAATCCTCTACAAGTGCAACCATGACTCTACTTTAATTTGGTGAGTAGACAAGAGCGAAGCAGAGAGGATTATGGCAGATTTACACGAAGGTGCCTTTGGAACCCATTCTAGTGGACATACCATGGCTAAAAAGATCCTACGGGCAGGATACTATTGGTCCACTATGGAAGCAGACTGTTATCAGCATTCCCAAACTTGTCACAAATGCCAGATATATGTTGATAAGGTGCATGCACCTCCGGTTCCTTTGAACGTCTTGAAGGATCCTTGGCCCTTTGCAATATGGGGCATTGACATGATCGGAGAGATTAGACCTACCGCTTCCAATGGGCATCGCTTCATCATGGTGGCCATTGATTATTTCACGAAGTGGGTTGAAGCCGCCTCTTTTTCTACTGTTACCAAGAACGTTGTGGCGCGGTTTATTAAGCATAACCTGATTTGTCGGTACGGTGTGCCAGAGAGAATCATCACTGACAATGGTGCAAATCTCAACAATACGATGATCACGGAACTCTGTAAACAATTCAAGATCCAGCATCATAATTCTTCCCCTTACCGACCAAAGATGAATGGCATCATGGAGGTTGCTAATAAGAATATTAAGAAAATAATACAGAAGATGACGGTGACATACAAAGACTGGCATGATATGTTACCATTTGCTCTTCATGGGTACCGCACCTCCGCACGAACGTCTACATGGGCAACACCCTACTCTCTGGTATATGGTATGGAGGTTGTCCTTCCTATTAAGGTCCAGATACCTTCTTTGAGAATCATGAAGGATGCGGGCTTGAATGAAGATGATTGCATCCAGACTCGACTTGATCAATTGAATCTGATTGATGAGAAAAGGCTTACTGCTGTCTGTTATGGTCAAATGTATAAAAAACGAATGATCAAGGCTTTCAGCAAAAAGGTCAGATGCCAAGAATATTAAGTCGGGGATCTAGTGATCAAGCGCATCATACTGCTGCAAGGTGATCCCAGGGGCAAATGGACTCCCACATACGAAGGTCCATTTGTGATCAAAAGCATATTTTCAGGAGGAACCATGATTTTGACCACCATGGATGGTGACGACCTTCCTCACCCTGTTAATACGGACATAGTGAAAAGATACTACGCATGAATAAAGACTCGCTAGGTTGACTGGCCTAGGAAAAAATAAGGGCATCCAGACGAACCAAAAGGGTTCGAGAAAAAAATTAGGGATGAAAACAAAAAATATATGTACACCCGACAAGTCTAAAACCTGAAAGGGCGGCTTGGGCAAAAAAGGGTATCCCGGTGGACTGAAAACCTGATAGGGCGGCTTAGGAAAAAAAAAGTATCCCGGTGGACTGAAAACCTGAAAGGGCGGTCCAGGAAAAAGTTAGCGATTTGAAGTGTATCACTATATCCCATTGGATCACCTTGCGACCAGACTTAAGTATCAACTATCAAGCTCAAACGGCACCAATCAATCCAGTCAGCTTCGGACAAGTAGCAAAGTGATGAGACGCTAGAAGACATAGGGGAAATAGTAGAATTGAAACTCAATGGGATTATTACACATAGCTGTTTCCTTCTCTTTGTACACTATTTTGTATAGTTTTCACTCTCGCGGAGGCGTTCTCCTACTAGAACGACAACCTCTTTGTACAAAACGCCTGTTATAGGAAAACTTCAGAAATCAATACAAATCGTTTTTTGGAAGTAAAAAACTGTTTGTTTTTCTTTTTCCTGTTTTGTTATGCAAAAACGTCCAATGACTTATTCTTGACATATGCATTTGAATTGCTATTCATAAATATTTGCATAAGTAACAGAAAGACAGTTGCTCATGACTTTAAGGAACGGGGAAAAGTCTAAAAAACTAGTTCAGTCCCGACAAGTTACTCCTTCCAGCAGGTATAGGGGGCAGAGATAGTTTTGAGACGTCTATGTTCCCCGCAAAGTAGAAACAACCAAAGTTTCGATCTCTCCTTCCCCAAGCAGGAATTATCTTCTCCAGCAAAGTTCCTTCAGAGAGCTGAAATCTATATTCCCCAGCCAAGTTGTATGATCCAACAGTTATAAAACCTCCTCCTGAGTAGAATTTACTTCTCTAACTACGGAGGTTCATTCCCCAACAGTGTTTATTTCTCTACAACGAAAGAATCTTCTAATAACACATCTCCCTCCATAGAGTTTATTATCAAGCGGAGTCAATCCCTGGAAGAATATCCTCAAACAGAAAGAGGAAATCCCCAGTGAATCATCTCCATTCATCATCCCCAGCTGAAATGAAGGATTCATCCTCCCAATACTCTTCAGCAACAATCTGGGATTTACTTTCCCAGACTAAGAAACATCGCAATAGCATTCCATATTCATACATCATGGCATGCGCATACACATCGCATATAACACAGTCTCATTTATTTTGAGAACATAATTACATAATGCATTTCATACATCATGACATTGCATACGACTAACTCTTCACCTTTTTCAAGAAAGATCAAGTCAACAGATACTTTTGACTGCTTACATGACCTGGAAGTCTTCTCAAAAGCTATGTCTGACGAAGGGCTATTTCAGCATCTTCCTCAAAAAGATTTTCTCAAAAGACCTTCTCTGCTTCAGTTAGATCGACACTGAGATCTCTCTGATTTCTATTCCAATTAAAGATACTCCAAGACTTTTGTCTGGTTCAGTTGAATCGATACTAAGATTTTTCTGATTTCCATTCCAGTCAAAGTTGATTCAAGACCTTCCTCTAGTTCAACTAAACTGATACTATGATTTTCTTGATCTCTATTCCAGTTGAAGACAACTCAAGACCTTCCTCTGGTTCAACTAAATTGATACTAATATTTTCTTGATCTCTATTCCAATTGAAGATAACTCAAGACCTTTCTCTGGTTTAGTTAAATCGACACTAAGATTTTTCTGATTTCTATTCCAGCTGAAGAAACGGTGAAGCCTGGACAGGACTAGATAACAACCCAAGTCACTGAAGCCTGGATTCTGACCAGATAACAGTTTAAGAAACTACAAATCCTGGAGTACGACCAGATAACAGTTTAATCTCATTTCCCCAGTTAGTCTCTGTGAAGCCTGGAATACGACCAAATAGCAGTCAACCTTATTATCCTCAGCAAGTCACTGTGAAGCCTGGATCCTGACCAGATAGCAGTTCACTTTCGTCTCTTCAATCAAGAGATGACTTCCCAGTAGAGTAGTGGACAATTTAAGCTCCTAAATTCTATTCCCCAAAATAGAGACCAACACTCCTCAGTGGAGTCCTCCTCAATAACAGGCATAGGAATTTCCACAAAGGAATATCTCATGAAATCAACATTGTTCCAGATGGCATCTTTAAGCCCATCTCCGACAACTCTCAATCACATTGCTTTGGATGGAATCTTTAAGCCCATCTCTGACAATCTCCATTCACCTTCTCCAAATGGAATCTGTAAGCCCATTCCCGATATTACCTATATAGTCAAGTATCGTCTCAGACGAGTGCAAATTTCTAGGCACTCTAGTGTTCAATCATCTTCCACCTTTATATCCCAAAAGGCAGACCAACCAATCTACATCTTCAGGTTTAAGAAGATTGAACAGGGGAAGCTGTTGTACCCCAAAATTTTCCCTCCCATTTTCACTCAAGACATGCATTTAGAGGTTCTCAATTGCTCAAGGATGACCAAGAATTTACCAGACAAATTCTCCTCCTAAGGCAATGAATCTCAAATTAGAGCTTCAATTTCAAGTAAGATGTATGAGTACAAAGGATCCCAAATGTTATCCATTGTCCTAATATGTCTTCAAGATCATCCATGCCAAATTTCATGCCTTGAGCAATAAGTTTGCTTAGTCAACTGCTCAAATGCCTGAAAATCAATTGTATTAGGTCAAAAGTCAATTGTGGCCCAAATACAGTCAAACTTCAAGATTTTTGGTCAACATAAACATTTTGAAGTAATATCCATAATTTTATCAAGGGTTGATCATGATTCCTCAAGAAATGCTCCTAACTCATCAAAAGTCAGAAATGGAAAATTAGGGGTTCTATAGGAAAAGTCAACCAAACGTTGATCTAGCATAACTTTCTCATACTTTATCAGAAATTTTCCAACCAAGGCTCATTTTGAAGGGAATCCAGTTCCCTAAAACTTCTCTTCATCCCTCAAGTCCAAGAAATGCCTCAATCAAAAGTTACAAGTTCATACATTATAGGTTCTTTCAAAAAGTCAATAAAAAACACCTTTTGGGTCAAAGCTCCTTACATGAACATGGAAGATCCAATTGAGATGAAACCAAAAAGGTCGTTTAGAGGACATCCTAAGATTTCTAAAAAGTCCAAGAGCACCCTCTTAGGATTAAAAATGAGAGAGATATGCATTGCTAAAGTTGACCAATTTTTGGAAATGTGCATGAAGCAAATAATGACCAAACTTGATTTTTTTTCAAATGGGCCCATGTTTTCATGCTTGAATCTTATTCCTAGCATGGTCCACGACCCCTGAGCTCACTCATACATTATTTCATTATTTTTATTATTTGTTTTGATTTTTTATTCATTAAAATCGAAATAAATCAAATAAAATAGTGAAATAATAAAATAAAATCCAAGATTTGTTTTTATGACCATATAATGTGTCTAGAATCAGCTGGCAAATCAAATATTTCGTGCAAGGGATGATTGGAACAAAAAGAGCATGATTTGGCCTATTTTAGAAACCTAAAATATCCATGGCAAATGAAATCTTTTTTCCATAATTCTTCAAGATTGCATCCAGTTTTATTTACCTAATTCATTCCCTTATATACTCATAACATTCCCAGATCAAAAGAAGCAGGATTGGGCGCACGAAACTGACAGTAGAAACTCCATTTTTTTGACAAAAAGTGGCCATTGAATTTTGATTTACAGGGAGATTCAAAGCGTTTTGAAGGTCGAAATCGATTCCTGGGCTCATTTGGAAGCTAACTAGATCAGTTGCACGCATCAAGACGTCCAAAATCATCCTCCACGACCTCACGGTTTGCACACCTGTTTTTGAATTCGATTTTGCCAATATATGCATTATAAATGAATTTTGAGTATGCATTCATGTTTATATGATCAATTAGAGCATGTTTGAATAATTAATCGTTGATTTTGATGCATATTTGACCGATTGCCATTGTTAGGGTTTTGAGGTCTGTTTTAGGACTTAAGGCGCGCGTGTGTGGGAGGTCAGGGATTCGACCCTTGCCTCTTGCATATTATTTTTCTAACATCCTTCTTTCAGATCCAGTACTCCCAACCTCAACACACACTATAAGCCTCATCATCATCACCATCAGATCACTCAACGCCAGATCCAACGCTCCCAACAGGCAGTCCCCACCATGGACCTCTAAGAGGCTGTAACACCAGATCCAGCACAAGGAGTATTGGGCTTACAACTTCTGGGTCTTGGACAAAAATTTCAGTTTGCAACCCCCAATCTGGGTTCACACCCCCTTAGGCTTATTTCTCAATTTCTCAGTTTTTTATTTATTATTTAATTTTTATTTCTTTTGTTTGAAATCAATTTTTTCAAAAATCATAAAAATCATAAATATCACAAAAAATAGAATTTAGTTTTTTTTTATTAAAATTAATTTTTGTAAATTAATTTAATGTAATTATTTTGATTTGTTTCTTTAAAATAAAATCAATTAGAACCTAGGTTTAATTGCAAAAATCTTTTTCTTCAAAAATATCAAAAATATTAGTTTTTTATTCAGAATTAATTTTTTATTATTAATAATTTATCCAATTAATTAATTTAATTAATCTTAATTTATTTTCATTAATTAAAATTAATTAAAAGATTAGGTTAAATTTCAAATCTTTTCTATATAAAAAATCCCAAAAATATTTTCAATGAGCAAGTTAGATTTGGCAGGGTTTTGAACTTTTTTCCTGTTTTAATTCTCGCACGTTATTATTTTGCCGTTCGATTACTTTTTTTATTATTGATGTAACTGCGCCCAATTTTTAATAGTTTAATTAGGGTTTATAATTTCCTCACTTTACTTTTTCAGTCATTAATTATATAATTTCCCCAAGGCCCTGTAATAGTCAAGAACTTTATTTTTCCTCCATTTATTTTCCCGCATAATAAACTGCTTAGGTGAATGGTTAATAGGGTTGCATGAAAGATAATGATTAATTGAACATAGATAACCCTAAATGCGCAAGATAAATGAACAGAATCAAGCACACTTGCACATGCTCACCCCTAAGGTATCTCCCACTTTGGTTGCCTTTGAATACAATCACAATTCTCGAAACATGAGAATTCTTAGTGGTTGTCCTTGAGTCTAAGAGATCACTAGTCCCTCGATGACCCTCTCGATTGTTGCCTCGGTTAAAAAAGTGATCTTAGGGCTTTAGGACAGTTACTAAGAGTTTTTGCCCAATTTCCTTTAGTGACCGTACGTCCCTTTCGATAGTTCCTCAACATCCAACGACTAGGGCTACCTACTCACTAATAGTAGGATAGCACTGTCTAAAGGTTAGTAGGAAAAGAATAAACTTTTTTCGAGTAGGTAGATAACTGTTAGGTACTTGCTCAAACAATTCTTTTTACACACCACACTTTCAAACACTTTTCAAACAACGTTTTCAAAATGCTTGATCACACTCTTGAGGACTGATACAAGGGTTATTATAAAGCGAGTTTCTGCACTAAGGAATTTTCAAACAAAAACTTTTCCTCACAAAAACGAAAGCAATTTTCAAAAATGAGCAAGTACCTAAGAGCCCGTAGAAAACTACGGATGGAAAGGGTGCTAACACCTTCCCTTTCTATAATCTACCCCCTTACTCAGAAAATCTCGAAAAAGGTATTTTTCTGTTCTTTTCACCCTTTCCTTTGTTGGATAAAATAAAATTCGGTGGCGACTCTTGCTTACCGCAACATTTGCAAATACAAAATGCAAAACCGGTATTAATAGTCGGTTCTTCCACCGTATCACAAGACGTATTCACAGTGAGGATGATTGGCGAACTTCCTAAACAAATCCTTGTGACTCTTTTTCTTATTGCTTTACTTGCTTTAATTTTCATCAATCAATTTGTCAAATAGTATTGAGTAATCGATTGACTCGTAAGAATTTTTTTGTGACTACTTTTGTGTTGAATTGTGTGTTGATTTATTATAATCACTTTTAATTATAAGTGATTTTTTATATCAACACAACTCAAAAGAAAATTCTGAAAATCTGATCGCACACTAAGTGTTCGACAAATTGTTTAGTTTGTTCTTTTGCTAGTTACCATTGGAAATAGTATTTCTAGTGACTTGCTATAAATGATTAATACTTTGTTACTTTATTGAAGTTTATAAATTCATTATTATATTGTTTGTTGCATGTATCTATTTATATTTGTATATCCGGCATCCGATAACTTGGTTCGTATAGACGATAATTTGTCATCTATATCAAAACCTTCTGCGTGCACTCTTTTTGAACTATTTCAAAAATCAGAATTTTTATTTGGATTTTTTGTCTTGTTGATTTATTCACCCCCTCTAGATAAGGTTCCATCCTCTAAAAATATTAACATCCTAAGTAGATTGAATCATTTCTTGGTACATTTCTTGAAGGACCCAAACCCATTAAAACATAAAGTACTTAGGAATATTCCTTCTAGTGTTATCAGTTAAGGATACTAGAGCACGACTATGATATGAAAAGTCAAGTCGATTAAGTACCTTTACTCAAGCATCTGGGAATTGGAATCTCCATTGATAATTTTTTAGAGCCTTGTCCAACCTTTCATAGATCCACAAATCTCCATGAACAAGAGATCCTTTTCAAGTATATTTGTAACATGTTGAACCTAAATCCATAAGGTTACACATGTTAATTCTATCATTAACAATTGCACACTTCATTGTTGAAGAAGCAGCTTCACCTCTATTTTCTGAACCAACCAAGATGTCATTAAAATCACCTCCTACAAGCTGCCTAGACTTCATATTATCAGCTGTGATTTTTCAGCTCACTCCAAGTTCATTATTCCCTTCTTCCCTAGGATTAGCATAAACGTCAATTAGAAGCCAATCCATCTCTTCCCCAATTTTTATTTTAGCATGTATAAATTGGAAATGCTTCTTTAGAATTATTACATTGAGCTTGTCCCTCTTCCACCCCATGGAAATCCCCTATGCATAACCTCTTACTTTAGTATACTTATAACCATCAAAACCTAGATACTTGAGCTTCTTACAAATTTTTGAAGGATCGATTCTTGTTTCATTGATAATGAACATATCTGGACGATTCTCCCCTATATAGTAATTACAAACAAGGTTGAAAACTTTATTACACGCTCTTATAAAATTCCAAATAGTAATTTTGCATTACTCCCCAAGACAATTGTAGCCTTACATACTTTTCTTTCTTCCTTGTGAGCGTATTCTTATCCACTTTAATTGTTTTTCCAATACGATCAATTGCAAATTTCTTAATTAAATCTCTAAATGGACAAAAGTTTGCACTCCATTCCCTAACTGAGAGGTAGTGGTCATATATTAATCATGGCCCCTCCATTAGAGCAAAATATTGGTCTTCTTCGTTGGTAAATATGACTAGGTAGTACTCCTGACCAAGATCAACTATATTTAGCACACCTTTCCTTGACCATATTTACTGAAGACTTTTCCCCAAGGCCTTGTAACCTACCCTTCTCCCTAGCATTTTTGACAATCCCACTTCTTTTTCAAGGTTTTGCAATTCTCCATTCTTCCACTTTAGATAATATGATCTCAGGATAATCATACTCTCTATATTTCTTATATTTAATTCTTAATCCTTCCTATGGCCTTTTGATTTCCCATAATCTCTCACATGTCTGTTCTTGTTCCTCTAATTCTTCATTCTCACTAGTTTTTCTCCTGTCTCCATATATGAAAGATTCCTTGTATTTTTTATTGTTATTATCCCCAATTTTAATGATTGGAAGGGATTTAAAGATCACCTTTTTATCTTTAAATATCACCATATTAGTGCTCATGTCCTTCAAATCATCTTCTTTGTGCGATGTTGATTGGTTTGTATTAGCAAACCCTAGTAATGGTTTACTCATGAAAACCCTAGAAAATAAATTAGACACCACATTTATATTTTATATTAATTTATAAAATTATGTAATTGAAATTAAAAAATTTAAATATATATATATAAAATTATAAAAACAAAGTAAATTATATTTAAAATAAATTCAAAATATATTGAAACCAACTCAATATATGACACAAATTCAATATAAATACATTAAAAATATTAACGTTAAATAAACTATTAGCACAAAAATACATGAATATATACATAGTCTTGTTAAAGTTGTCAATGAATATGCTTATCACAAACATCAATTTTTTTTATGTAAACACTCTTAAAAATCAATATTAGAATCATCGAGTAGTTTTGTTTGGTCATTACTAAGATGATCATTAGAATAATTAAAATTGCCACTATATGTGGCACGTTCATCTTCAACAATTGTGTTGTGCAATATGATGCATTTATCTATTATATTTTTGAGATCATACATATACTAAAATAGAGTCAGTCAACAGATGATCGCAATTTGAGGTTGAAAAATTCCAAATTCCCCCAATATCGTTTCTTACGCCTTTTTGACACTAGACAAATAATTTTCTCGCATCTCTTTGTGGTATTGAGATTATTTTCATAAATGTGGCTCATTCAGAAAAAAAAGAAGTCATCTGATAGATCGTAACTCATGTTGTACTCAGTTAGATTGATTGTATAATAGACCTCAGGAGCTTGCCCATGTAGAATAATGTTAAAGACATTGAATTGGCTTTTCATATTAATATCGTTGTTGGAACATGTTACCCCAAAAGAAAGTGTGTTAAACCCATAGATCTTGTGAAGCCACTGCTTTGAGATTTAAAGTGGTTTTTATGATAATCACCTCAAACATATGGCCTTTTCCAAGAAACGAGTGTTGAGAAAAAAATGTGAGTTATCTAAGACCCATATTGCTTGTAAAAGTATAGGTTGAGTACTTTATAAGTGAGAAGACCCATACACCCATCACCTTAACATTTTGAGTGAATAAGTGGTGTCTCTCTCACTTGTTTTGGTGAGTCTTTGACATTTATATTAGTCTTTGACCCAATGTGAATGCTTACCTTTCATGATAACCCATAAGTGGTATCAGAGCCTAGTTCAAGTAAGAGACCATATCCTTGTATCGACAGTCTTTCTGATATGGTGGTGATTATGAGGCGTGTTTTGTTGAAGTGATAATGACGCGGTAAGGAAATCTATCAATATTGGTACAAGTATGTGGATAAAAAACTTCCGCTTTAGGGGAAGAAAAGTTGATGAAATCATACTTGAGGGGGAGATTATTGAGAAATAAGTGTGAGTTGTGTAAGTCCCACATTACTTGAAAAAATGGAGGTTGAACACTTTATAAAGGATAAGACTCACACACCCATCGCCTTAAGGTTTTGGGTGAATGTGTGGTGTGTAACATCCTAATTATTATTAAATTAATTTAATTATTGTTATTTTTATGTATTTGTATGGGTGGTACTTAAATAATTAAGTGGTGTAAAGGTGTGTGACCTTGAGGTAGGAGCGTGGAGAGATTTTAATATATGTTGGAATTAATTAGAATGACTTAAAAATTAGTATTTTAGTTAATTGAATAAAAATGAGAAAATAGGAGTAATTGGAATAGAAATATTTAATTATTAGATTAAATAATAAAATTCAAATAGAAAAAAAATATAAGGGTAATGTAGGGATTTTGATAGTAAACGAGGATAGAATGGAGAAAGATCAAATATGGAGTTTTGGTCATTATAAAAAGAGGAGTTCAATGAGTTAGAGAGTCTTTTTGACAATATGTGAAATATGATTGAGAGGAGAAGAGCAAACAACAAGAAGAGCAAGGATTAGCAGAGAATACCACAAAAGGCTTAGGATTTAAATCTCTAGAAATTAAGGTAATGAGAGAAAATACTCTAAATAGGGTGTCAATTGCATGAATGGTTAGAGAGAATACCTTAATCTCCATTAGGTTTTCCTTTTATTTTCAATTTATTGAATGGTTGGATATAATGAATATGAATTTATGATAATATGATTAACTACCTGTTATTATGTTGGAAATTTGTGTACAAGAATATGTGCATAATTCTTTTTTGAGTTGTTGTTGATTGAAACTCAATTATTGAGTTTTGAAGGTTTTAGGCATAACCTTTTTTATTTTTCTGAAATTATGATTGACATGAATTTTGGTAAAACTAACTTCGCAGCAACATGTTGAACAAGATGTTTCAACTTGTAGATTCAACATGTCGAATGTGATGTCCTGGCCAGAAGTATAAGACATCTAACCTGTTACAGTTTGGAAAATATTTCAACTTACAGTTAGAACATGTCGAATATGATGTCCTAACCAGAAGAGCAAGACATCTGGATTGTTACAGTTTTACAGTTTGGAAGATGTTTCAACTAGCTATTACAACATGTCGAATGGGATATCCTAACTAGAAATATAGGACATCAGGTCTTCTATAACTGACAACTTAGATTCAGTTATTGTGATTTAATTACTGAATATTCTTGAAATATTTAGTAGTCCTATGTGGCGTCCAAGATTGATAAATAAGAGATTTTATGTTGGTATTTAAGATATTCAAAGTTTCTAAATATGGAGATATTTTAGGAAAGTTTTGATTGAATACCTATTTTCTTGGAGTAGTTTTTGCAGACTTTGTGCGGTCTCATTGCTGCATTTTTTAGGCCCAAATCCTGTTGGGAAACAGGTTATAAATATAAGTGTTTGTAACCTAGGAAATGTACCAGCCGTGAATGACAAGATGTAGTTATTAGGGCTAAGTCTGTAAGCCACTCTCTAGGAGAGTTGGTACGTGCAATCCAATCGGGTTGTGAGTTGGATTATGTACTTGAGTTGTAAGGTTTTGTTCTCCTTGGAGCTGTGAAGGAAGAGTGAGTATTTTTCTTGGAAGAAGCTTGTAAGCAACTCCAAGTTTTTGTTCTTAGTCAAGAGTCTTGGCTAGGTATTGTTTTAGAAGTGATTCTTCTAATATTGTCATGGAAGTGTGTATTTTGGTTTTGCGTCATGGAAGTGTGTCTTATTATTTTGATCCAATCGTTGTCTGTGATTGATAACGGAGTTAAGGAGGGCCTCATATCTAGGTGAGTCTTAGATAGAAAGTTAACACGTGTAATGATTAAGTGAGAAGTTGTAAACTTGGGACTAGTTTAGCTTCGAATTGATACTATTATAGTGGACTTTATCTCTGGCTTGGTATGCCCCAGAGTAGGAGAGTTACTCCGAAATGGGTTAACAATTTTATGTGTTTTTTATGCTTTTCAGTACTGTTTTTGCATGTTTTATACCTTGCATGCGTGTTTTGTTCAGATCAGATGTCTCGACATGTCATAGGACATCTGAATTATGATATACCAGAATTTCAATTGGTATCAGGGCAAGCATCCTGATCTGTTTATAAGTGAGATCATGGGATGATACTTCCTGGTTCTTGGGAAAGGAAGGAGGTATCTACTGAAAAGTTGTTTAAACTTGGATAGTTCATATGGTTGTTTGGATGGTGCCTTGAAGTATAGGATGAACTGTTTGTGACATGGTGAGAATTGGATTTGTATGATGTTGTAGCTTAGTGGTGAGTTGCAGCGGTGTTAGGTTTGATTTATTTTCAAGCCTATGTTATTTTAGTGTCACCTAGATTATGGTCCGCATGAAGGATATTGAGGAGTTGTTGGTTTGTTCTGATGCATGGTATCTGATGTAAACCTGGTGTTCCCAGTGTCCCTGGTATTATCTTAGAATACTAATATGGGAAGATAATTGGGTTTTTGTCTCCTCAGAAGGTTTATCTTATGGTGATGGGATATGTGAAAGTCAATTTCAATTGACTTGTTAAAGTTGCCAAAGATACCTGAGGTTCATCCTAAGTCCACTCATAAAGGCACTTTAGTATATGGTTGATGTAGTGAAGTGGTCTGAGAAGATTTTGACAGATTGTTGAAGAAAGACTAGAGCCATTAATTTTGGTTTCTAATGGAGTCTTCCTAATTCTTGACAAAGTGACATTGAGTCTATTGTTATCCTTGGATTGACTGAAGTATAATCATCTGTTGGAGACCTTGAAGTTGATCAAGGAGGGTTCTGATTTTCTGGAGGAGTAATGGCTTTAGAAATAAGCTCAATTTTAGGTTTTGTGTGAAGGGAACTGATGTCATACTAGATGTTGGGATATCATGTCAGCAGGTTTGCAACTTCCTATCGTATAGAAGATTCTTTAGGTGCTAAACAAATGTGTAATGATCACATGTGTTTAGAACCTACTCATGATTTGGAATAGGAGGAATTTGGGTTATGTATTTAAGATGTTTTATCCAGGAAACATGTCTTAGATAAGTGGGTTTGTCGAATGATGATCAACCTAATGATTGATTCGTGGTTTAGTTTATTTCTGATCCAAGCAAGTAGGAGTGTAAATGCTAAGCTCATTTGTTTTGGTGGAGACTTATTGAAGACATATTAAATAGATTCTGCATGTATGGGTGTCAAGTTTGAATGTCGAGGACATTATCTCTGAATCTGGAAGATTCCTCTGACCAAAGGAACTAGATTTGTGTGTATGAGTCAGAGAAGGGAACTTGAAGCAGGAATTGATCTAGATGCCTGGTTAGTGTTTGTTCATAAGTAGAATGGAGGTTGTTTACTCAAACTTGATACCACTATCAAGTCTATGAGAGCATTGAACTCTTGTTTTATTGAAGAATTGACACCAAAGGTGGGATGTTGTATATAAGTATGAATGATAGACCTCCAAGACTAGATCAGATAGAGTGGATGGCTTGTGGAGTCAGTGATGTCAATCGAGTGTTATCTCTAAAGGGGTTGTGTGAAATGGAGATGTATCATCCAAAGATAATATCCTTGATGTGGCAGATAACCATTGGTATTTATGTATGCTCAAGGAAGGGCCTACTTTGGCATAGGGTCCAGCTCCGTGGTATCTTCACATGATCGAACACTAGTTCTTGCAAGGACTAAAGTGAATTTTGGAGTCTTGTTAAATTGAGGATTGTATAGATAAAGGCAAACAGGTATATCCCTTGAAGTTTGTAGCCAATTAATCTGGTATCTACTAGAGGGAATCTCTTCTTTAGGTATTATAAATAACTGTTGTGAAGATGTCAGACAAGAGGTCTGGACATTGTGCTCATGCGAGGAAATGGGCGTTGTCACCAAAGCCATAGAAAATGGTTAAATCCATGGGGTTGAGACTGATGTCTGAACTGATGTTGGAACATCATTTCAGTATGTACCTCTTTAGAAAAGAGAGTTGTTTCTCTTTGTAACTGCTTTAGAAGTTGGGTGGAGATTGTAGCTCACCATGATATTCAAAAGCGACATGTTTTCATCATGGTGGAGTGTAGAGTTGAGACACTGACCAAATATGGTTTGGTCTATGGTGTGGATATATTTCATGTATGCCTGTTATGATGAAGAATTCACTTTTGATTTTGTTGCTCAACAATTTATGAGAAGCGAGTTCTATCTGCACCGTGTACCTCTAAAAGAGGTTGTGAGGGAAGGAATGTGAGGAAATTTTATCCTTTGTTGAGTTGGTGCTTGTGACTGATTGCAAATACCTTGAAGGGAGCTAGGTATTTTTCTGATGTGTTGCTGCAGAATTGAAGTCTGGACAAAGGTTGAATGGTCTCATACAACTTGTGTTAGCCTACCTCTGGTGATTTTGTGGTATCAAACAAAAATGTCTTGACATTATGTTCAGTTTATTTTCTAAGCCTGGATGAAGGTAGTAGGCTTGAAATTCAGTGGGAAGCATTGGGTTTTGGAGCATTGTGATTCTTCATATGATCTATGTTCAACAGTGTGTCATAGTTGCTCTTGTGTCTTGGCAATGTCCTGAGAAATTATGCTGGTTGTTTTTTTGAGAAAATTTACTTTTCTCTGTAGAAGTTGTAGAACTCAAGAGGGAGTTCTATTGTTGGATGATGGCCAAAGTGACCAGGTCTTGTGATAATAAGTTGATGTCCTACATGATGTTGTAACATCATGCTTATTGGTGGCTATCATTGGAAGAGTCCTTGAATGTATATCTATAAGGACTTATAGCAATCACTGGTATTGTTGTTGTTGTAAATAAATTCTTCAACATTCCATCTATATCGTGATATTTTATTGACTATTGCTAAGAAAAGGGAATCTCCTTGTCTTTGCATTACTATTTTTTTGGAGGGAAACATGTTCCAACATTATTATGACATCATCCCGGGTGAAGACTCTGCTGACTAGGGTAAGGATGTTGCTAATCCTATTGCATCAGATATTGAATATGCTTATGCTGATGCTGATGAAGAAGGAAAAAGGGTGTCAGATAGTGTAATTTGATCATAATGCTTGTTGGGGAGATGGTGACTTCTACCATAAGAAGAGTTTGTGTGAATCTGGATCTTATGGAGCAAGCTATCTGAACACAGTTATTTGGGAGTATGTGAGAAACTTCAAAACAAGTGTGCATTACTTTTTACCTATACAAAGAGTAATGATAATTTGTTTGTATTCTCAAGAAGTTAGAGTATCCAGGATTGAGTCTACATGGTATGAGTGTGTTCAGCATGGGGAGTAAAGTATTTATCTATGGATTATTGTTGCATTGGTGCATACTTGATGAAGCTTACGTGTTGTTCAAGCTTATGGAGATTGTGTACCTCTTATGAGGATGTAATGTCAGACAACATGTTATGATATTTTGCTACTATAAGTAGTTATTTGGTGCTCTTGACAAAGCATGGTTGGCTCTATCCATGTGAAGCTAGGTGATTGAATCAAGAGTAAACATGTCTCTCTGGAAGACAGTGTTTGTGTCTGGGAGAATTTATTTTCGTCTGTAGATTTTTGAAGGACTCATTGAAGGGTTTCGTTATGGGAAGTGCTACATTTTGTTATCTCGATATCTTGGTATGTGTCACTTATGTTGGCTGAAAGGAGTGAATTTAGAGTCAAGTGGAAGGCATTATGATTATGTTTCAGGGCATATGGATAAGTCTGGGAAACATTCTTGACTGCTTTAGAAGTTTTTGTTTGAGGTTTTAGACAATGTCTGATAGGATGTCAAGACATTATTCAGGACATGTTTTCCTTAAGGCTGACAAGGAAATATTATGGATGGTGCTACCAGGAGGGAGTATGACACATGTTTTTCTTTATGCATAAATGTTGGATTTATGTTCTTTTGTTTTGGTTTTGCATTAGCATTACTTGTATGTGCTACTGTGGTTTGTTTTTGGTTAGTTACTTCCTTTTTCATATTATGGCTAAAAAGGGGGAGAAGTAAGTGTGTGTGTGTGTGTGTGTGTGTGTGTGTGTGTGTGTGTGTGTGTGTGTGTGTGTGTGTGTGCACGCACTAACCACTGATTACTGGCTGCTATTAAGGGGGAGAATATTGCATGCTTCTTTTAAGGGGAGAATTTATGATTCTCTGTTGTGATAGAAGGTGGTGAGGGGGAGTCCCTGTTGTTATGGATTGGGGTGCTCTGAAGAGATGTCAGACATGATATCTTGACATCATGGTGTTGAGAATTTAGTTTCTCAATTTGTTGCATCTGTGTTTAGTAGAATGACTAATTATTAACTATTTCTCTAGTTTTATTGTTGCTCATAACTCTCCTGTTATGTTATGTTTCTGCTGTTGTGCCTCTGTTTTGTGTTTAATTTATTTTCAAACATGATTATGGCGTTTTCCTTTGCAAAGATTATTTGGTTGTTTTAGCCAAAATTTTCTAAAGGGGGAGATTGTTATTCCTCTGTAATTATGATTGGCATGAATTTTGGTAAAACTAACTTTGCAGCAACATGTTGAACAAGATGTTTCAACTATTAAATTCAACATGTCGAATATGATGTCCTAACTAGAAGTATAGGACATCTAGTCTGTTACAGTTTTACAGTTTAGAAAATATTTCAACTTGCAGTTTCAAAAATATTTAAACTTGCAGTTTAGAAAATATTTCAAATTGCAGTTTCAATAAGTCGAATGTGATGTCCTAACCAGAAGAGCAGGGCATCTGGACTGTTACAGTTTTGCTGTTTGGAAGATGTTTCAACTTTTTGTTTAAACATGTTGAATAGGATGTCCTAACCAGAAATATAGGACATCGGGTCTACTACAGCTGACAGTTTGGATTCAATTATTGTGATTTAATTATTGAATATTCTGTGAATATTTAGTAATCCAATGTGGCATCTAATATTGATAAATCATATGTTTTATATTTCATGGAAGTGTGTCTTCCTGTTTTGATCCAATCGCTGCCTGTGATTGATGAGGGAGTTGAGGACAGCCACATATCTAGGTGAATCTTAGATAGAAAGTTAGCATGGGTAGTGATTAAGTGAGAAGTTGTAAACTTAGGACTAGTTTAGCTTCGAATTGATACTATTATAGTGGACTTTATCCCTGTCTTGGTATGCCTCCAGAGTAGGAGAGTTGCTCCGAATTGGGTTAGTAATTTTGTGTGATGTTTATGCTTTTTAGTACTGTTTTTGCATGTTTTATACCTTGCCTGTGTGTTTTGTTTAGATCAGATGTCTCGACGTGTCATAGGACATCTGAGTTCTGATATACTAAAATTTATTCCTTGAACCAATGAATTTGATTATTTAATTCTGTTAAAACTCTAAATTAACATGAGATAATTAGATTATTTCATATGTTGTAATATTTTGAGTGTCTAGCTTTTTATGGAATCGAAATCGAAGGTCTAAAAGGCCTCTAATGGTGGAAAATACATAATTCTGCATTCTGCAGCAGTTTAGAGCATTGTGAAAAAGCTAACGTTAGCTACGGTGATGGTCTAACTATCGCCAATTAGGCTGGTTTTGTTAAAATCTTATTTTTACCTGAATTTTTGATATGTAAGTCCAAATGAGTTACAGTTCAAAGCATTAGAGAGCTAACACAATGAACTACCTCGTGACAGTGCTTGGTGAGATAATTGAATTATATTTATAGGTATATTGTATGGATCTTTGTGACAATATGTATGGTTATTTAGGAACCTCTATGGTTCTATAATGATGAGTTAGAGATATCATGAATTAATATGAATAAATATTGTGTGATATTCGTGTATTGGAAATATGTTTAAGTTGAGATATATACTTTTAATGTGGAATCTACTCTGCTGTTGTTTGTCACTATCGCAAAAAATATCGACTCAAACAGAGTCGCCATTGAATGTTATTTATCCCATCAGGGGAAAGGAAAACATCGACTACCCCTCAAGTATGTGGTACTCCACAAGATCCACTCAAGTTGTTCTAATCAAAGGGTGTGTTATACAATGCTTACTTGGTAAGGGAATGCATGAATGGATTGTTAAATAACAAAATAAAGTTTTTTATTATTACGCTCGCCGCAATTTTATAACCTCGTGCCTAGGTATCTCAAAAGAATCAGAGCACCATAGTTCTTCTAAAAAAAATTGGTTTGTTGGTGTTTTTTATATGGGTAACAACCCTTTCTGAAAAGTTTTCAAAAGAAAACCCCAAGTGGCAAAAGAGAAGTTTGATTGGTTGAGTGTTTTGTTAGGATAATAATAAATGGATTCCAATGGAGGGAAACTAACTACTTCTCCACTTATTTGTGAAAGGATTTGTGATTTGAACCACCCCAAAGACTATGAATGGAATAAAAAACAAGACAGGGAATGTACCCTCTCACCCTTTTCCATTTCTTAAGGCTTGTGTGAAGTATGGTTCGTGTCTTTTATTGTTAAATGTTTTTAAGATTTGATAACAAAGATGCTTTAGTCTTACAAACATGCAATGCAAGAGGACTAAAAGCTAAGGGAACTTGAATCCTAGTTGTTATCATACAAGTGTGAACCTAAGGTTAGGATACATGGAATCCTACTTAATTATTATCATGTATGGATTACAAACCTAGAGTCTACTCAATTCAAATCTTAAACAAGATTGAATCGAGAAACTAAGGGAGCATGTGAACAATCAATAACATCTAAACAAGCATTAGACAAGCAATCGTTAAAGAGATATTAAGAGAACACCTAAACAAGTATTAGGTACACCAAACAATCCTAAGCAAACACTAAGATAGACATATTATCAAGACCAACATGTATAAGATACTAAATAATCCTAAACAAGCAATCAGATACACATGTTATTAAGACAAACATGTATGAAATGTAAAATAATCCTAAACAAGCAACATGATAGACATGTTATCAAGACCAACATGTATAAGATACTAAAAAAATTCTAAACAAGCAATATGATACACATGTTATTAAGATAAAAATGCATGAGATTTAAAACAATCCTAAACAAGCAATAGGATAAACATGTAATCAAGACAAACATGTTAAAGCTCAAATAATAGCTTCTAAACAAGTATTAGAATGCACATGTTATAATGACAAACATGTAATCAAAGATATCAAACCAACAAGTAAGGTAACATGTTATCAAGATAAACATGCATATAAGATATCATACCAACAAGTAAGATAACATGCTATCAAGACAAACATGCATATAAGATATAATACTAACAAGTAAGGTAACATGCTATCAAGAAAAACATGCATATAAGATATCACACCAACAAGTAAGGTAACATGTTATCAAGATAAATATGTGATCAAGATATAAAAATAAGGACCTAACTTGAATTAGGTAAAGCATACATGTAACAAGTAAACATGTAACTAAGAGATCCTAAACTTGAATTAGGTAGACATGTTATCATGACAAACATGAAAGATAAGAAATACCCTAAACTTGAATTAGGGAAAACACGTGAATAAGCATCACATCAAGTAAAGTATAACAAGTGAATATTCAAGAGATAATACCTAAACATGAATTAGGCATATATGTGAACATGAATCACATTGATAAACTAAACATGATTTAGAGAAAGCAAGTGAACAAGACATCACTCAAAAGGAACCTAAACAAGCATAGGCAAATATGAATCAAGACATCATAATAGGATACATAAACAAGTATTAGGTAGGCATGTGAACATGAATGAATTGAACAAGTATAAAAGGGAAAGTGAGCAAGCATCATAATGTTTGAACAAGTATAAATAGAAAGTGAAAGTATTAAAAGAATAGAATAAGCATCAAAGTGTTTGAACATGTATCAAAGATTGAGCAAGTATTAAAAGTTGAATAAGTATTAACATTATAAACATGAATTAGAATACGTGAACAAGTATCATAAAGTTTGAACAAGTATCAAAGAGAACTTAACATGCATCAAAAGAATTTAGGAAGTGAACAAGTATCACAACATTTAAACATGCATCAAAACATTTGAACAAGTATCAAAGGATAAGAGATGAACAAGTATCACAATATTTGAACATGTCTTCAACAATAAATGAACATGAACCAAAGATGGAATAATCATCCAACAAGTAATGAACAAGAATAAAAAATGTTGAACAAGTATCAATAATCAATGAACATGTATCAAGGATTAAACATTCCACTTATCATGACAAAGGTTTCAAGGATTGGCCACAAGCAAGATCAAGCTTACACAAAATATACAAGTTCTAAGCATGGAATCTACATGTAGGAAAAGGTGTATCAATGTGCAAGTGAAATAAAAAATCTAAGGCTTGAGTCCTAAGGTTCATGCTATCGAGGTCTTAGAACCTACTCCAATCAATTTCGATAAAAGTAAGGCGCAAGAAAACTAAGGTGAGTATCTATACAAGTCAGTAGCATACTAAATAATATCTACCCTAATGAAGTCTCACATGAAGAGAAGACATGACTAAGGATTATGTGCAAAACTAGTTACAAGTTGAATATGCATAAACTCCTAAATCAAACATGGATTGAACTTAGCATATGATTCTCATACATGATCAAGACATCAAGAGAAAATATCATTTAATCATGAAAACAAATTAACAAAGAATTTATCTAAACATCTATCAAAGCCACACAAGATTGCACAAGAAGCAACATGCCAAATTATGTGAAAGTTTATCAAGACATAAACACTTTGGGGCATGATCATGATTCATTGAGCACATGGCATAAAAATATCTAAACAGCCAGAAAGTACTCATTTAGACATGAAATAAACTTAAAAAAGTTCTATTTAATCACCTCTTAGAGCCACAAAAGAATGCAACAAGCAACAAACTTCTAACTAGGTTAAAGTTGAACATACATCAACACTTTGAAATTGAACATGAATCATCAAGCATATGAATTCAACTTAATCAAAATAGAGGTCATTTAACATTAAAATAAACTTGACAAAGAGGTTATCTAAACATTAACAAGGACATAAAGAGATTGCAAAAGTAACAAGTTACTAAACTAGGTTAAATGTTAGCAAACTATCAATAATTTTGTAGCAACAAATAATTAATAAAGACATGGCCTAAAAAGAATCAAATAGTCAACATAAAATTGCATAAATTAGGTTAGAGGATCATGTTACATGTTAATAAAATCCATCTAAAAAAATTGCACAAAGTGCTGTACAAAAAGTTGAGATGAAGCTATTAATTGACTTAACTCGCAAAGTGAAAGTCGCCAACACACTTTATTTTATCCAAAGGAAATGGGAAAAGAGCGAATAAAACCTAAACAAAATAGAGATCAAGATAAGGGGGTTGGTTATGCAAAGGGAATGTATTAGCACCCTAAACAACTATGGTACTCCGCATGAACCTCTTTGAAAATCTGTGTATTTGGCTTAAAAAAATATTTGCAAAAGATTGTGGAGATGAGAAAAGAAGTATTTTTTATAATTTTTTATTTGACAAGGCTTCCAATGAGCTCTGAGCCTACATATCAACAATGTGCAATTTTGAAATCAAAATCCATGTAGTTCGGGTAAAAAAATACCAAAATTGGTTTGTTATGATTGATTTTAATGCAAAAGAATTTCGTCTTATCTGAGTAGAAAACCAATAAACTATGACAATCATAATAACAAGAGAACTTGCTTCATCTTTAATATGGAGAACTTATAGCCTAGACCAACTCAACTGTACAAGTATCAACATATAATTTGAAAGTTATTTCAATATTACCATGTTTGTTAAAGTGGTGAGGTTTGTTAACACTCAAAGAAAATACTTATATCTTAAACTTTTTGAAAAGTTTAAAAGAAAAAAATGCACCTAGGCACAAAAAGTTTGAATGAGATTAATGACTTTTAGTCCTTTTAAAAGATGTCAAAGTATGATTAAATGGATTAAGGTTTGATAAAAAAATGAAAGATTTTTGAAAATGCATGAATATCAGTCCAAGTTTATTATGAAAGTGGTTCAAGTTTCAAAACAAGAATCCTTTAAAAAAGGGAGAAGATTTTTAAAATTAAAGAAGAATGAGAGGAGATGAAGATACTATCCTAAAGAAAAAAGTAAAAGCTAAGGTAAAGAAGAGTCTAACTAAACAAGAAGCTTACATTTGACATAATGAATTCAACATAGAATTCCCATCCTTTGGATTAAAGCCACAAGTACCAAATAGACCATGAGTGTGATACGGTGGGAGAACTGACTTGAGGGTTTTGCATTTGATCGCAAATGTTGCGGTTAGCAAGAGTCGTCACCGATTTTTATTTTATCCAAAGGGAAAGGTAAAAAAGCACAGGAAAGACCTTTGAGATTATTTTTTGAGTTCTGGGGGTAGATTATGAAAAGGAAAGATATTAGCACCCTTTTCATCCATGGTTTTCCATGGGATCATAGTTACTTGCTAGATCACTTTCTTTTTGTTTGAAAATTGTGCTTGGTGTGGTTTTTGAAAGTATTTTAAAAAGAGGCCATTGTTTAGGCAACCTTTGTAATATTCTTGTTTGTAAGAATGTATACAAAGATGTTTGATCTTTTGAAAATGTTTTCAAATTTGTAAGATGTTTGAAAGTGTAGGTAATTATTTTGAAAATAACAAGGATGTTTATTTGAAATAGAGCAAGTAATTAAGAGCATTCTACCTACTCAAAAGTCTTTCTTGTTCATTTTCTTTTCCTTTGACATTGTTATCTTACTATTGATTTGGTAAGTAACCCTATCTATGGATGTAAACGGGACGGGCGTGGGTCATCGTATAACCATGATTAGCAATGTTGCAAGGTGTCTTAGTATTCTTTTTTAGGGACTAAGATAATTTGAAAGGCAACATAGATAGCGTCATCGAGGGACTATGATCTTGTATTTGTTTTGTTTTTGCTAAGATACCTTACATGCATAATATGGCCATTTTGTATAAGGCAACCAAGTGGAATAACCCTAGGGGTGCTTATGTGCAAGTGTATTGTTTTCATGCTTGTTTTTGTCTTGAATTAGAGTTTTCTAAGTATTGGTTTTAGTCTTTCCATACAAACACTAATTAATAGCATGTTATATATAAAAACGATAAATTGCGAAATTTAAAGTTAATGCGCTATTACAACATTTGTGGGGTATACAAATTGAATGGGGATTGCAAGAATGTAAACCTAGTTAGTCTATTACAACCATATTAAATGGATTTCAATGTACAAGGAATTTAAATGGATACAATGTACAAAATGAATAAATGTACAAAAATATAAAATGTGTAGTAAATGGATATTTTATTTGGTTTTCATGAGAAAAAGGGAAATTTATTAACCTAATTAATTAAAGAAAATAATTAATTAAACTTAAATTTATTAAGAAAAGATTTAAATAAAACCCTATTTCTATTAATTGATTAAAAGAAAATAAGTTTAAGAAAGATATTTTTTGGTATTTTTGTCTTGAAAATATTTATAGCATTATAAAATGTTTTTGGCCCTTTTTATATATTAAGATAAATATATTTTAATAGGTATGAAAGAAAATAAATAAAAAAACATAGTATTTTAATTTAAATTTACAAGACTAGTTAATAAAAATAAATAAAGTATAGTTGAATAAAAATATTTTTTATGAGAAAAATAAAATAAACTAAGTTAAAAAATAAAAATCTAATTTTTGTATTTTTTAATATTAGGAAAAATAATTAAGAAAGTATAAATAAAATAAATAAAATAAAAAAAGGAAAAATAAAAAAACTTGTCGAGGGGTCACAAACAGCCTGCAGGGGGTTAGTTAGCAAAAATAAAAAACAAGCCAGGCGCAAAGAGGCCCAGCGCCTGCCAAAAATCCAAAAATCAGAAGGCAAAATATGAAAAAATGAAAAGGGTACCACTGGGGCTCAAACCCAGGTCCCAAAGGGTACAGACGCGCGCTTCTACCACTGGGGTGACTATACATCCGTTAACATAAGCAAAACAATAAATATACAAGGAAAAATGCGCCCTGATGACTTCATCTTCAACCTTCAACCAGACCAACTGTAACTTGCTCATTTCTCATCAAAAATGAAAACTGTAAACATGAAACTTGTAGAAATTTTTTTCACGGTTTCAGAAATGTAAAGCATTAAAACTATGGATCAAAGATAAACATGAATTTTAATGGCCTTAATCTGAACCCTAAAAATCTCAGAAATTTCAGTTTCAAAATTCTCTAAGCTCAAGAAAAATTAATGGAAATTATGGACATGGTTAGCTTCAGGGCAATGATAACTAAATATTTTATTCACAAATAAACTATTAATAATGTCTGTATGAAGAGTTCAAAGTTGAGAAAACTTACCTCAAATTGGAAATCGTGTATTGAGTTTGAGCTTGTTTCAAGTGATGGTGATGATCAGGTTAGCTTCCTTGAGGTCCTAGGAAGCTAATGCAATGATTAGCTTGAAAAATGGATGGCTGAAATGGTTTGGAGAAGTCAATGTGCAGAGCTGAGCTTTTGAAAATGGAGGATGGTGATAATGGTGTTACAGTTCTGGAACAGGGTGTGGGATTGATTCTATGTGATGTTTAGAAACTTTAGAAACTAAAAGGCCAAGAAACGCACGAGTAGATTATGAGTTTCATGTTTTTGGCCAGTTTGTGTAAAATTGGAAGTGTGAAGTGTGATTCTGAGTTCTAGGTTCTTTCAAGGCTTTAGCATTTGTGTGTTTGTGTCAAATGGTTTGTGTATGTATAAACAAAAGTGTTTGAGTGCATTGGCAAGTCCGAAGTACAAGTTCTTAGCTTTTGGCTAGGTTACTTGATTTTGAAGAAAAGAGGGAAACAAGTTTCAAGGAAGAGGTACAAGCATGGGATGGGTGATTGTAAGTGTTTGAAACATTTCTCATGAGTTTTAGGAATGGTTTTATCAGAAGAGAACAAGTACAATGCTCAAGAACAAGTTTTGTACAAAAAGTTGCTTTATCAAAATGGCAATGTGACCTTTCTTCCAAAAATGGATATAAAGCATGTCCATGCATTGAATGCTTGAAGTGAGGCCTCTAACAGCTGTGTAAACCATTAATTATAGAGTGCCTAACAAGTTTGAGACCTGCAAAGAAGTGTTTATGCAGCATGGTTTGAATTTGAATTTTGTTAATCACTAAAATGACCTATAATTAAAGTGATAAAACCCTAACTTCATCTCTTCGATTCTCTCTACTCAAGAATGATCTCAAGGAGTTCTGTGACATTTTGGAAAGCTTGTAATGTGATCTACAACCCATATTTGAATTACTTTTGAATATTTACCTTAGAACTATATGAAAAAGTGTCATGAAGTTAGGTCAAAATCCTGGCCAAATTAGGGCAAAATTTCACTAAGTGTTTAGTTTCATGACCACATGTTCATAAAATTCTAACTTGAGATCCAAGAACTTTTGGAAGATGTTGTGTGAAGCAAAGTTGTATATTTCATGTAGATATACAACTTTAATATTAGAATTTTCTCTTGAATCATCTTGCATCATGGTGAAAAGTTTGCTCAAAGTTATGAAAAAATAAGAAATTTCCAACACTTTGAAAAATTCCTAAGTTTAGAAATTTTGACTTTTCAAAATGAAATCTAGACTTTTTGATTTCTTGATGAATAAGTTTCGTATTTTGACATGTTTTGATAAATTATGATCTTTGGCACTTGAATTTGACCAAAAAGTCAAAGTTTGACTTTTCAGTATACAATTGACTTTTGATCAGTTGACTGAAAAATTCATCTGTCAATCCAATGGACTTACAGTATTTTGAACCATGTAATTAGGTCAAAATGATTCAATTGGACTCTTGAGATCATGCCTTAAACCAATTGACCATTTTCCAAGTCAAAAATCAGAAATTGCCCTTTCTCAGTCAAAAACCTTAATTTTGACCATTTTGCCTTTTGGAGATTTGATCAAATTTCTTGAGTTGTGGTCCAAAATTTATCAAATGATACATATGAGTCTAAAATGTTGATGTGGATAAAAAATTATGGAGTTTGACTATAAATTGGCCATAGTGGACTTTTTCCCCAATACAACTGATTTTTAGGTCAACTGCTCAATTGACTGATCAAAAATATGATCCAAGGCCTAAAACTTGACATGAGTAATCTTGAGGGTCCATAATGATCCATGAAAATCATATGGGGCATATAAAGTTTAAAAATACTTGTGCAATCTCAAACCTTAATTTTGGTCATCAGTGCCTAAGGAGGTGTCTTGAGCTGATCAAACCCTAATGTAGTCTTGAGTCAAAGATATCTTGTGAGTAAATTCTTGATAAGTGAGTGTGAAAATATTGGGGTAGAACAACTGCCCCTGTTCAATCTTCTTAAGCATGAAGAGTTAGATTGACGAGTTTTTCCATTCGTGACTCGAAGGTGGATGATGATTGGACACTAGAGTGCCCTGAAATTTGCACTCAGTGGTGTGATGGTTGAGGGAATGGTCTTAAAGATGCCATTTAGAGAGGTGATAGAAAGTTGTTAGAGATGGGATTGCAGATGCCATTCAAAAATGATTGTTGAACCATATTTGTAAGCTGAAACTGAATAAGTATCAGAATGGCATCCGTGTCTGGAGCGTATCTGAACTGTATCTGAAAGTTGAATCTGAATGAGCATCAGAATGGAGTCCGTGTCTAGAGCGTATCTGAACTGTATCTGAAGGCTGAATCTGAATGAGTATCAGAATGGCATTCGCGTCTGGAGCGTAACTGAACTGTATCTGAAAGTTGAATATGAATGAGTATCAGGATGGCATCCGGGTCTGGAGCGTATCTGAATTGTATCTAAAATTTGAATATGAATTTACATCAGAATGGCGTCCGTGTCTAGAGCGTATCTGAACTGTATCTGAAAACTTTGAACATTGTTAATGGTAGCTGTTAACCTTATCCTGAAAAGGGTAAAATGTTAGCTAAAATATAAAGTCATATTGTATGAAATGCATGGCATGATGCATTTGTGTTATCAATGTTTATGATATATGGATGTGATGTATGCGTATGTGAGATAGTCTGCTGCACTGCTGTTGTATTTGGGGAAAATAAATCCCTGACCACTGCTGAGGATATGTAAGTCTTCATGTTGTGAAGTTGAAGTGTTGATGAATTTCCACCTAGAGAAATAAACTCTGTTGTCAGGGAAATGTCGTGTACTGTTTGTAAAATCCTGTTGGAGAAATATGAGAAATTGGACGACTTCTACTGGGAATCGATAACTAGAAGTTTTACTCCGCTTGGGATTAAACTGCACACTGTGGGAGATTTCATAGAGATAGCTTAGAGATATTTCCATACCTCTTAAAGCCATCAGTGATTGTCTTTCTATTTTATTTATTTGTAAACAGTAATTATGTCCAAATGCATATGTTCAAAAATAAATCATTGGACGTTTTTGTAAACAAAACAAGAGTAAAGAAAAACAGATAGTTTTGCACTTTCAAAGAGATATCTTTGTATTCACTTTGAGTAAGTATTTTGTACAAGGATACAAAAATTCTAGTAAGAGAACACCGTCGTAAAAAATAAAATTTGATACAAAGAAAAGATAACTATGTGCAATAATCCCATGAGGTTCCCATTCTGCTATAGCCTTCGTGTCTCTGAGCATCTTGTCCACTTGCTGCCTTGTTCGAAGATGATTGAGTTTATCAAAACCTCTGAGTTTGTCAGTTGAAGCCAAAGGTTATCCGTAAATTGATCCAACAAAACATAGTCATACGCTTCAAATCCCTAACTTTTTCCTGGACCGCCCTTTCGGGTTTTCGGTCCACCGGGATACCCTTTTTTGCCCAAGCCGCCCTTTCGAGTTTTCAACTTGCCAGGTGTACAGATTTTTTTTTGTTTTATCCCTAATTTTTGCCCGAACCTTTTTGGTTCACCGGGATGCCCTTGTTTTGCTTAGGTGTGTCAACCTAGCGGGTCTCTTATGCGTAGTATCTTTTGACTATGTCTGCATTCGCAAGGTGCGGCAGATCGTCGCCATCCATGGTTGTCAAGATCATTGCTCCACCAGAGAATATGTTTTTGATTAAAAATGGTCCTTCGTATGTAGGAGTCCATTTGCCCCTCGGATCACCTTGTGGCAGTATGATACGTTTGATCACCAAATATCCAACTTGATACACTTGGCATCTGACCTTTTTGTTGAAAGCCTTAATCATCCGTTTTTGATGCATCTGACCATGACAGACAGCAGTAAGTCTTTTCTGATCAATCAAGTTTAGTTGATCAAGTCGAGTCTGGATCCAATCGTGTTCATTTAGCCCTGCATCCTTCATAATTCTCAGAGAGAGGATTTGGACCTCAATAGGCAAGACAACCTCCATGCCATATACCAGAGAACAAGGTGTTTCCCCGGTTGACGTGCGAGCTGTGGTACGATATTGGTGGAGAGCGAATGGTAGCATCTCATGCCAGTCTTTGTATGTGACAGTCATTTTCTGTATGATCTTTTTAATGTTCTTATTTGCGGCTTCAACAACACCATTCATCTTTGGCCGATAAGGGGAAGAATTGTGATGCTGGATCTTGAATTGCTCGCACAGGGAGGTGATCATAGTATTATTTATATTCGTACCATCGTCTGTAATGATCCTCTCCGGGATACCGTATTGGCAAATGAGATTCTGCTTGATGAACCGGGCGATAACATTCTTTGTAACGAAAGCGAAAGAAGCTGCCTCTACCCACTTGGTAAAATAGTCAATGGCCACTAAGATGAAGCGGTGTCCATTAGAGGTTGTTGGCTTGATTTCCCTAAGCATATCAATTCCCCACATAGAAAAGGGCCAAGGAGCCGTCAATACATTCAGAGGAACCGGAGGTACGTGCACTTTGTCAGTATAAATCTGACACTTATGGCAAGTTCGAGAGTGTTGGTAGCAATCTGCTTCCATGGTAGACTAGTAATAGCCTGCCCGTAGGATTTTCTTTGCCAGCGTATGCCCACTGGAATGGGTGCCAAAAGTGCCTTCATGTAATTCAGCCATGATCCTTTCAGCTTCAACCTTGTCTACGCACCGAAGTAACACAGAGTCATGGTTGCTTTTGTAAAGAATGCCATTACTAAGGAAGAATTTAGCAGAGAATCTCCTTAAGAACTTCTTATCATTTACTGAAGCTCCTTCTGGATATTCCTGAGTTTCGAGATACCTCTTGATTTTGTGAAACCAAGGCTGGTCCACTACTTCTTCGGTATTAATCTCGTGATAGTGTGCTGGTTCATCCCTTCGTTTGATGGTGATCTGGGGAGCCTCGTTATCCCATTTAAGTTTAAACATGGATGACATTGTGGCTAGTGTGTCTGCTAGCTGATTTTCTTCTCACGGGAAGTGCTCGAAGGTAATCTTCTCAAAATGTGGGAGCAATGTCAAAACATGTTCTTTGTAAGGGATAAGGTTAGGGTGTTTGGTGTCCTATTCCCCTTTGATCTGGCTGATAACCAAAGCTGAATCTCTGAATACACTCAAGGATTTGATCCCCAAGTCTATGGCAGCTTTGAGACCAAAGATGCATGCTTCGTATTCCGCCATGTTATTTGTACAATTGAAGTAGAGTCTTGCAGTAAAAGGAGTATGACACCCTTCCGGAGATATGAGTACATCACCAATATCATTGCCGAGTGTGTTAGATGCCCCATCAAAAACCAGGGTCCATCGGGATCCTTGTTTAGGTCCGTCATATGGTCTAAATTCTTCACAGTTGTTTATCATGATGATGTCTTCATCTGGGAATTCGAACTTCATGGACTGGTAGTCTTCCACAGCTTAGTGAGTAAGGTGATCAGCTAGTACACTTCCCTTTATTGCTTTCTGGGTAGTATACTGTATGTCATATTCTGTCAGGATCATCTACCATCTCGCTATTCTCCCAGAGAGGGCAGGCTTCTCGAAGATGTATTTTATTGGATCCATTTTAGATATCAACAAGGTAGTATGAGTCAGCATATACTGTCTTAGCCGGCGAGCAGCCCATGCCAGAGCGCAACAAGTTTTCTCGAGCAGTGAATATCTTGTTTCACAGTCGGTAAACTTTTTGCTCAGGTAATAAATAGCATGCTCTTTTCGGCCAGACTCGTCACGCTGTCCCAACACACACCCCGTAGAATTTTTCAAAACAGTCATATACATAATCAATGGCCTTCCCTCGACTGGTGGCATCAACACAGGAATTTCTTACAGGTATTCTTTGATCATTTCGAAAGCAGTTTGACATTAACCATTGCATTTGACTACTTGATATTTCTTCAGTAATTTGAAGATTGGTTCACAAGTAGCTGTTAGGTGAGAAATGAATCTGGTAATGTAGTTTAAACGTCCCAAGAATCCTATGAATTCCTTTTTAGTACGAGGAGCAGGCATCTCTTGTACCGCTTTCACCTTGGCAGGATCTACTTCAATACCTTTATTGCTGACGACAAAGCCTAGGAGTTTACCAGACCTTACCCCAAATGTGCACTTATTTGGGTTTAACCTCAGCTTGTATTTCTTTAGTCTCTCAAATAATTTCTGTAAATGATCAAGATGCTCTTCTTTTGTTTGAGATCTAGCTATCATGTCATCCACATAAACCTCTATTTCGTGATGTATCATGTCGTGAAATAGAGCTACCATGGCACGCTGATAGGTTTCCCCAACATTCTTCAGTCCGAATGGCATAACCTTGTAGAAGAATGTCCCCCATTGTGTGACAAAGGTTGTCTTCTCCATGTCCTCAGGCTCCATTTTGATTTGGTTATAACTTGAGAAACCATCCATGAAGGAAAACACTTTGTGTTGTGCCGTATTGTCGACTAGAATATCAATGTGGGGAAGTGGGAAATCATCCTTAGGGCTGGCCCTATTCAAATCTCTGTAGTCCATGCACATTCGTACCTTTCCATATTTTTTGGGCACGAGAACAACATTGGCAATCCATTGCGGATAAGAGGTGACGGCCAAGAATCTGACATTGAATTGCTTCATGACTTCGGCTTTAATCTTCTCTGACATATCTGGTCGCATTCGATGGACCTTTTGTTTTACTGGTGGACAGTCTTCTTTTGTAGGTAGACGATGTACCACAATATATGCATCAAGTCCTAGCATGTCTCCATACGACCAGACAAAGACCTCAACATATTCGTGTAGTAATTGAATAAGACGCTCCTTGACACTGGGTTCCAGATTGGCACCCACCTTGACTTCCCTTTTGTCTTCTTCGGTACCTAGGTTGATTGTATCCACTGGTTCCTCGTGGGGGTGAATTGTTCTCTCTTCTTATTGTAGTAATCTGGCAAGTTCCCCTGGTACTTCACAATCTTCCTCACCTTCGTCTTCGGCTTGGTAGATTAGATTTTAAGAGTCACAAAAAGCCATAGCAGAACCGTTACCCATGGGACCCTGAATGGATGTAGACCTGCATTGTGAGTGTGAGTGTGTGTAAGAGTATAACTATCTTTGAATGAAATGAAAAAATAAAAGAAAAATAATGAGCATAAAGTTTGTATGCAAAAAACGTCCATGATTCATTGATGTCATATGGAAATGAGATAATAACCCCTACAAATGGACCATTGTGCTTCAGGTAAGACACAATATTTTTAAGAGCCTGAATTGTTTTAATATTACAGATCCAACAAAATGTAAAGACAAATTATTGCGGGATGAAAGTGATCAGGATGAAATCTCTAGCCTCCCAGTTGCTGAGCTCTCCACTGACAGTTGGGAAAATCCAATCCTCTAGGTTGTAGCTGTCTTCATCATCTTCCATCGCATTGACTTCGCGATTGCTGATCTTCAAGGGTGGTCCTCCGGAACGAGCACGACGTACAGCCTTCTGGGCACCTAAAGTGAAACCTAGGCCAAACTTGTCAAACTTGTATGGGATATTTGGGAGTTGTCCCCAAATAATTCACCCACCTTCTTCTATTACTGCCTTGGCATCTTTTAAAGACGACATCTTGAGTGAAGGCTTTGTGATTTTAGGAACTTGAGACATAACCGTGGTCACTGCCACCTCTTGCAGGACTTTTTCAAAGTGCTGGAATGGAGTTTCGATAAATTCACCATCTAATTCCATATATCTGAAGGAATTGGTGGCTGACCATGTACTCTTCTTCTCCATGAACAGTGATGATCTTCCCTTGAATTGGATATTTTAGCATTTGGTGCAGCGTAGAAGTAACAACGCCGAATTGTGGATCCACGGTCGGCCTAGCAGGCAGGAATACAAAGGGAGAATATCCATTACATAAAAAGTTGAATCAAATGTTTGGGTTCCAACCTTTATGGGGATGTCCACTTCCCCATGCACCATACTTTTTGAGCCGTCAAAGGCTCTCACTACTATGTTGCTTGGTTTCAATGTCAATCCCTCGCAGTCAAGTCAGTCAATATATTTTTAGGCAACACATTCAGAGATGAACCGGTGTCACCCAAGACATGAGCCAGAGTCGTGCCCTTGCATTCCACTGAGACATGCAATGCCTCGTTATGCTTCCTTCCTCTTTGCGTTAAACCAGCATCCGAAAAACCTAGACCATTATCTGCAGTCAAACTGGCTATGCAGTCTTGGAACTGATCGACAAATCTTTCTTGGGGTACACGAGCAGTTTTCAGGAATTTTACCAAGGCTTTTGCATGAGCCTCGGAACATAGTTATAAAGCTAGCATGGAAATTTTTGATGGAGTTTGTCCCAGTTGCTCGACTACATTGTAGTCGCTTCTTTTTATGATCTTTAGAATTTCCTCCATCTCTTTCCGGGAGGTCTCAGGGATAGCCAATGATTATGCCTTCATTCAGACAGGCTCAATCAGAATACTTTTACCTCGATTCTCAGTTGATTCGGCAGTAGGAATATCAGTAGGGGTGATAACAGGGGTTATAACAGATTTGTCGGTTGGAGTACTAGCAGTGGTGATTGTAGGACTGGGATTAAACTTTGGAGGAGCAACAACAACATGAATGATTACGGGTCCAGAAACTGCTTTTATGGGAGCAATTTCTGGAGAGAATATCCTCCCGCTTCGGGTAATCTTGCTAGTCCCCGCAATATTACTGATATCCGAGTCAACCTTCTCAGAACTTGAATCTTCAGCAGCTGACCAATCTTGCTTGATATCGTGGTAGTAGACATCCCCTCCATAATTCCATGGTACGGTTTTGTCTGAAGAATACGGAATTGGTCCAGGCATTGTAATTATCAAAGGAGCTACTTTTGGAACTGATGTAATTCTAACGGGTCTTTTGGTGGAGACCCTGGAAGAATTATCGGAAATGGTAACGATGTAAACATCATTATAAGAAACAGTTGGAATTGAAGCCTTCTCGAACAAAATTTCCTTGTTATCTATTAGGCACTGAACGCCTGCTTTCAACAAAGGACAGTTGGTTGGTGAGGACAAACAGAAATGACAGCTTTCATCACAACCTGGGAAAACACTGGCATTTAATAAGTTCTTTTTGATAATCAAGAGTGGGGTTGTAAGTTCATCAACTGAAGTAACAAACATATCTTCCTCAATGGCGTTGGTATTATGGCCATGTTTGGGCATAGGGGCATAAATGACATTGGGCTTTTCTGGCGCATCGAATTCAATCTCTTTGGCTTCAAGGAGGTCTTGTACTTTGTTCTTCAGAGCCCAACAGTTGTTAGTGTCATGGCCGAGACTCTCACAATGGTATGCACAGCGGGAATTAGGATGATAGTGAGGAGAGGTTGTGGTAGGGTTCTTTGGAGATTCTTTCAAGGTCACTAGGTTGGATCTTAACAGATGTGGCAATACTTGAGATAAGGTCATGTTAATTCTGGTGAATTGTCTGACTGGTCTTTCCATTCTTGGTTGGTTGTTTCTTTGCTGATCACTGCAGGTTTAGGAATCATAACAGCCCTACCATTGGACGGCGTTCAACCCTATCTTGATTTATCTGAGGATATACAACAACCACTTCTTTCTTTCCGATGAATGGCTTCCTTACAACAGCGGAGGATGCATCTTTTTGAATCTTTCCATTCTTTATCCCGGCTTCTACCCTTTTTCCGGTCAATATCAATTTAGTAAAACCTGTCGATGAACTCCCAATTAAGTGATTGAAGAAGGGACCAGACAAGGTTCCCAAAAACATGTCTACCAACTCTCTTTTAGATAGGGGAGGTTGAACTCTTCCGGCCAAGTCCCTCAATTTTTGCGCATAGTCCTTGAAGCCTTCCCTTGAAACCATGGCCATACTCTAGAGTTGCATAAGGGTATGCGCAAGATCAACATTGTATTGGTATTGTTTGTAAAAGGCTATAGCAAGATCTTCTCAGTTATGAATATTGGCTCTTTCTAACTGATAAAACCAATCAAGTTGAGTTCCAGACAGACTGTCTTGGAAGAAGTGTACCCATAAATCTTTGTCAGCGGTATGGGGCTGAATTTTCCTCACATAGGACCGAAGATACATTTTAGGATATAAAACTCCGTCATATTTGGAGAACACAGGTGCTTTGAATTTTGGAGGAATGAAAATTCCCTATACTAATCCCAACTCCTCAAAGTCCAATCCAGACACTTTTTGGATTTCCATAACGCTCAACCGTTCTTCTAGATGCTTATACTTGTCGTCGGCTGAAGGGTATTATTCTTTAGAATAGTCTTCTTCTTCCTCTTCCTCTTCTGAATCAGATTGAACAACTGGATCCTTTCCTTTCCCATCTTGATTGTCTTTCTCACCGGATGTCGTTGCAAAGTCTAAAGCCCTTCTTGTTTTCCCTTGGAATCTTCTTCCCATATTTAGAATTCCGGTTATTTTCTTCGTCTTCTTTTTCTTCTCCTCAACCAGCAAGGTCTTTAACTCTTCTTGTCCTTTGGCCAGAGTTAAGAACAACTGTTGAAACTGTGCATTCTGAGCTTGGAGGTCTTTCACCGTTTTCTCGAGATCCATCTTACTGAAATAAAAAGTAGAGAGATGAGGAGACTTGTTGCAAGAAACCTGCTTATGTTATGATGAATGGTAAATGCATATGCAATGATTTCAAGGATTTTAAGATTCAAATTTTTTTTAGACAAAAAGGAAACACACGTTATATTAATAGATTAAAGCTCGAGTACATTAATTCCTTCTTTGGAAAAATAATACAAGAACTCTAAGATAAAAAGGTAGTACATATCCTCTTTGGTGCAATGTAGGCATTCAGAGTCTGCTCCTCATGAAGTTGCTTAGTGAGTTCCAAAACCTTCTTCTCGCTTGCGTAGAAAATTGGGCTTCGAAAGTATCTCGCTCCCCTTTGAGTTGTATCCAATCCCTTTGTAGGTCTTCAAGAGAGGCGGGCATGTCAAGATGTAGGATAGTATATGGAACATCTTCTTCCATGATTGGCTCAATGATTACCGGGAGAATGGAGGGATAAGGCATCATAAGACTCTGAGCACGAGTTCATACACATTTGAGGTAAGGATCAAGAGGGATGGAATTATTATGCCCCAAAGTCTTTCTATCTACCTTGTTCAACATCCTCCAAGCTCAGATAAATATCTGGCAAAGACCTTGATCGTCGTTGTCGTAGTCAAATACCAAACCTTGAATTAGCATCTTATGCGGGCCATCCCTTCGGGCGTAACCAAACTGTCTTAAAGTTAAACAGGGATTGTAGGTGATACCTCCCCTAATGCCAAGTAATGGTACATTAGGGAACTCTTCACAATGGTCAACAATAGTAACATTCTCTATGGATCGAGAGCACCAATGAATGTCTGAATGTTTGAGTGTCATCAACCTTTGTGACCACCTTGAACCTTGTTCGTTCTTTAATATAGATTGGGGAAGATGCAAAATAAACCATCTTTCCAAGAGAGGAGTGAAACACATAAGGACACCTCTTTTCCTCATAGTGCGAGTGTGAAAAGAATGTAAGATGTCTCTAAGCAATGTAGGTACCGGGTTGCGGGATATGAAGATTTTGACGGTGTTCACATCTATGAGTTGGTCAGGATTTGGAAACAAAACCATCCCATAGATGAGGAGAGCCACAATTTCCTCAAAATCTTGCAAGTCCAAGGAGTTCCAACAGGTTTGGGCTTTCTCGAACAAGAACTTTGCTAGAAAACCTTTGACACAACTCCTTGTTTCCCAATTAGTTGTGACATCAGATGAGTGCAAGTGTAGAGCTTGAGAAATCTCTTCTGGATTTGGGTCTCTTTCTGTACCGTTGAAAGGTAGTTGATTGAGAATGGTAATTCTCAAGATTCAAGATAATTCTTCCAAAGTAGGCACAACTTGATAGTCGGGAAATGTGAAGTAATGGTGTAAGGGGTCAAAGAACTGAAAGAGCACCTTTATCATGTCCTCATCTGTGTTAGAGGTGACCAAGTTGAGTAGGCGACCATGTCTCTCGGTGAATGGAGAGTTTTCAGGAATCCTTGAAGCTAGTTCCTTAAGTTGTGGAGGGATCCTTACAAGATTGACTTGAATAGTTTTCCTGCGAATAGATCCATGTCCTACAAAACAAGAACAAAGATGAATCCCATGATCCTTGAAATGGTTAGTGAATGTGTATGATGTTATAATGTTCATGATGTTATGTACAAGTATGCATATACAAATAAAGCAAATAAGTCCTTAGGTTTAGGCTTGCATGGAGTCTCATAGGTAAGTACCCTCTTGAAGTTTAGTTGGCTCAACCTTTCCTAGTAATAGTAACCGGGTTGTAAGGAGCTCAATATCACCAGTTTGTTTCCTTGGTCATTGTTTCAGCACAAGCCTCTTTAATGGCGACCGAAATATCCCAAGAAACCAAACCTCAATGAGTGTAGTGTCGAGTATCTACCAACTTCGGACTGCACCAAAGTCGGACATCTCACTACATCCTAAAGGCCAAATTGGTCAAGTAAAGGTTCTAAAAGTTCATTAGTGCTTCATGACATCACTCAGCAGCCCTATATTCTCTTTGATTAACTCAAAGGCTACCTGTACCCACAAACATGTCGCACTAACATAGCTATTGCTTAGACCATGTCGGTATACCCCGCATAGTTTCCATAATGTATTACTACTTACCTATAATGTATCCCAAATCCGGGTAGAGGATTCAAACCCAAACAAAGAACCATAATGTAAAGCAAACAATTCAAACAATGAAAGCAAGTAAATGTGATCTAGCCCTAAGGTAACCCCACTTTTAGAATTATCCCCAGCAGAGTCGTCAGTTCTGAGATACGGTGGGAGAACTGACTTGAGGGTTTTGCATTTAATCGCAAATGTTGCGATTAGCAAGAGTCGCCGTCGACTTTTCTTTTATCCAAAAGGAAAGGTAAAAAAGCACAGGAAAGACCTTTGAGATTATTTTTTGAGTTCAGGGGGTAGATTATGAAAAGGGAAGGTTTTAGCACCCTTTTCATCCATGGTTTTCCATGGGCTCTTAGTTACTTGCTAGATCACTTGCTTTTTGTTTGAAAATTATGCTTGGTGTGATTTTTGAAAGTATTTTGAAAAGAAGCCATTGTTTAGGAAACCTTTGTAATGATTCTTGTTTGTAAGAATGTATACAAAGATGTTTGATCTTTTGAAAATGTTTTCAATTTTGTAATATGTTTGAAAGTGTATGTGATTGTTTTGAAAATAGAAAGGATGTTTGTTCTAAATTGAGCAAGTAATTAGGAGCATTCTACCTACTCAAAAGTCTTTCTTGTTCATTTTCTTTTCCTTTGACATTGTTATCTTACCATTGATTTGGTAAGTAACCCTATCTCTGGATGTAAACGGGACGGGCGTGGATTATCGTATAACCATGATTAGAAATGTTGCAAGGTATCTTAGCATTCTTTTTTAGGGACTAAGATAATTTTAAAGGCAACTTAGATAGCGTCATCGAGGGACTATGATCTTGTATTTGCTTTGTTTTTGCTAAGATACCTTACATGCGCAATATGACCATTTTGTATAAGGCAACAAAGTGGAATAACCCTAGGGGTGCTTATTTGCAAGTGTATTGTTTTCATGCTTGTTTTTGTCTTGAATTAGGGTTTTCTAAGTATTGGTTTTAGTCTTTCCATACAAACCCTAATTACTAGCATGTTATATATAAAAGCGATAAATTGCGAAATTTAAAGTTACTACGCTATTACAACATTTGTGGGGAGGGGGGGGGGGGGGGGGTATACAAATTGAATGGGGATTTCAAGAATGCAAACCTAGTTAGTCTATTACAACCATATTGAATGGGTATCAATGTACAAGAAATTTAAATGGATACAATGTACAAAATGAATAAATTTACAAAAATATAAAATGTGAAGTAAATGGATATTTTATTTGGTTTTCATGAGAAAAAGGGAAATTTATTAACCTAATTAATTAAACAAAATAATTAATTAAACTTAAATTTATTAATAAAAGATTTAAATAAAACCCTATTTCTATTAATTGATTAAAAGAAAATAAGTTTAAGAAAGATATTTTTTGGTATTTTTGTCTTGAAAATATTTATAGCATTATAAAATGTTTTTGGCCCTTTTAATATATTAAGATAAATATATTTTAATAGGTATGAAAGAAAATAAATATAAAAAACATAGTATTTTAATTTAAATTTACAAGACTAGTTAATAAAAATAAATAAAGTATAGTTGAATAAAAATATTTTTTATGAGAGAAAAATAAAATAAACTAAGTTAAAAAATAAAAATCTAATTTTTGTATTTTTTAATATTAGGAAAAACAATTAAGAAAATATAAATGAAATAAATAAAAATAAAAAAGGAAAAAATAAATAAACTTGGGGAGGGGGCGCAAACAACTTGCAGGGGGTTAGTTAGCAAAAATAAAAAACAAGCCAGGCCCAAAGAGGCCCAGCGCCTGCCAAAAATCCAAAAATCAGAAAGCAAAATGTGAAAAAATGAAAAGGGTACCACTGGGGCTCGAACCCAGATCCCAAAGGTTACAGGTGCACGCTTCTACCACTGGGGTGGCTATACATCCGTTTACATAAGCAAAACAATAAATATACAAGGCAAAATGCGCCCTGGTGACTTCATCTTCAACCTCCAGCCAGACCAACTGTAACTTGCTCATTTCTCATTAAAAATGAAAACTGTAAACATCAAACTTGTAGCAAATTTTCTCACGGTTTCAGAAATGTAAAGCATTAAAATTATGGATCAAAGATAAGCACGAATTTTAATGGCCCTAATCTGAACCCTAAAAATCTCAGAAATTTCAGTTTTAAAATTCTCTAAGCTCAAGCAAAATTAATGGAAACTATGGACATGGTTAGCTCCAGTGAAATGATATCTACATGTTTTGTTCACAAATAAACTATTGATAATGCTTGTATGAAGAGTTCAAAGTTGATAAAACTTATCTCAAAACTGGAAATCGTGTTTTAAGTTTGAGCTTGTTTCAAGTGATGGTGATGATCAGGTTAGCTTCCTTGAGGTCCTAGGAAGCTAATGCAATGATTAGCTTGAACAATGGATGACTGAAATGGTCTGGAGAAGTCAATGTGCAGAGCTGAGTTTTTGAAAATGGAGGATGGTGTTTATGGTGTTACAGTTTTGGAATAGGGTGTGGGATTGATTCTATGTGATGTTTAGAAACTTTAGAAACCAAAAGGCCAAGAAACGCACGAGTAGATTATGAGTTTCAAGTTTTTGGTCAGTTTGTGTAAAAATGGAAGTGTGAAGTGTGATTATGAGTTTTAGGTTCTTTCAAGGCTTGAGCATTTATGTGTTTGTGTCAAATGGTTTGTGTATGTATAAACAAAAGTGTTTGAGTACATTGGCAAGTCAGAAGTACAAGTTCTTAGCTTTTGGCTAGGTTACTTGATTTTGATGAAAAGAGGGAAATAAGTTTCAAGGAAGAGGTACAAGCATGGGATGGGTGATTGTAAGTGTTTGAAACATTTCTCATGAGTTATAGGGCTGGTTTGATCAGAAGAGAACAAGTTCAAGGCTCAAGAACAAGTTTTGTACAAAAAGTTGCTTTATCAAAATGGCAGTGTGACCTTTCTTCCAAAAATGGATATAAAGCATGTCCATGTATTAAATGCTTGAAGTGGGGCCTCTAACAGCTGTGTAAACCATTAATTATGGAGTTCCTAACAAGTTTGAGGCCTGCAAAGTAGTGTTTATGCAACATGGTTTGAATTTGAATTTTGTTCATCACTAAAATCACCTATAATTAAAGTGATAAACCCCTAACTTCATCTCTTCGATTCTCCCTACTCAAGAATGATCTCAAGGATTTATTTGACATTTTGGTAAGCTTGTAATGTGCTCTATAACCCATCTTTGAATTTCTTTTGAAGATTCCCCTTGGAACTATATGAAAAAGTGTCATGAAGTTAGGTCAAAATCTTGGCCAAATTAGGGCAAAATTTCACTAAGTGTTTAGTTTCTTGACCACACGTTCATAATATTCTAACTTGAGATCAAAGCACTTTTGGAAGAAGTTGTGTGAAGAAAATTTGTATATTTCATGGAGATATACAACTTTCATGTTGGAAGTTTCTCTTGAACCATCTTGCATCATGGTGAAAATTTTTCTCAAAGTTATGAAAAAATAAGAAATTTCCAACACTTTGAAAAATTTCTAAGTTTAGAAATTTTGACTTTTCAAAATGAAATCTTGACTTTTTGATTTCTTGATGAATAAGTTTCATATTTTGACATGTTTTGATGAATTATGATCTTTGGCACTTGAATTTGACCAAAAAGTCAGTTTGACTTTTTAGTATACAGTTGACTTTTGATCAGTTGACTAAAAAATTCATCTGTCAATCCAATGGACTTGCAATATTTTGAACCATGTCATTAGGTAAAAATGATGAAATTGGACTCTTAAGATCATGCCTTAAACCAATTGACCATTTTCCAGGTCAAAACTCAGAAATTTCCCTTTCTCAGTCAAAAACCCTAATTTTGACCATTTTTCCCTTTTGGAGATTTGATCAAATTTCTTGAGGAGTTATGGTCCAAACTTGATCAAATGATACATATGAGTCTAAAATGTTGACTTGGATAAAAAATTATGGAGTTTGACTTTAAATTAGCCATAGTTGAATTTTTCCCCAATACAACTGATTTTTAGGTCAACTGCTCAATTGACTAATCAAAAATATGACCCAAGGCTCAAAACTTGACATGAGTAATCTTGAGGATCCATAATGATCCATGAAAATCATATGGGGCATATAAAGTTCAAAAATACTTGTGAAAACTCAAACCCTAATTTTGGTCATCAGTGCCTAAGGAGGTGTCTTGAGCTTATTAAACCCTAATGCAGTCTTGAGTCAAGGATATCTTGTGAGTAAATTCTTGATAAGTGAGAGGGCAAATTTTGGGGTACAAAAATGAGCATATCAATCACCATATGAAAGTAAACCACAATTTAGGTAGTATTAAAGAAATCCAAGGTATTTAAAACCCAAAGCAAGGTCATCATTATTGAGTCATGTATCAGATAGATCACTTATGGCCAACATAACAACACCTGCACACTGAAGATTTTCCAATACACAATAGAATAACAAAATATAATAAGGTCTAAAAGGTCCTAAGGTCTCTAAGTATCAAAACTTCTAATCCTAAGTCCAAGAGATCGAAAACTCCAATATGTCAAGGATAGTAACCAATAGTCCATAAAGAGCCTTAAGTATTTTAATGTTCAAGTTGAATTATTAATATTTTATGAGAAAAATAAAAGTCCAAGTGGACAAAAGAAAAGTACATAAGCAAAATTAAATGCCCAAGTGGATAAAAGGCAAATAGGATAAACATAGATATGAGAATGAATGGTGAATAAAGCATAAAGTAAAATAATGCATAAGATAATAAAAGAGGAATAAAAGTAAATCAAAGCCTCCTAACAATAAGCTTAAAAGGATATTTGAACCATAGTTCAATAATCAATCATACTTGGACTTTTAAACTTATGTTTGAGCCACAAATGATCATTCAAAGAAAAAGAAGAATAAAGAGATGAAGGAAATAGAATCCATAATGAAGATTAATGATGATTGAATAATGAACATAGGTTAAAGTTGATGAAGAATTATTAGAGGATTAATAAAATCAAAGCCTCCTAAGATAAGCTTCATAGGTTTTTGAACCATAGTTCAATAATCAATCATACTTAGGCTTTCAAATATAAGTTTCAGCCACTAATGATCATTCAAAAGGGAAATAAGAAGAAGAAAGAGATGAAGTAGAGATGGAGGGGAATATCAACATGGCACCACAAAACTAAAGCAAACCAAGACATGGATTCAATTATCATCAACATCATTCATCCATTCATACAAGACATGTTTTTCAATCTATCAACACCCAAGATCCAATGAGGTTGAGGAAATTGACTTAAGGTATGGCCAATTATCATAAAGTCAGAACCAATCACAAAAATGGAAATAAAATACAATCAAAACAATTAAAAACAAATTTTAAATGGTTAATTAATTGGTGAAATACACAAAGTGTATCAAAACACCAAATAAAAATCCCAAAAAATTACCAGAGGTAAAACACAAATCAAGAAATGTTGACAATATTTTTCATAATTTTTGGAGTCATAAAAGTATTTTTAAACATTAAAATAAACTCCAAATATCATGAAAATTATAAAAAGTACCAAATGTTAAAATAAATTTGTGAAAAAAACAAAATCATGGAGAGAAAATTAAAAAGGGCTTCTAGTAATGTTTTCAAATTTTTTGGACTAAAAATGAATTTTCTATAAAATTTTGGAGTTTAAATCAATTAAAAACAAAAAAAGAAATAATACAAAATTCTAATTAATGTGGTGTATTGGATGGATCTGACTAATTAAAGTAGTCAGATCCAATGGTCAATATTGAAAGCGCGCCATGGTATTTAGTGCAAATAATGCACATGAACAACTTTAAATGGACTAGTCAGAATAAAACAAGTGGCGCTCCCTCATTGGTTGAACTTGCCAAATCATCATCTTCTACCTTAGGAGGTCATAAATTTCATAGAATCGAAAGTGATAAAAATGGATCAAATTGGTATCATATACTCGTCTTCTCGGTGCTATTACAACCATATAGTTCACTTGAATTAACACTAAAAGATGAGTGAGAAGTTTGAGAAAAAGAGAAGATCATGAAACATCAAATCAAGATTAAAAGCTAAATTCACCATGAAAATCAAAAGTATAAGAAGCATGAGCTTTAGAGACGAAGGGAATACATGATGGTGAAAAGTTTGAAGAAGAATGGTGAAGAATTCTACTTGTTAAAGTTCAGTTGAAAGCTTCTAAAACATGATATGAGGAGCTTCAGTTGAAATGAATATATATATATATATATATATATATATATATATATATATATATATATATATATATATATATATATATATATATATATATATATATATATATATATATATATATATATATATATATATATATATATATATATATATATATATATATATATATATTTCTTTGGATGTTCATATTGTAGGTGAAGACACAACTGCATCCATCTCACCATCTAACATAGGGATTTGAGGGATATTCTCCAGTCAAATGGTTCTTCAATGGATTGCAAGAGCTTAAGCTTAAATGATATGTCTATTATATCAAAGTGTTTTGGTTCAAAGAGATTTCTCACTTTATTTAGGTCAAGTTTTCGTCATGGTTGGCGGTGGTATTCATCAAGAAGATTCATAGGTTCATGTGTTTATTGCCATGCCTTCTTCTTTCATTGAGACTTAAGTTCCATCTTTGAGTGTTCTTCAAGATAACATCATTTCAAGGCCTAATATGATCCATCATGTTTTATTTTGCCAAGAAAGTTCAAAAGATTCAAGGTTGATTCAATAAGTTTGACCTAATTGAACAAATACTTGATCTCAAGTGCATAACTCTCTCAATTTTCAACATTTTGAGTTGGTTCTTTTTTCTATGGATTCTTATCATCACCTATAACAATTTCTATTCACATGACTATATCCAATTGTGCAAGAAAAATCATCAAAAGTTGAAAGGGGTTCCAAGTCATTTTTGAGACTCTTTGAGCTAGGGTTTGTTGACTTCCAAGGACCATATCTTTCTCATTTTTTGATACTTTTAATTGATTCCAAAGCCACGATTCTCCTTAAAGGGTCCTTAACAAGTTATATTCAAGGGTTTAAGGATATTTTTGAATGGAAAGTCACTTATCATTACGAAAGATTACAAGTCTTTAAGGTAAGGCCATCAAATTCTCTTGTGTGACTTCAAAGGATCATAACTTGGTCATCTTTTATCTACTTGAGCTCATTATTTTTTTCACAATAAACTTGAGTATATCTACTACAACTTTTTTCAATATGCAAGACTTGAAAATGTTTGGAAAGTCATTAAAGAATTGAAAAGATTATAGGTCTTTTGTGAATTTCCCCAAATTTGTTCTTCATCTTCCAAAGACCATAACTCTTTCATTTTTTATGATTTTTAATGATCTCAATTCCAAAATTCAATTCAAAGGGTCTACTTCATTTCATCTTCAAGGATCAAGATCAAATTTTGAGGTGAAGGTCATGTAATTTTGAAAAACATTATAGGTCATTTTGAAGTTCAACACTTAGAAATATTTCTAAGTACAAAAATCAGTTTGTTTTTCACGATTTTAATTGATCATAACTTTCAGCTCAGATCACCAAATTGATTCTTTCTTGACACATTATGAATATGATGATATGATCTTTCAAAAGCTTCAAAAATCATCCCAAAAAGCCTCATACATTGTGAGCACCATGAATTTGAAGATGACACCTTGAAACTGATTTTGCCAAAGCAGTCAGATTACAAATTGGTTAATGTGGGCTCTAATTAAAAAATTGTTGTGCATTTTTTCTCCTAATCATGCTTAACAACCTTCAAAAAGAAATCAGCACCTTGAAACACAAGTTTTGGTTGAGTTTTGACCAAATACGAGTCATACTTCTCATGCTTGCAATTTCACACGAATTCTCTCAAAATATCATCATATCACACGCTTGAGCATTCCATTTGCTCATATATAAATAGAGGATGATATTTCATTCATTTCCCAAGATTTAGAGATCCAAACAAGCCCTGTTCGGATCCCATACGAACTCTAAATTTGTATCTTCATTTTCTTCACTTCTCACCCTCATTCACCAAAATCTCCATTCAGTTAGTTTCATTTAATTTCTCTGAAGGTAACCACACTCTTACCACCAAGAATCTAGCCTTGAATCAACCATACAAAGTCTAGTTTCAAAGCTCTAAAGTTGAACTTCTACCAGTAAAATTCTTCATCAATTCTCTTCAAATTTCTTGCTAAAATGCAGCTCTTGGTTCATTGATGCTCATAACATAGTTCATTTTCAACTCTATCTAGGTTTAGTACTTTTGTTTTCAAATCCCTTTTCATTTTTTTCTTCTGTTTTTTTCCAAAATGACTGAGCTACCATAAATATAAATTTTTTGCAAGGGTACCATTGGAATCGTCTTGAAGAGATAAAGTGAATGGCACTGGACTGATCTCTTGATTTTACCGTTTGTGGAATCATGAATTGGAGGTGGATGGAGGTTGAAGACGATGACATGTTGTTGTACCCCAAAATTTTCCCTCCCATTTTTAATACAAGTTGGTTCAAGACATCTTCTCATGGTCCTAAAATTCCCAAGTACTCAAGACTATTCAAGAATTGATCAAATGAACCATACTCCTATGTAGTGGCCTATAATTAGGGTTTTGTTTTCTCAAAGAAAATTAGACTTCTAATTCTTCAAATGAACTTCATAGTTTCTCATATGCTTCAAGGAATCCTCATACCAAATTTCAAGCCTTGCAGCACAAGTTTTCTCAGTCAATTGGTCAGATAATAGAAAATCAACTATATTGGACAAAAAGTCAATTGTGGTCAACATACAGTCAAATTTCAAGATTTTTGGTCAACATCAACATTTTGAACTCACATTCATAATTTGATCAAGGGTTGATCACGATTCATCAAGAAAACTCAAGATTCATGAAAAGTCAAAGGTTACTAAATTAGGGTTTTCTTAAGGAGAAGTCAACTGAACTTTGACCAAGCATAACTTTCACATGCTTCATCAGAAAATTATTAACCAAAGCCCATTTTGATGAAAATTCAATTCTCTACAACTTTTTATCTTTAAGATCAAGGTAAAAAATACTTCATTTGAGAGATACGCGCCAAAACATTTTAGGTCATTTTGAAAGTAAAAAAAAAAGATACTTTTTGTCAAAGAAGTTTACATCAAGTTAAAATCTTCCAATGAAAAAATGACCAACATGAAGATTGTAGGGGACATATCGAGGTTCCAAAAAGTCAAAGATCATTTTCATATGATAAAAATTTAGTGAGTTATGATTTGTGCAAGTTGGGAAATTTTTAGAAAATGCATGAAATCCAAATTGAGCAAACTTGAATTTTTAGGCTAATGGGCTTATCTTTTAAAGTCCAAACATGTTCTTGGCCTCATAAGGGACCTCTAAGTCCATTCTTGTACCATTTTTATTTTTATATCATTTATTTTGATTTTATTAATTTAAATTCAAAATTAAATCAATAAAATGTTAAGTGGAGGTATAACGCATAAAAGGATTTTGATTCTGATCTTTTGGAGGCCCAAGATCACATTACAAACCAATTGAAGCTATTTTCGAAACAAATCTTTATGGTTTTGTCTTATTCCAATCTATTTTTGAAACAAAATCAAAGATAGGTTTTCCAAGATGTCCAAGCCCATTTTTTTGACCTAATCTCTTCCTAAATATATTGTCATCATATTCAGACAAGGACACAGAAAAAAGGCTGCAAGAACACTCTCTCAAAATATCAACTGTCAAAACTAGGGCAACTCGAAATTAAATTTCCAGCCCTTCTCAAAGTAAACCATTCGTCCAAATCAACTCCTGTGGTGTTATAGATTAACTGTTGATCATTCTTGATGATCAAAAGTGCCTGGAACATGCATCCCATACATGGACGATTTTGCATTTACATGAAATTCTTATTTTAATTTTTGCGATGTTTTGATGTGAACTAACATTTCTAATGTGTTCTCGAGATGTAATAATGCAGGTTTAATCCCTTGCATGAGACCCATGATGCCAGAATGTGTACATCACCATGTTTAAACCTTTTTGAATTATTTTGATCATATCTCTTTGTACAGGATGATTTAGAAAAAACTAAGGCCACCAATGGATTCGTAAGGATCGATTTAGGGGGTAGGATTCTTTTCACTCTCCAATGTGCGCTGTTTTACAGATTGAAGAAATAAGCTCACCGGAGAAGACGACTAGAGCTAGGGCTCCGATGCCTCTCTAGTCCACTTTTATAATATAATTATTTGTTTTAGTTATGATATCGGATGAGGGCCTAGCACCGCTGGTCAAGGCGCTGGGTTATAAACGTAGGGGCGTGGATTCAATCTCTACCGTTTGCAATCTTTTTTTATTATTTTCCAATTTATGCAAGTATCACATATTTTGTTCAACACCTATTTCCAAACACCAAGGAGCGCTTGGCTTAGTGGTAAACGATGCAGTATGAAAGCCAAGAGGGAGTGGGTTCAACACCCACCCCATGCAGTTTTACCCCTTTTTTGTTTAACCTAATTTCCTTGATTTTCCTAACCCTAATTTTCTTTTCCTTTTCTTCTTAATTATTTCCTTAATCAACCATTAGCCAATTCTAATCTTTTTTTAAAACCCTAACAAATTAGGTTTAGTTTTTTAATCAATAATTAATTTTTAACATTTTTATTATTTACTAATTAATTAGGTTAATTAACATTTTCTTGATATTAAAACTAATTAGACTTTAGGTATTTTTATTAATTAAAATTAATTAAACTTAGGGTTTTAATTATTTAATTAACATCAAATTATTTTCTAAAAAACATAAACAAACATTCAAACACTTTTCCTAATATTTTTCTTATTTCTTTTAAATTTTTAGATGAATGTATAGGTTGTACAAATCTTGTAATATCTTAGATATAATTTTCCGCATTTTTTCCTATTATGTATATGCTCACAGAATGTAATAGCTCAGGTTTAAATTCCGCACTTTACTTTCCCGCATTTTCTTATGTAACTGCCTCAAAGCCTTTTAATAGTGTATGGTTTACTTTCCGCACCTTTATTTTTCTGTTATATTTTATACAGCTATTAACTAGGCATGTATGGCAAGATCTAAAACAAGACGTTAGAAAATCCTAATACAAGAAAATATAATTGAAATTAACACACTTTTCACACTTGTACCTCTAGGGTAACCTCTCTTGTTGCCTTACGATTAATGGTCATGTCCCTCGAAAGTATGGATACTTTAGCAAAACACCCCTACGAATAAAGATCATAGTCCCTCAATGACCCTTCGATGTTTCCTATAAAAAATTATCTAGTTCCTCCAATAAAATTTCTAAAGTATCCTATTTGTTGCCTTCGATGACCATACAATGACCCTTCGCTTGTACCTTCATATCCAATAGATAGGGCTACCTACCAACTAATGGTATGGATAGTACTATCTCTAAAGGAGAAGGAAAAGAATAAGAACGACCTTTATCGGGTAAGGAACTTTTAATCGCTTGTTCATAATTTTTCACAAACAATACATTTTTCACACTACTTTTTAAACAAATATTTTCAAAAACACTTTGTACGCATTCTTAAGGACTGATACAAGAATCATTACAAAGTTAGTCGTACTTTGGCTTTTCAAAATACTTTCAAACAAATTACACACAAAAGCAAATTTTCAAAAAGTGAGCTAGCGATTAAGAGCGCGTAGACAACTACGGATGAAAAGGGTGCTAACACCATCCCTTTTCATAACTTACCCCCCGAACTCAAAATATATCAAAGGTCTTTCCTGTTCTTTTCACCTTTCCTAAATATTGGATAAAAGAAAATTTGGTGACGACTCATGCTATCCGCACATTTGGATAAAATCAAAAAAGTCAGTTCTCCTACTGTATTACACATGTCTCTCTTCAATCAATGACGTGATGCCACATTTTTTTTTCAAAAATCATTCTTAAATGTTTGATCGTGTGGTTTATTCACTAGAGTCCATGATATGCACAGCACGCCAGATCCCTTAGATGTGATTACTAACGTGCTTAGACAATATCAGATGGTCCACATTAATTCTAATTTATTTTATTTTTCAAATTTGATTTAACTTCAAAAATTAATATCTCTTTCATTTTTAATTGAAAAAACACCAAAGTTTTTGCTAAAGTTCTCTTTTAATTTTCTGTTTCTGATTCTTATTTTTTCACATTTTTATTTTTGATTTTTCTATTTTTTTTTATCATTTTTGATTTGTTAGCTTGATTTTAATTGGTTTAAAAATAGTTTTAGGTTGCTGAAAGTTACCAAATATTTTTTTTAAATCTTAAATTGTTTTTCTGATTTTATAATGGTCTTATTTGAAATTTATTTGGTGTTTGGATGCTCTATGAGTGTTTCATCAATAATTTCTTATTATTTGGCCAGATAAAAATCATTTTTAAATGATTTTAAATGAGGTTTTATTTCTCTTGGGATTGGTTCTGACTTTAGACATAATTGGTGATACCATGGTTCAACTTCATTAATATCATTGGATCGAGGATGTTGATAGGTTTGAAAGAACCAAATCCATTAAATTAGATGAATGCTATTAATGATAGTTTGACCTAATTTTGTGATTCATGTGGACTTGTGGTTCTATCTTGACCATCCCCTCCCTCTTTATCTTATCCCTTTCTTGTTTTTACTTGTGCTACATGTTTTTGGAGAATGATCTACATATCATTTCTCTAACATGTATGGTATATATATTGCTATTGAATGACCTCAAAATAGGCGTGGCTTCTACAAAGTCCACTTACGATTGCTTAACATAACGCTAAATTTGTCTCAATTTGAAAAATGATCATTTGTGGTCCAAACTTTATGTTTGAAAGCCCAAGTATAATTGATTCTTGGATTTTGGTTCAAAACCTTTGAAGCTTGTTGTTATGAGGCTTTGGTCTTACCAATCCTCTAACAAGGCTTCATCAACTTTGGCCTAAGTTTGATCTTCAATTATCGTTGCTCATATATGTTGGCTTTGAGTACTTGAAATGAATGATATACTTGATAAAAAGCAAATGAAACTTATTGTTGAGAGGCTTTGATTTTATCAATCTTCTAATAAGTTTTCAAAAGCAAGCCTCAAGATGGTCATTCAACTAACCTTTTTTTATACTTGACCTCTAACTTCTAATTCAGTAATAACTAACTTTACTTTATGCCTTTATTTTGTGCCTTTACTTTTATATACCATTTATTTTTTAGCATTTATATCTCATTCTATTTGCCTTTTGCTCACTTGAGCATTTATTTTCTACCTTTTAATTTTTTCTCACTTGAGCTTTGTTTTCTTTTTTATAAATATACTTAATAATAAACTTGGACATAAAAAAATATTGAGGTTACTTGGACTACTTGGTTACTATTCCTAGCACCATGGAGTTGTGGGTTCCTGAGACATAGGATTAGAAGCCATGAGACCTTATAACTCTGTGATCTTTGATTGATATTTTGGTGAAGATCTTCTTAAATCCTCGAGGTTTACTCCAGGCATTGGTTTGAATTTTTTGTGTGTGCAAGTTATTCTGATTTTCATGCTGTCCGTGATTGAGAAATCCTCTATATATAGTTGTTACTTTGGCCAGTTTTTGTCAATGAAGACTTTGCTTGGTTCTTAATTCATCTGAATCTTGGTATTCCTTAAAGGTTTAGTATTTTTGCCTGCTTGGTTTTAATTTAAAGGATGGGAATTCTACATTGACTTCTTTATGTCAAGTATTGGCTTCTTGTTGGTTAGACCATTATTTTCCTTAGCTTTTACTTTGTGTACTTAGGATAGTCCCTCCATCTCCTCCTATCTTCTTTACTTTAAAAAATATTCTCCCTCCTTTTCAAAACTCTTATTGTTTTCTAACTTGAACCGCTTTCATAACAAACTTGGACTTAGGTCCATGCATTTTCAAAAATATTTTCTTAATAAAACATTAATCAATTTAACCATACTTTGACATCTTTTTTTGAAAGACTAAAAGTCATTAACCTCATTCAAACCATTTTGCCACTTTGGATTTTTTACTTTAAATTTTTTCTCAAAATATTAGACTCTTGTGGATTCTTGTAGTGACACAAGCTACTATACTTCTACGATATGTAGTGAATTGAGTCACTTTCCACTTGGGCGATGAGTGGTGAATTTTAAATCCAAGTTATATCCTCCATTTTAAGATGATGCAAATTCTCCTTTCTCATAATTACGGGTAGTAAGTATGTTTTCCACTCGGATATGATGAGATGTCTCTTCTCTTAAATTTAACCAACACACATGTGTTTTAAAATTTTTGAGGTAAACTACAAGTACCATGATCCTCTATTGCATGATGGGGGGTATATAGGCACAAAAGGTTCACAACCGTGGCGGGTGCAAAATTGTAAAAAAAATACTTCTTTTCTCATCTCCACCATCTTATTTTGTATACACCTTTTATAGCTAAAGTACACATATTTTCAAAGAGGTTCCTGCAGAGTACCATAGATGTTTAGGGTTCTAATACATTCCTTTTACATAACCAACCCCCATACCTAGATTCTCCCCCCCTTTCTTTTGGTTTTATTCGCTCTTTTCCCATTTCTTCAAATCTTGACTTCCTTGCATTGTCCTGGTTTTTGTTGATATCATAAGTCATGTTCTTAACACCTAACCTGGACTTCCTCAACACCCTGCTAAATTGTCTTCCCGACAGCACGAGTTCCTCAAATATTCCTTCTGATTTCATGTTTCCTTTATCCTCTGAATTTTCAGCACTAGAAGCAAAGGCTAAGCTCTTATTCTTTTCAGATTTTTTATTCATAGCAGACTCAAAAGTCTTGAGAGAACTTACAAGTTCATCTATTGTCATCGTGCTTAAATCTTGGGATTCTTCAATAACCATCACCTTTATGTCAAATCTCTTTTGAAGGGATCTAAGCAACTTCCTGACCAGTTTATCCTTTGATATCTTCTCTCCCATATCTTTTGAGTCATTAGAAATATCTAGAACAATCATGTGAAAGTTATGGATACTTCCATTCTCATTCATCTTCAATTTCTCAAATTTGGAGGAGAGAAGCTGAAGCTTCGCCAACTTAACCTTAAGATTTTCTTCATGCACCTTTCTCAAGGTTTCCCATGCAACTTTTGCATGTTTGCAATTCTTTATCAACTTCAAAATATTTTTATAAACTCTATTGAATATGACATTCAGTGCTTTGGAGTTTCCTTGAGATAATGCCTCATTATTATCATCCCAATCTTCTTCGGGCTTCATCACATCAATGGCCTTCCCTGCCGCATCCATAACATATGGTGGATCCAACCTTTGACAATGTTTCTCCAAGCCTTGTCACCAAGGACTTTATAAAGGTTTCCATACGAGGTTTCAAACTGTCATAGTTGGTACCATCCACAATCGGTATCTTAACCATAATTCTACCATCCTTGTCCATTGCACCAGAAAGTAACTTTTTTGAATCTCACCCAGAATTAGAGCAGGATGCCTGCTCTGATACCAATTGAAATTCTGACTATCAGATTTCGGATGTCCTAAGATATGTCGAGACACCAGATCTTACTTCACACACAATAGTAAGATGTATAAACAAACTATAACAATTTTGAAATTAAATAACACATGATATGTTTACCCAGTTCGGAACAACCTTCCTACTTTGGAGGATACCAAGCCAGAGACAAAATTAACTAGATAGTATCAATTTGTAGACCTTATAACAAACCTCCTATTTATAGTCTACCACTTAATCACTACCCTTTGCTTAACTTCTACCTAAGACACACCTAGGTATGAGGCCCTCCTCAAATCCCTATTCAATTACACTCAATAATTGGAGAAAATCTAAACACAAGTAGAGAACAAAAACAACCGGAAGCTATACTTCCCAAAACACGCAAAACTTAATGCTCAAAAGCGTATAAGAATTGACACATAATATGTTTAATGCTTAAAAGCTTATGAACATCTAACAGAGAAATTACCCCCATAAATAAGGATTCTAAAAACCCTAACACAAATACATCCATAAGTTCCACCTAAAACTAGGTATTCACCAATCTATTTATAACTTCATTCTGGACTGAATTGGGCTTCAAAACCCAACAGTGAGGCTGCACAAAGTCTGCAAAAACTCCTCCAAGAAAATAGGTCTTCAATCATTAGTTTCATAAAATGTATCCATATTTAGAAACTAATAAAATCTTTAAAAACCAACAGAGAATATTTTATTTTGTCAATCTTGGATGCGGCATAAGTTAACTGAATATCCCCTGAATATTCAATAGCTAAAAATCAGCTGATCCACAATTGTCAGCTTGTTGCAGACACGATGTCCTATCTCCTTATTGAAACATCTTACTCGACATGTTGAAGACAGAATGTTGAAACATCTTATTCAACATGTTGATGATAAAATGGTTTTACCAAAATGTATGTAAATCATAATTTCAGAGAAATAACAATGTGAATGATGTGATGTGATATATGTGAATGATAATGTTAGAATAGGACTACCCATTGTGTTCTTTTGTGCCATTTCTTATTTTGAGTGTATTATCATTCCTTTTTTATTTGTTGTGGTATGTGCTCCTCTTTAGAGTACAAACATGCAAGTATATGAGTAGTTGTCTTAGAGCTGGAGGATGGCGTTGGGGTTGTTCTTCTTTTCCCGTCTTTATGCATTTTAGATTTCTATTTCTCTTATATGTAACACTGGATAGGAGAATGATGTTATTTCTATATTACATTTTGTTATTTGAGGGTTGGATATTATGCTCTCGACATTTGGTGTTTATCATTGAGGCTTTTGCCATATTTGTTTTATATTCAATAAAGTATTTTTTATGAGATTCATTTTATTGTGAAGCATGCTTAGTTGATGAATTCTAATACAGTGATACCTTAAGTGAAGGTGAGCATATAATGGGATGTGTTAAATGTTTTATTTTAAACTATAAGTGTTACAAAACATGTTGTAATTTGATATGCGTGACATCCTAATGTGAAAATATGCTATATCCTTTATTTTTTTGTTATATTACACACGGACAAATTAGGGTGTTACATGGTGTCTTTTCTCACTTGTTTGGGTGTGTCTTTATCCTTTAGTTGAGTCTTCGACCCAGTGTGAATGCTTTCCCCTCATGATAACCCATAAACGAGACCATTTTTCTATTTCCAATGCATACATCCAGTGCTTTCTAACATACTTGGAAAGTCGCTTGCCTTTCCTATTTATGGTAAGCATTCAATGTCTTCAGTAGTTGGTTTTCATAAATATGATGATCTTAACACGTCGATCACACACCTTGTAAATTTATCAATGCATTTTAAGGATAGAGTTTCACATAACTAATAGTTATTCATACTATTAGTATATGTTCCATATTCTAATATACAAATAATAGTGGTGTAGTTTTATATAGTTAAATACTTGATTTATCAGTTGTTCCAACGCTCTGTCGGAAATACTCATCATTCTGACTAAGAGATTTGACAATACGAAGGAACATATGTTTATGAATTTGGTATCTTTGATGAAAATGCTCTTCTGTGTAAACTAGAAATTTGAAGAATAACCATTGAATAATCGCTTATTTCCCCTTCACTGTTTCTCCTTATGTTTATTCTTTGATGTATCGACCTATTATAACTTGCGACTTCTTCTTGTGATTGAATTTTAAAGAAAAGCCTTACAATTTCTTCATACATGTCATCATTCATATAATCAATTATTTATTTTCAATGTGATATACTAAACAATATAACAATTATAAGAATCTAAAAACATCTAACATACATAATTGTATCAATTAAATTCTTATTTTCCTCTAATAATATCACACAGTAATTCATGAGCTTTTAGCTGTCTTAGATTCATATTTGTTGTAACCTTTGTTAATATTTGCAAATCATTGATATTCAACCTCTCCATTACATTCTCAATCTTATTCATCTTTGCATTGAATTTTTTCCTCTCTATATCAAGTTTTCCACCCTAAATACGTTAATAAACATGTTTGAATTGTGACAAAAAATATTTCTTATTTGGAACTCATATTTAAAAGTATTTTATTTGTCATTGAGAGTATATATTTATACATACTTTTATTTCTTCTTCCTTGTGTTTACCGTTTTCCCGATTAGAAGACGTAACAATGTAGGAGATGTCGTGATGGTGAATTGTATTTGTTACTTATTAGTGTCAGTGGGTAAGAAGATGAAAAATATGCACTAGAAGTTGAAACTTTTTTTTCAACTCCAACAATTAAATTCTTTCAAATGTTGAACCATGATTTAAAGAGAACTTCGCCCTCTTTTGGTTGAAATCTTCGTTTTGCCATATTCACAGCTGGTACGTATACAACTTCTTCACTAATGTTAATGGTTTACAAACCACCTTGAATGCAAACTTGTTATTTTCATACTCTTGATCATTTGATTACACATCACTACTACTCATTTTAAACCATGTGAGGCATGGTAGGGTTAGTTAATTAAGATATAAGTTATTGATATTAATATAGATAATGTGATGTATGATTACTTTGTCATATATATTGTTATTGTGCTCACTGAGGTGGGTTGATTGTTTCTTCGTCAACCTCATATTCGGTGTCTTGGCATATTTTGTCATAAATGGTAGTGATTTCTTGTTATAGTTTGTCATTGGTTTGTTGCTTAATGATTTTGTTACCGTGTTGGATATTGAGTTTATTTGTCATTTTCAAACTGAGTTTGGTGCACATCAGCTCATTATCATATTTTTTGCAATTGGGTTGTGTGAATGTGCATGAGTTAGCTAGATTGTGCATGTGACGCGTGAGTATCTATCTATGGATTAATTTGTATGTTTTATTTAATTTTTGTTTTCATTGGGTTAGACTCAATTTCCCCGTCTTTTTTGTATTGTTCCTATTTATTTAATCTGCATAGGATAGAGTAGAATCTTTTACACCTCACTTGCTTTAAAACTATTTACAATTTTATAGAAAACTTTTAGACTTCATATAATCAATAAGAATATTTAATTCAATAGAAACCCAACGTTTATAATAAGTTATAAAACAAAGTGACTATATGGAGAGTTATATCTATAATAAATAGGGACCAAAGGACCCTCAAAAATGAAATTCAACAAATTACAATCAATATAATCAAAAAATATTTTTATTCTTTCTTTCCTTATGTCAAATATTCACTATCAAACGGAGAAGGTGTCTTCGAGAAAAGTCCATTGTTAAAAGAAGAAGTATTTACAATTATTATACTACCTCTTGAGACGATTAGTATTATAAAAATAGTTAGGATATGTTGTCATTTGTTGGCCAAGTGACTTCAAATATAGGAGGAGAGGTGAATTGTGTTGATTTAAAATCGAAAGCAATTTATAATTTATTTTTTTTTAAATTCAATTTTAATTATCACATAGAGATAAGGCAGCAGAAAAAATAAAAAGAAAAATGTGACACCTCAAATCATATGTCTATAATAAAATGATTTGAAATGCTAAACTTCAGATCTTCATACATTATAAAAAACATCTTACAACCCAAAATACTGGCATCCACACAAAATTCATAGATTTTTCAAAGTAGTAGTAGTACATAGCAGAAAATAAAAGCAAAATATTCTAATAAATGTTCTTCACTTCAAGTTGCCTCCTACATTCCTTTTCTTGATACATATCCATTTAAAAAGAGTATAACAATGAGAGGTAAGATAAAAGTCTTAATTGATCCATAATATCAAATAAAAGACTTTGTAACAAAGTTTTTACATCGGCCAACAACCAAATTGGGTATAAATCATAGACTATATATATATATATATATATATATATATATATATATATATATATACCTATTCCATTGATTGAGCTGACAACCAAGGGGAAAAGTATTGATCAACTCCATTTTAATCTCAGCAACTGCGCTTTATAGTATTTTATTTGTTTATTTAACCTATATTTTAAAAATATTACCTATTCCATTGACTGAGCTGACAACCAAGGAGAAAAGTATTGATCAACCCCCTTTTTAATCTCAATAGTTGCATTTTAGAGTATTTTATTTGTTTGTCGATTTACTTTATTTATGACATATTGCTTTGGTTGAGCTAAGAACCGAGGGAAAAAATCTTTAGGGGACACTCCTTTGAATCTCAACGACATTTTAGCACTTTTTATTTATTTAATTTTTTTTTGTTTATGACCAATTCCCTCAGTTGAGCTGGAAACCAAGGGAAAATGTTTCAGTCAACCCCCTTCGAATTTCAACAACTACAATTTAGCAATTTTTATTTATTCATTTATTTTATTTTCTACATATTCCCTCAGTTGAACTAGCAACCGATGGGAAATTTTTTGTCCAGTTTGATAAAAAATTAAGTAACAAGTCTTTGACGTGCACTTATAATGTAACACTTGTCAAAACATTTATAACTCATCAATCCACATGAAACATCATGGATTCACATGAAACTTGTTTATTTGAAGGAAAATCATTGTTAGAAAGTGACTTCTTAGTACTAAATGACAGAAAACATGTTATTATGATTTGTTAGACTGTTATGGCTTTTATTCTTATATGATTATGATTTGTTATGGGTCTAATTCAATTACTCAAGATTTAGGGCATTCCTTATATGGTAAATTTCATTCCATCACTTTCTTTTCTAACCACGAATTATACATTTTTTCTTCTAAATCAAAATGAAATCTTAATTCGATATCACTTGAAATTGAAGTTTTTTGTCACGTGGTTGGATTTGATGACTTATTTGCATCACCGTGGTCATGAAGACAATTACTATGATATTATGGAGAGGTATCTTTCTCTGTTTTTTTCCTGTCAAAACTCTTTATAGACTTTTTGTTTGTTTTCCCTTTGCAAGTTTCTTCTTATTTATGTAGGATTTGTTATTTTCAAAAATAAGTATTGTTTCACAACTTATATTTCATTTTGTGTGGACAGGAATGGGGCTACCTTAGAGTCACTCCTATAACTTTTGTTCATGATTATGGATTGATAAGTAACATTCATTATGAAATTGGAACTCATTTCATTCATGACTTATTTCCTCTAATCCAACACTACCACTTCATTAAAGATGTGAGTATCTCTTTACACAAAATTCTTCCAGTATTTGTTATAATAAAATGGGTGAAATGTATTGCGTAAAGAACTTATATTTTAAAAATTCAAGGGATTTCACATTGGTTATGTACAAAACTGATGTGAAAAGTGGTCCTTTAACACCTATCCCCTCGGTTAACAGTCATAACTAAGGGAAAAGTGAAGGATTTTACCTTATTTTACAGTAACCCGATGTGAAAAGTAACACTCTTACAAGATTTTCACCTTAGCCTATGGCCAAAGAGGAAAAGTAATTCACTTTTCCATTACTCCCTTCATTACCTTTTTCACCTAATCAAGGTAAAATCCTTTTTTCAATTTAGGTATAAACCCTTTTTCGTAGTAGTGGTCCTTATCTAAGAACCACATCCTCCCTAAGTTCCCAAGGTCCACCTTATACACATCCTTAAAGGAATATCCATTATTCATGAACTTGACCTGATTATAGGATGAATAACACATCCGCTAACTTGGGTAGAGAAGTAAATCACATATTCCCTTACTAGATGACTCGGACAATCACAAGCCCTAAAATTGAATCACTATGATAAATTACATATCATCGTAACAATGTCAGGTATATCACATTCCCTACAACTTTGAATCATATGATAAATCAAATATCTTCATGACCAGACCAGCAAGATAAGTCGCATATTCTCCCATGGATAAATCACATATTTCTCTACCAATATCATTAATAAAATCTCATGTCTAATAGTTAAGTATTGGGATAAATCACATATTGTCAAGTAAATCACTAGAATAAAACCACACATCCATAATTGGATCACTAGAATAATCACTTGTCTGAGATTGTAATCCAACAATCACACGAGACATATCCTTGCATTTAATTCTATATATTGAATGTCGTCCAATGTTATCAGATCGTGATATTACATTTTCAAAAGATAATTTTAGGTAACTAGGTATCCTAGTCAAGTTAAGTATCATGCCTTAAGTTATCTAAGTATACAGAGTGTTTCCATATAAGCTATCTAATTCTAACATAGCTTATTCTATGTTAGTTCTAAATTAAACTTGTGCCAATCAATATACCATTAATGTCCTCAATCAACATCTACCTTAATATAGGAGTAATATTCCTTACGAGTATAATTTGTCCATGTCTTCCTTTCTTAGCCTATTTTCCAAAAACCCTAGTGGAAATCAATATTTATAGGTTGGAAGTAATAATTATGTAATTATTCTTAATTACGAAATTTCCCTAGGAAATTCCAAAATTTTCATTGTTTTAAAACGATATAAACTCAGGTAGTATTACGGGAAGACTGTAATAAACATTATGGGCGTAATTCTCCTAGAAACTCCAAGAAAAAATGCATCATTAAACAATACCAAAAAATCTACAACTTTCATACCTCACACAAGTTACAATCTACAAGTAATATGACTAACCATATTTGCATGCAAAATTACCTAATTATTCTACTCAATATCAAACCAAAGTTGAAGGAAACCCACCTTTGCTCCTTGTTTTTAATTTCCTGAAGAAGATTGTGTAGATGAGGGAAAATTTTTGTGCTTGATTCTCCACACTTGAATTTTGAGAAAATCACATTCCTCCAAGACCATGCAAAAAATGATCAAGAGCTCATTTTCTTATTCTGTCTTATCCAATGTATTATCCCTTCACTTCCATCATTAGATTGCATAAGTGAAAAAAAACTTGTCTTCTAACGTTTATTCTTCACTCGTATATTGTCCTAGCAAAGAGACAAGTTTTCCTCTTTTAAGTGATTCTTCACTAAAGGGTCGTCAACATTCTAAATTCGCATAGAAAATATTGCTTAGGTTAGCGATACCTAATAAGTTTGAGATGAAGAGAGATATATAGTTGAAATAACATAAAAAACGGAAATAAAAGAGAGAAGAGATAGAGAGACTACTCCAAAGACTTATTCAGGTTAGGCCTACCATTTAGCCTATTCTTGTCCCCAAGAGTGATCTCTTGAGAGTTCCACTAAACACAGTTGAGTTTTTTACAAATTCTTCTTAGGAACTTTCAACAAAAAACAAAGGAAATATTTATATTGACTAAGCTCAAGAACCAACAGATAGAGCTTTTACACAGGCTTTGCTCAAGAACCTTTAAACAATTTTTTTACACAAGACACGCATAACAAACTATAACTAGATATTTCATTTAGGTCAAGCTCGAGAACCTACAACCAAGATTTTACAATATATTCAATAAAAGATTCACTCTCTTGGATATTGCAAATTCAAGCACAACACGATTACAACAAAACTCTCACAAGATCTTTTCGGTCATTTGGAAATGTGGCAATCTTCGTAAAAATAAAAATATGAAAGTAGAGTGACTAGAAGAAAGATAGAAGGTTTTATTTTCAAAAAATCAGTGCAAAAAGAAATGAGGAGAGGTGTAATACGGTGGGAAAATTGACTTGTTTTTGCATTTTATCGCAAATGTTGTGGATTATAAGAGTCGCCATTGAATTTTCTTTTATCCAATAAGGAAAGGGTGAAAAGAATAGGAAAGACCTTGAAGATTTTGGAGTTCGGGGGGTAGATTATGATAAGGGAATGTGTTAGCACCTTTTTCATCTGTAGTTATCTAAGGGATCTTAATTGCTTAGATCACTTTTTGAAATTGCTTTGTGATGTGTTTGAAAATATTTTGAAAATTTCCAATGTAAGGCAAAACATTATAATGATTCTCGTACCTGTCCTCGAGAACGCGTACAAAGTATTTGTTTGAAAATATTTTTGAAAGTGTGATTGTGTGAAATGTTTTTGTTTTGAAGAGCTCTCTGAGCAAGTGATTATGAGCATCTACCCTACTCAAGGTCGTCCTTGTATTTTCCTCCTTCTTTAGATAGTTCTATCCTACCATTAGTTAGTAGGAAGTCCTATCGTTCGATGTGAAGGGACATGCGTGGATCATCGTACAATCATCAAAGGCCACTGGTAAGGACACTTTAGAAATTTTCGTTAAGATACTAGATCATTTATCGGAAGGCAACGCCGAAGGCTCATATATGGACTATGATCTTTATATCGGAAGACTTTGCTAAAGCGTCCCCATGTTCGATTGACATGACTGTTTATTTTCTGAAGGCAACAAGGGAGGTTACCCTAGAGGTGTGAGTTTGCAAGTGATTTATTCTCAGTTATTTAATCTTTGTGTTAGGGTTATCTATCGATTCGTTTTTATCTTTCCATGCAATCTTAATTACTAAGCTGTAAACATAAAAATAATGATAAGCAGTAAAGTGCAGAAAGTAAACCCTAAGCTATTACATCGCCTCAGGGAAGATACAAAATAGAAATTACGGAGAATTAAAACCATAGCTATTACAAACCGAGAAACAACTACATAACCGAAGAAAATGCGAGAAGAATAAACTACCCGAAAATGTAAGAATAGGGAAAGGAAAACAAAAGTGTTTTTGGTGATTTTTGATTAAAAAAGGGGTGGGTGTTGAACCATGTTTTAAAAATAACTTTCTAGGGGTGGGTGTTGAACCCACACCCTTATCCTTTCTACCCATCACCTTCACCACTGCGCCAAGCGCGCGCTTGTGTCAAGGGATAACATCAACGCGTTTTGTATGTTAACCTGCAAAAATCATAAAATATGAAGAAAAAAAGGATAAAAGGCAGGGATCGAATCCACGCCTTTGGAGAGGAATGCCTTAAAGTGTGCTCGCTTACCACCGGGGTGGCTTTACATCCATTATTATCAGTGAAACAAAATAAATATATTATAAAACAAAATAACCAGACCGGAGAGGTGTCAGAGCCCTTGCTCCGGCCATCTTCTCCGGTGAGTCTTTTTCTCAACCTACAAAACAATAAATGTTAGAGATCCAAAGGGACCCTACCGCCCTAAATGAACCCCTGCGAGTTCAATGGAAACATTGGTTTGGGATAAAATGTGCTGGATTGTGAGCTACAAGAAAAATAACTCAAATCGGTATGGACGTGGTAGCTTATGGTTGAGCCATCATGGGGCTCATGTTTTGGGTGATTCCCTGCACTATTAAACCTCATGAACACGTTAGCAAAGTTAGTATACACAAAAAAATGAAAAAAAAAACAAATGTATGTAATTGATGCATTGATAAAACCGGTGAGGCACGTATATGAATTTTTATGCCCTTTTGATCATTGCAATTGATCCAACTTTACCCTATAGTGTTCCAGGAAGTGAATGGGATGATAAGTTTATTGTGAAAGTGGCTGCAAGCTAGGGTTTCAAGTTTCCCTAGTTCTTGAAAAGTTTTTTAGATTTTGGAGAGGCTTTTTATGCAAGGGTTCATGTAAGGGTTTGCATGAATTAATGAGAATAAATAAGCATGAATTAAGTCAAATGTTTGTGGACTTGGAACTTATGAGGAAAACCTTTGTTTTTATCTTTTTAATTTTCAATTTAAATTAATAAAAATCAAAATAATAGAATAAAAGTTCAAGGGGTGCATGAGTAAGATCTGAGGTTCATTATAAGTTGCACAACACGTTTGGACCTTGAATCACAAGCCCAATAGCCCAAAATTCCAAGTTTGATCACTTTGAACTTCATGCATTTGCTCAAAATTTCCAAACTTGCACCAATCATAACTCTCTCAATTATTATTATTTGAAGGTGGTATTGGACTTTTTGGAAAGCTCATGATGTCCTCTACAATCCCTATTTTGATCATTTTTATATTTTAAGAATCTATGTTGATGTAAATTTCCTTGACAAAAAATGTCTATTTATTGACTTTTGAAATGACCTATAATGTACTGGCCCATATCTCAAATGAAGCACTTTTTGGTCTTGATCTTAGAGAGACAAAGTTGTAGAGAATTGAATTTCCTTCAAAATGAGCTTTCTTTGAGGAAGATATGATGAAGCATGTGAAAGTTATGCTTGGTCAAAGTTCAGTTGGCTTCTCCTTAAGAAAACCCTAATTTTGCAAATTTTGACTTTTGATGATTTGGGAGTTTTCTTGATGAATCGTGATCAACCCTTGATCAAATGATGAATATGACTTCAAAATATTGATGTTCACCAAAAATCTTGAGGTTTGACTGTATGTTGACCACAATTGAATTTTTGTCAAACACAATTGATTTTCAGTCATCTGAGTCATTGACTGAGCAAACTTGTGATGCAAGGCATGAAACTTGGTATGAGAATTCTTGAAGACATATAAAAAACCATGAAATCCACTTGAGGCATTAGAAACCCAATCTTCCTTGTGAAAAGTGATACCCTAGTTGTGGATCCATTTCTTAGGAGGGGAATTTGTCTGATCAATTCTTGAAGAACCTTGAGCAAATGAAAACCCTAGGAGAATGTCTGGAAGAAATGGGAGGGAAAATTTTGGGGTACAACAGTTTCCCATGTTCAATCTTCTTAAAATTTAAGATTTAGATTGTCATATTCGCCATTCGTGATCTGAAGGTAGAAGAGGATTGAACACTTAAGTGCCCAGAAATTTACACTCGCATGTGCAGGAGGTGAAGTTGTTGGTTGATAATATTGCTTGAGTGGGATTAAAGATGCCATTCATAGAAGTGACAGAGTTTCTTCGGTGATGGGCTTATAGATTCCATCAAAGTGATCATTTATAAGATTATTAGAATAAGTCTACGCTTGACCATATATGAAGAATGCTTTTCAGGTCGACTCTCTGGAGAAAGTGCTTAAGTAGCTGCTTGTACAACCTAGTCTCTGAAGGAAATGCTTGTCACATTTAGTCTCTGAGGGAAATTCTTGTCAGATTTAGTCTCTGAGGGAAATGCTTGTCAGATTTAGTCTCTGAGGGAAATGCTTGCCATGTAGATAGTAGCCTCGTCTTGTTTCAGAAATTGATCCACAATCTTTTCTTATAGGTAAACCCACCCTGTTTCGGGAATTCATACCACCTGTTCATATCGATAGTTTCCCCGTCCTATTTCTGGAGTTAATCTTTTCCTGGTTATAAAGATAGTTTCCCCACCTTATTTTGGGAATTAATCTTTGACCTTCTTTCTGTTGGGGAACCCGTCTTGTTTTAGGAATTCATGCCGCCTGATCGTACAAATAGTTGCCCTGTTCTATTTCAGGAATTAATCTTTGACTTGATCATATAGATATATTCATCGTCTTGTTTTGGGAATTAATCTCTGACCTGTTTGAAAATTTGTTGATGATATTCGTCTGTTTGTAGATTATTACCTGAAAAGACAAAGTTAGTCTTCATGAAATGTCATGATGTATGTAATGCATTGCGTAATGATGTTCTCAAAGTAACTAACAATTTGTTATATGCGTTTCGTATGCATATGCTATGATATTTATGAATGATGTATTGATGCAAGATGTTGCTGATGGCGATGGCAACTTCGTGTAACATCTTTGACTGGGAAAATAAATCCCTGACTGTTGCTAGAGATGAATAAATTGAATATTCAAACTTGTTTAGAATGTCTCCATTGGGGATTCCTGCTTTCTGTTTTGAGGATACTCCGCTAGGATGTTTGACTTCTGCTTGGGGATAGAAGAGTTCAGGAACATTGGTCGTTCGTCGCTCTACTAGGGAATTTAGTTCTTATATACCCTCACTGGGGATAAAAGAGGTGAATAACCTTCTTAGGCGTTGTCTGAACGAGTTTCTGATACGAATGCTAACTCTTCTAAGGAGGATAAAGTTAAATGACATCTGGCCCGATTTCAGATTCCCTAGAAATTCTCTAGGGATAACAACCTATACTGTATTGGAGAAGAGAATCTTTTCGGTGATTTGCAGTAGTCAGAGAAATGAACTTTGCTTGGGAAATTATATTTTGTTGGGGAAATAAACCCTATTGGAGAAGAGAATTCTGGAGGGGATTTTATAGTGTTGGAGAAATAAACTCTGCTGGAGAATTAAATTCTTGTGGACTGTGTTGAGGGCATAATCTCTGATGAGGATTGGAATTTTGTAGGCTATATGGAGGAAATTTCCACTATATGCGAGAGAAATTATTAAACTCTTTTATCCGCTAGAGGGATCTGCTGGGGAGTATGGTTATATTAATAGCTGGAAGATACCTCAATTTCTATCTGGGGACATATTAGACTCATTGAGGAACATATCTCTGTCAGGGATGAGCTTGTGCAAGTGGCTCTGGGGATTTTTCTGTGGGGATTTGTGGACGACTTAAATGTTAATTCCTGTTTTTATGTATATATTTGTTAACAATAATCATATTCATATGCATATGTTCATTCAAATTAGTCATTGGACGTTATTTTCAAACAAAACAGGGAAAGCAAAACAAATTTGAATTTTGAATTATATTTGTATTGATAATTTGCCTATAAACAGGTGGTTTTGTACAAGGAGACGAAGATCCTAGTAAGAGCAAATCTTCGAAAATTGAAAAGAGTACAAAGTAAAACAGAAATATGTAACTATGCGTAAACGATCTCATCGAGTTTCAACTCTAATACTGCCCTTATGTCTTCGAGCATCTCATCCCTTACTGTCGAAAGAACTTGACTGAATCGATCCATATCTTTGGAACTTGATGTTGGTAACAAATATTGCTATATGTAAGTTATCCAACATGACATAGTCGTATGCTTTAATCCCTAACTTTTGCCTGGACCATATTTTCGGGTTTTCAGTCCACCGGGATACCCTTTTTTGCCCAAGTCGCCTTTTCACGTTTTTGACTTAACGGGTGTACAATCTTTATATATATCCCTAATTTTTCCCGAACCCTTTTGGTTCGTCGGGATGCCCTTATTTTTTCCTAGTCTAGTAAACCTAGTGGGTCTCTTTTAGGCGTAGTATTTTTTGACTATGTCCATGTTTACAGGGTGCGGAGAATCTTCACCATCCATGGTGGTAAGTATCATGGTACTACCAGAGAATGTCCTCTTGATCACAAATGTTCCTTTATAGATGGGATTCCATTTCCCCTAGGATCACCTTGTGGCAGGATGATGCGGTTTATTACGAAGTCACCAGCCTGATATACCCGATGCTTGACTTTCTTGTTGAAGGCTTTGATCATACGCTTCTAATACATCTGCCCATAATAAAAAACCGCAAGCCTCTTCTCGTTGATTAAACTTATCTGGTCCAGCCTAGTCTGAATCCACTTGTCTTCATCTAAACCTGTGTCTTTCATAATTTATAGAGAATGAATCTGGACTTCGGCAAGTAGGACAACTTCCATTCCAAAGACTAGAGAGAATGGGGTTGCCCTAGTTGATGTACGTACTGAGGTGTGATATCCATGAAGAGCTAAGGGTAACATTTCATGCCAATCTTTATATGCCATCGTCATCTTCTGTATAATCTTCTTGATGTTCTTATTGGCGGCTTCCACTGCGCCATTTATCTTTGGTCGATACAGAGAAGAATTATGGTGCTTAATCTTGAATTGCATGCATAGTTTTGTGATCATAGTATTTTTATGATACCATTGTCTCTGATAATCCTTTTTGGGATTCCGTATCGACAAATAAGGTTATGCTTAATGAATCAGGTGACAACATTCTTGGTAACAGAGGTAAATGAGGCAGCTTTAACCCACTTCGTGAAGTAATCAATAGCGACTAGGATGAAGTGATGTCCGTTAGAAGCAGTAGGCTTGATTTCTCCAATCATATCAATGCCCCACATTGCAAACAGGAAAGGAGCAGTCAAGACATTCAGAGGGACCTGCGGAACATGTACTTTGTCGGCATAGATCTGGCATTTGTGATAAGTTCTAGAGTGATGATGGCAATCAGTTTTCATGGTCGACCAATAATAACCTGCTCTCAGAATTTTATTATCCATTTTATGTCCATTGGAATGCGTACCAAAGATTCCTTCATGCATATCTTGCATAATCTTCTCTGCTTCCTTCTTGTCCACACAACGAAGCAGAGTCAAATCATGGTTGCGCTTGTATAAAATTTCATTGCTTAGGAAGAACATAGATGAGAACCTCCATAGGAATTTCTTGTCATTGATATATGCTCCTTCAGGATAGTCTTGAGCTTTGAGGTACCTCTTTACTTCATGAAACCAAGGCTTCTCCTATTCTCCATCAGTATCAACTTCATAGCAGTGTGATGGTTCGTCTAGTATCTCAATGGTAATTCTAGGAGCTTCGTTGTCCCATCTAACTTTGAACATGGATGACATGGTAGCCAATGCATCTGCCAATTGATTTTCCTCTCGTGGAATATGTTCAAAAGTGATTTCCTCGAAGTATGGAATTAATGTCAGTACATGCTCCCGATAAGGAATGAGATTCAGGTGCTTCGTATCCCATTCTCCCTTGATTTGACTGATGACTAAGATTGAGTCCCCGTATACATTCAAGAACTTAATTCTCAAATCAGTAGCATCTTTGATACCCATAATGCATGCTTCATATTCGGCCATGTTGTTGGTAAAGTCGAACCATAATCTGGTGGTAAAGGGCGTATGGAAACCCTTGGGAGAGATAATCACAACACCAATTCCATTACCAAGCACGTTGGAAGCTCCATTAAAAATCATAGTCCATTGGGATCCTGGCGCAGGTCCTTCATACGGTCCAGGTTCTTCATAATTTATAACTAGCATAATGTTCTAATCCGGGAACTCAAAAATTATAGACTGATAGTCGTCTATAGCTTGATGAGCCAAATGTTCTACCAATATACTTCCTTTGATTTTCTTTTGAGTGGTGTACTGAATGTCGTATTCTGTTAAGACCATTTGCCGTCGGGCTATCCTTCCAGAGAGAGAGAGGGCTTCTCGAATATGTACTTTATAGGATCCATTTTAGAGATTAACAAGGTAGTATGGGTCAACATATAATGCCTTAGTCGGCGAGAAACCAATGCCATAGTGCAGTAAGTTTTCTTGAGCAGTGAGTATCTTGTTTCACAATCGACAAACTTTTTGCTAAGGTAGTATATTGCATGCTCTTTTCGACCAAACTCTTCATGTTGGCCCAGTACAAACCCCATTGAGTTCTCTAACACTGTTAGATACATGATCAGAGGTCTTCCTTCAATTGGCGGCATCAGAATTGGAGGTTCTTGGAGATACTCCTTGATTTTGTCAAAGGCTACCTAGCAGTCGTCGTTCCACTTCACCCCCTGATCTTTCTTCAGCAACTTGAAGATCGGTTCACAAGTAGCAGTCATATGAGAAATGAATATTGAAATATAATTCAGTCGTCTAAAGAAACCTTTGACTTCCTTCTCAGTACGGGGAGCAGGCTTTTCCTGAATGGCTTTGACCTTGGCGGGATCAACTTCAATACCTTTACCACTGACAGCGAAACCCAGGAGTTTACCGGATTTCACCCCAAAAGTGCACTTGTTCGGATTCAACCTCATCTTGTACTTCTTCATCCTCTCAAACAGCTTGTGTAGGTGATCGAGATGCTCTTCTTCAGTGTGAGATCTAGCTATCATGTTGTCGACGTAAACTTCTATCTCGTGATGAATCATGTCATGGAACAGAGCTACCATGGCACACTCGTATGTTGTGCTGGCGTTCTTCAAATCGAAAGGCATAACCTTATAACAGAAATTGGCCCACTGTGTAACAAAGGTAGCTTTCTCCGTGTCTTAAGGCACCATCTTGATCTGATTATAGCCTGAGAAACCGTCCATGAAGGAAAATATCGTATGCTGAGCGGTGTTGTTAACCAGAACATCAATATATGGCAGTGGAAAATCATCTTTGGAGCTTTCCATGTTCAGATCCCTGTAGTCTACACATATACGTATTTTTCCGTCTTTCTTTGTTATCGGGACCAAATTTGCAACCCATTGAGGATATGATGTAACAACTAAGAAACCCGCATTGAATTGCTTCATAACCTTATCCTTGATCTTTTCAGACATCTTGGGACGCATGCGACGAACTTTCTACTTTATTGGAGAACAACCTTCTTTCATCGGTAGACGGTTAACCACAATATCAGTATCGAGCCCGGGCATACCTTCGTACGACCAAGCAAAGATCTCAACATAGTCGTGAAACATCTAAATTAATCTGTTCTTGATACTGCTATCTAAGTTGGCACCTATCTTGACCTCTTTCTTGTCTATTTCAGTACCCAAGTTTAAAACCTCGATTGGATATTCATGCGGTTGTATAGCCCTTTCCTCTTGCACTAACAATCTAGAAAGTTCTCCAATTATTTCTAAATCCTCCTCACCTTCGTCCTTATCTTGGTAGATCGGATTTTCAAAGTCATAAGTGGCAATAGTAGAATTGTTATCAACAAGGTCCAGAGTGGATGTGGATCTTCAATTTATTATATGGGTGTGTATAAGAACACATAGCTATAGTGATAAAATAAAATAAAGGCAAAGAGAACAAAATTTGAATTGAAAACATCCAATGATTTATTATATGAAAATATGCTTATGAAATGACAACCCTTAACAAATGGACCATTGTGCCCCGGGTAAGACACAAGGCTTAAAGTTATTGTTTGAAGATTGCATAACCAAAACTTTGAAAGTAATAAAACAAAAAATAGAAATTACTCCTAACTAAAGGAGATTGAGATAAGGTCTTCAATCTTCCAGTTGCTGAGCCCATTGCCGGCGGTAGGAAAGATCCAGTTGTCAACGTCATAATCACTATCAGCATATTCTATAGTGTTGACTCCATTGTTGCTGATGTGGAATGGTGGTCTTCCGCACGAGTGTGACAAACAGCCCTCTGAGCTTCTGCAGTAAAACCCAAACCAAAATTTTGATATTTGAACGGAATGTCAAGAAGATGACCCCAAGTAGTGCAAGCACCTTCTTCCACTACAGCTCCAACATCCTTCAAAGAATCCATTCTGGGTAGACCCCTAGTAACTTTAGAAATAGCAGAAACGTCTTCATTAGCGGTAGGATGGATAAATTAAAAAGTCTGCTAAGGAGTTTCAATGAATTCGCCATCCATATCAACATAACTAAATGAGTTTAAGTGACTCACCAGATACTCTTCTTCACCACAGACTGTAACAACCTTTCTTTTCACAGGATACTTTAGCTTTTGGTGTAAGGTTTAAGTAACAGTGCCTTCCCCGTGAATCTAGGGGCGTTCGAGTAAACAAGAATAAGCTGGTCAAATATCCATCACATAGAAGGTAGAATCAAAAACCTGCGAACCTATTTTAATTGAGAGATCCACCTCTCTGTGTACCATCCTGTTTGAACCGTCAAAGGCTCATACTATAATATCATTGGGTTTCAGCACAACCCCCTCACAATTAAGGTTGTCGAGAGCGCCCTTCAGTAGAACATTCAGCGAGGAACCCGTATCAACCAATACATGAGCTAAAGTGGTGCCCCTGCATTCAATAGAGACATGCATGGCCTTGTTGTGGTTTCTTCCTTCAGGGGTCAAATCGACATCAGAAAAACCTAGCCCATTATCAGTAGTTAGGCTAGCAACATAACTTCCAAATTGATCAGCAGAAATTTCTTGTGGTACGTGAGCAGATTTTAAGAACTTCACTAAAGCCTGCCCATGGGATTCAAAACACTGTAAGAGGGATAACATGGAGATCTTTGAGGAAGTCTGCCCCAACTGTTCAACAATATTTTGATCACTTTTTCGAATAATTTTTAATACTTCCTCCAACTTCTTCCTTGAGGTATCTTCAGCTATAACTTTTTTAGGTGCCTCCATCTGGGTAGGCTCCGCCATTTTCTCTTTTCCCTAAGTCTCAGTAATTGGCTCAGTGGCAGTAACACGAAAATGTATGCTGACAGTCTTCGGAGACAATACCCTTCCGCTTCTAGTAACCTTATTGGTCCCAACAATATTTTCAATGTTGGGATCAGTAACTTCAGTACCTTCATTCTCAACAGTCTATGGCTCTTGCTTGACGCCATGGTAGTAGACGTCGTCTCCATAGTTCCAAGGGACATCTTTGTCCGAGGAATATGGAATAGGTCCAGGTGCAATGATTATCAGAGGAGTGATTATGGGTTCAACATTAATATTTACAGGGCCTTTGGCAGTGATCCTGATAGAAGTTCCAAAAATTACAGATAGGTCTTGAAACAAATTCTAAATAGAAGGAATCTTCTCAACTAATGATATGGTTGTCAATCACACGTTGAATACCTTCTTTCAGCAGTTTGCAACCATTGGGATGGGCTGCGCAGCAGTAACATATTTCAATACAACCCGGAAATAAACGGGCATGTAACAAATTCTTCTAGATAATTAGGAGGGGAGTAGTCAACTCACTTACAGTAGAAACATGTGAAACATCATCAATAGCACTTTTGCCTTTGTCGTACTTCGACATAGGTGCTGTAATCACATTAGGGGTCTCGGGAGGATCAAACTCAATTTATTTATTGTCAATCATGTCTTGAATTTTTTTCTTTAAAGCCCAACAACAATTGGTGTCGTGCCCGGGGCTATTGGAATGGTAAGCACATTTCACATTAGGATTATAATGGGGAGAGGAGGTGTTAGGATTCTGAGTGGGGTCCCTTAATGTTATCAGCTCTACTTTCATCGAGTGTTGTAATGCTTGAGATAATGGCATACTGATCTTTATAAATTGTCTTCTTAGTGCGTCTGATCTATGTTGATTGCCCTATTGTTGTTGTTGCACAGACACAAGATTAGAAATTAGCACAACTCCTACAGACTAGTTACAGTAACTTCTAACACGACCCTTCTGGCCATACATAATATTTGTTTCCTTCTTACCGCATAATGTATTCTTTACAGTACTTGAAGATGCAACCACTTGAATCTTTCCACTTCTGATACCACTCTCAAAATGTTATCCTGTTAGTATTAACTCGGTAAAACCAAATGAAGAGCTTCCGATCAGATGATTAAAGAAAGGAACTCTTAAAGTTCCCATGAACATATCAACCAGCTCCCTATCAGACAGAGTAGGTTGAACTCTTCCATCCAGATCTCTCCACTTCTGGGCATATTCCTTAAATCCTTCATTCGATCCCATAGTCATAATCTGTAATTGCACACGAGCATTGGTATTGTTTGAAAAAGGCAGCAGCCAGGTCTTCCCAAGTATGTATACCGGTTCCTTCCAGCTGATAGAACCATTCTAGTTGTGTCCAAGATAAGCTCTCTTGAAAGAAGTGAACCCATAACTTTCTGTCAGCAGTATGGGGTTGGATCTTTTGGACATAAGACCTCAGATGAAGCTTAGGGACCTTGAACTTGTGAGCGATAACAACCCCCGAGCCTAATCCTTTCTCTTCAAAATCTAACCCAGGCACCCTCTGGATTTCCATGGCACTCAGACAATCTTCGAGTTATGTACTTATCATCAGTCGAAGGATACTATTCATCTATGTAGTCTTCTTCATTAGGAAATTTACCAGAACCAGGGTTGCTTCCCCCTTCAGCTTTAATACTCTGACCGTCTTCTTCTTGATTGCCATCTTGACTTGATGGGAAGTCAGAAGCTTGAACCTATTTGGCGGGACCTTTGAATCTTCTCCCCATGTTGAGGATACCATCCAGTTTCCTAGTCTTTTTCTTCTTGGAAATGAGCGCCATCAGTTATTTCTCCCCCTTGGCTAAGTTCAGAAGCGTCTCTTGGAATTGGGCGTTTTGAGCTTGAACGTCTTTCACAGTTTGTTCAAGAGCCATCTTTTACTGAAATAAACAACAAGAAGATGAGAAAGCATGTCTTGGGAAATACCTGTTATGTAATGACATGCATAATATGTGGATGCAATGTTTTCAAGGATCTCACGGGAGAAACAAAAGGAAATGTTAGAAGTCGAGTATGGTTGCAGCTTTGACTGAAGAACGTTTCATCTTTTAATTTCCTCATATCAAGATTACCATGTCAAGTGGGTCCTAGTCTTTGACTCAAAAGAATGTACTTCGGTCTTTGACGACATCTGGTTAGAGGAAAATAAATCCCTTGCCTTTTGCTAGACGTCTTCTTCATGATAAACCTTCATCACAGGCCTTTGAGATCCTTGAAATAATCACTGAAAATAATATGGTATAATGTCATGATGTCATGTTTGAACAAATAACAAACACAAACAAAGCATACAGGAGCCTTAGGTTCAAGTCTTTCATGGGGTTCGTAGGTAAGTACCCTCTTGAAGTCCAGTTGGCTCAACCTGTCCTAAGAATAGTAATCGGGTTCTAGGAATCTCATATCACCGATCTTTCTCACAGGCTTTGTTTCAGCACAGCAACTGACTTGCCACCAAAATATCCCAAGAGTAGAATCTCAATGAGTGTGGCGTCGAGTATCAACCAACTTCGGACTGCACCAAAGCCGACCATCTCACTACCTTATAATGGCTAAGTTGGGTCAATTAAGGTTCTAAAGGTCAGCTAGTGCTTATGACACCACTCGGCGGCCTAGTGTTATCCTCGACTGACTCAAGGAACATCAGTACCAACCAATGTGTCACACTAACATAGCCATCACTTCAACCATATCGATCTATTCCATACAATTTCCAATGTCTCTAGCTACTTACCTAAGGTGTCCCCAGATCCGGGTATAGGATCTTTGAAAGAAATTTAAAACCCGATCAACCCTCAAATATAAAGCAGTCAAAGCACACAAGTAAAAACAAGTAAAGTGATCCTAAACTCTAAGGTAACCCCTCTTTTAAGTTTCCCAGCAGAGTCGTAAGTTCTGTAATACGATGAGAGAATTGACTTGTTTTTGCATTTTATCGCAAATGTTGCGGATAGCAAGAGTTGCCACCGACTTTTATTTTATCCAATAAGGAAAGGGTGAAAAGAAAAGGAAAGACCTTGAATATTTTTGAGTTCGGGGGGTAGATTATGAAAAGGGAAGGTGTTAGCACCCTTTTCATCCATAGTTATCTACAGGCTCTTAATTGCTAAGCTCACTTTTTGAAATTGCTTTGTGATGTGTTTGAAAATATTTTCAAAATTTCTAATGTAAGGTGAAACTTTGCAGTGATTCTCGTATCTGTCCTCGAGAATGCGTACAAAGTATTTGTTTGAAAATATTTTTGAAAGTGTGATTGTGTGAAATTTTTTTGTTTTGAAGAGCTTTGTGAGAAAGCGATTACGAGTATCTACCCTACTCAAGGTCATTCTTGTATTTTCCTCCTCCGTTAGATAGTGTTATCCTACCATTAGTTAGTAGGAAGCCCTATCGTTGGATGTGAAGGGACAAGCGTGAATCATCGTACATTTATCGAAGGCAAACCGGTAAGGATGCTTTAGCAATTTTTGTTAAGGGACTAGATCATTTATCAAAAGGCAACGTCGAAATGTCATCGAGGGACTATGATCTTTATATCGAGGGACTTTGCTAAAGCGTCCCCATGTTTGAGGGACATGACTGTTTATTTTTTGAAGGAAACAAGGGAAGTTACCCTAGAGGTGTGAGTGTGTGAGTGATTTGCTTTCAGTTATTTTAATCTTTGCGTTAGGGTTAGCTATCGATTCATTTTTATCTTTCCATGCAATCCTAATTACTAAGCAGTAAACATAAAAATAATGAAAAGCAGTAAAGTGCGGAAAATAAATGCAAAAAGTAAACCCTGAGCTATTACATCACTTCGGGGCAGATACAAAATAGAAATTGCGGAGAATGAAAACCCTAACTATTATAAATCGGGAAACAACTACATAATCGAGGAAAATACGAGAAGAATAAACTACGTGAAAAATGTAAGAATAGGAAAACGAAAACGAAAGTGTTTTTGGTGATTTTTGATAAAAAAAAAGGTTTTTGCGATTAATTAAATAAACCTAAAAAGTCTAATTAATTAGCATTGAAAAAAGTTGACTAATTAAATTAATAAAAAAAGTTTATGATAAAAACTAAAACCTAATTATTTTTAGGGTTTGTAAAAAAACATTTTTGGTTTTTGTAAGAAAAGGGTTTTGGTTAGATGAATTTATTGTTTTTAAGGGGAAAAATTAAAGAAAAACCAAGTTTTAAAAACAAACTACCTGGGTTGGGTGTTGAACTCACGCCCTTAGCCTTTCTGCCAAGCACCTTCACCACTCCGCCAAGCGCAAGCTTGTGTCAAGAGATAGCATCAGCGAATTTTGTATGTTAACCTGCAAAAATCAGAAAATATGAAGAAAAAAAAGGACAAAAGGCAGAGATCGAACCCATGCCTTTGGAGAGGAATTCCTTAACGTGCGATCGCTTGCCACTGGGGTGGCTGTACATCCATTATTATCAATGAAACAAAATAAATATATTATAAAATAAAATAACCATACCGGAGAGGCGTCGTAGCCCTAGCTCCAATCGTCTTCTCCGATGAGTCTTTTTCTAAACCTACAAAAACAATAAAGGTTAGGGATCCAAAGGGACCCTACCCCTCTAAATCAACCCCTGCGAGTTCAATGGAACCATTGGTTTGGGATAAAACATGTTGAATTGTAAGCTACAACAAAAACAACTCAAATTGGTATGAACATGGTAGCTCATGGTTGAGCCATCATGGGGCTCATGTTTTGGGTGATTCCTGGACTATTAAACTCATGAACATGTTAGCAAAGTTAGTATGCAAAAAAACATGTAGAAAACAAATGCATGTAATTCATGCAATGATAAAACCGGTGAGACACGTATATGAGTTTTTATGCCCTTTTGATCATTACAATCAATCCAACCTTTCCCTATAGTGTTCCAGGAAGTGAATGGGACAATAGGTTTGTTGTCAAAGTGGCTACAAGCTAGGGTTTCTAGTTTCCCTAGTTCTTGAAAAGATTAGAGATTTTGGAGAGGATTTTTGTGAAAGGGTTCGTGTGAGGGTTTGTATGAATTGATTAGAATATATAAGCATGAATTAAGTCAAATGTTTGTGGACTTGGACCTTGTGAGGAAAACATTTGTTTTTATCTTTTTAAATTTCAACATAAACTAATAAAAATCAAAATAAATAGGATAAAAGATTAAGATGTGAATGATTAATATCTTAGTTTCATTATAAGTTGCACAATATGTTTTGACCTTGAATCACAAGCCCAATCGCCCAAAATTCCAAGTTTGATCACTTTGAACTTCATGCATTTGCTCAAAATTTCCCAACTTGCACCAATCATAAATCTCTCAATATTTATCCTTTGAAGGTGATCTTAGACTTTTTGGAAATCTCAATATGTTCTATACAATCCCTATTTTGATCATTTTTGCATTTGAAGAATCTATCTTGATTTAAATTTCCTTGACAAAAAAGTCTTTTTGTGACTTTTGAAATGACCTATAATGTATTAGCCCATATCTCTCAAATGAAGCATTTTTTGGTCTTGAGCTTAGAGAGACGAAGTTGTAGATAATTGAATTTCCATCAAAATGAGCTTTGTTTAAGGAAAATCTGATGAAGCATGTGAAATTTATGCTTGGCTAAAGTTCAGTTGACTTCTCCTTAAGAAAACCCTAATTTGGAAACTTTTGACTTTTGATGATTTGAGAGTTTTCTTGATGAATCATGATCAACCCTTGATCAAATGATGAATATGACTTCAAAATATTGATGTTGACCAAAAATCTTGAGGTTTGACTGTATGTTGACCATAATTGACTTTTTCTCCAATACAGTTGATTTTTAGTCATCTGAGTTATTGACTGAGAAAACTTGTGATGCAAGGCATGAAACTTGGTATGAGAATTATTGGAGACATATAAGAAACCATAAAAACCAATTGAGGCATTAGAAACCCATTATTCCTCGTGAAAAGTGAAACCCTAGTTGTGGATATATTGCTTAAGAAGGGAATTTGTCTGATCAATTCTTGAAGAACCTTGAGAAAATGAAAACCTAGGAGAATGTATGGAAGAAAATGGGAGGGAAAATTTGTGGGTACAATAAGATGCCTCAGTCATATATAAAAAAATATGACTCAAAAAGGAAATAATCCAAGGACCAAATGAATTGAGTTAATAAATTAACCCTAGTTGGTAATAGATTAACAATATTCAAAATACAATAACCTTAATCCAAAAAAAGAAACCCTAAAACAACTAGTTGATTTAATAAATTAAAAGTTCTTCTAATCAATTAAGAGGTTATTTACCTTGCTCTAATTTATTGGGCCAAATCCTTAATCGACTAGGTAGTTCAAAACTTTCCTAGTTGATTAGAAATACTTCTTAATAAATTCCATACTAGTCTTGATTGGTTTCAAGAAGTTTTATGAAATCAGACAGGGTTTTAAATTTTTTTTATTTTTTCACTCTAAGACACTTGTTATACCCAAATTTTTTCCCCTAAGATCCCTCTATTATCTCATACCAACACAATAATATCAAGATCACACTAGGGTTTGGTTCTTCTCCCTATCTTTAGTTTTTCTCATGAGGGATCACCAAGAACTTTGATTTTTATATTATGGTCATATTTGTCTTGTGTTGATTAACTTTTAACAAACAGATACAATGAATGTTTACTCTAAATGATGATAATATAGGTGAGGGTACAACACACTTCATCAGGTTAATTCATAGGTTCATGAGTTTATTTCATGCCTTCTTCAACAAAGCTTCATTGAAATTTAAGCTTCTCCATTGAGAGTGATTTAAATAAATGTCATGACAAGGTCTACTATGATTCATCGTGCTTCAATTGCCAAAGGAAGTCAAAAGATCCAAGATTTGATCAAAGAAGTTTGACCTAATTGGACAAGTTCTTGATTCTTTTATCACAAGTGCATAACTCCCTAAATTCCCAACATTTGGAAGTGGTTTTTGCTACTACAGGTTCTTATTATCACCCACAACAACTTCTCTTCACATAGCAAAAGTATTTGAACATGAAAGATTGTCAAAATTGAAAGGGGTTCCCAGGCCATTTTGATGCTATATGAGTTAGGGTTTGGGACTTCTAAGGGCTATATCTTGTCCATATTTTAATATTTTTGAGTGATTCTAAAGACATGCTTCTCCTTTAAGGGTTATCAGTAAATCACTTCAAAATCTTCAAGAAACCTTTGTGTGAAAGATCACTAATGATTGAGAAAGATTACAAGTCCTCTAGATAGGCCATCAAATTCCTTTATGTGACTTCAAAAGGTCATAACTTGACCAATTTTTATCTCCTTGAACCCATTATTTTCCATAATAATCTTAAGAGTGTGAAATTTAACTCTTCTTTTATATGCAAAACTTGAAAATGATTAGAAGATGCCTTAAGAGCTCAAAATATTACAGGTCACCTTATGGATTTTCATCATATTCAAAGGATCATACCTTGTCCAATATTTGGAATTTTTGAGTGATACAAGTTTCAAAATACTATTTATGGAGTCCACTTCAATCTAGCATCATTGATCAAAGCAAAATTTTGGGATAAGATCCTTTTTGGAGTAAAAACATTTTGGGTCATTTTTTAAGAAAAACTTAGAATTTTATATAAGTATAAAAGTCAGCACATTTTTCCTGATTTTGACCAAGCACAACTTCTAGCTCAAGCATCCAAGTAATCTCTTTCTTGGCAAATTAAGAAGAATGTTACCTATATTTCCAATGCATCAATAATCAAGTCCTAAGGTTCCCTAAATCGTGCACACCATGAGTTCAATGTCAGCTACTTGAAATTGATTTTTTCTTCCAAGTCAGAATTTGAAATCAATAATCCAGCTTCTAAACACCAAATTAGCATGCGTTTTTGATTTAAATATGTTTAACAAAGATCCCAAAGCTGAATTAAGGATCAAAATGTAGGAATTGGTTGAGTTATAAAGCACATGGAGTCACGCATTTTCCACTTTCGAGCTCCATCCAATTTCCTTCCAAACTTCATTTTACCTCTCAATTCTTTGAACCACTCACTTCCCCATAAATAGAGGACCTCACTCCTCTCATTTTCTCAAACTTGGACAGCCAAAATCACCCTGCCAAACTCCCTACATAACCCACTTTTCTGAGTTTTCAAATTCATCTTTTCTCCACTTTTCAATCCATTTTCTTTGTTGATTCTTTATCCTTGAACTTCACTAAAACTAACAGAAGAAGAACCAAGCCTTGAAGTGTCATAAATCTTGCTAACCAAATACAATTTCAGAGAAATTTTCTGCTACTTCGTTCAGGTAGGATTATCAACCAAATCGAACCAAATAAATCCTTATTCTACTCTACTCATCCATCCGATTCTCACACTTCTTACGGTTTTCATTTTCATTGAGAATTGAGAAAGATGCTTGGAATTTTCGTGCTATCTATTTTTTATGGTTTTCTCCAAATACAGCCTTGCGCAGTTTATATAAATTTGGAATGATGGTACCATTAGAATTGTCTTGAAGAGACAAATCTAATGGTACCAGTCTGGTCCTCTAATTTTACAGTTTGTGAAACCTCAATTTAGGGCGTCTGGAGGTTTAAGACCACCTACATGTCGTGCTTCAGCCAATGATAGCGTGACATGTGATTTTTTTAATCTAATCCAGTGCATTTGTGTTATTATATGCGTGTTTTAAGGACCATTGGATATGATTACTTTCGTTAGTCAGACTCTATCTAACGCACCAGATTTTTTGTTGCTTTTAATTTTTAAAAAATGATTTGGTGTGATTTCTAAAGATGACCATATTATGCACAGCGTTTCAGATCCCTTGGATCTGCTTAGTAACACGTTTTGAAATTAATTTAATGGTCCAGATTTTTTAAACTTAATTTCATTTTTTTTTTATATTTAATTGTTTTAAACTTGAAAAATCATAGAAAAATCATTTCTGACCCAAAAATTATAAAAAAATACACAAAAATATTTTGAAATATTCTCTTTCTGAGTTTGAATTTTTCATGATTTTATTTTCAGATTTGGTATTTTTTCTGATTATTTTTCTTTTTTTTTACTTGTTTTTAATTGTTTAAATATATTTTTTTGTATTTTTAAATTTTGAACAAATTTATCAAGATCATTTTCTTTATTTTTGACTTTCTGAAATTTTTTCTAGAATTTTATTTTGATTTTTACTATTTTGATCTTTTTCACTTACTTGAATGATTTAAAATAATTTAAAAAATTGCTAAAAAATCTGTAAAAATACTTGAGATCATCTCTGACTTTTCTATGTTTTTCTTTTAATTTTTATTTTATACTTTGAATATAGTTTTTTATTTTTCCTTTTATTTTCATTTAAAAAACAATTTAAAAATCATTTTTTTATTTTGTTTATTAAATGAAATTTTATTTTTGAATATATTCTGGCTGAGCTTGAACTATGTGATTTTTGATCATGCGCTTCATTAACATCATTGGATCTTGGGTGTTGAGTTTAAATCCACCAAAATGGATGAATGATTTTAATGATAGTTTGATTAAAATCTTTGATTCAAATATTTACCCTCCCTCTTCATCTTACCCCTTTCTTACTTGTGCTACATGTTGTGGGAGAATAATCTATATATCATTTCTCTAAACATATGGTACATATATTGCTATTGAATGGCCTCAAAATAGGTGCGACTTCTACATAAGTCCACTCACGATTGCTTAAAATAGCGCTAAATTTTGTCCAGATTCGAGAAATGATCACTCATGGCCCAAACTTATGTTTGCAAGCCCAAGTATGTTTAATTTAAACCTTTGATCCAATAACCTTGAGGTTCATTGTTAGGAGGCTTTGGTTTTCTCAACCCTCTAATGAACCTTCATAAAATTTGGGCTAAGTGAATCATTTAAACATCATTGATCATTTGTTGTTGCCTCTAAAATTTGAAATGAATGATATACTTGACAAATAAGCAAATGAAACTTGTTGTTGAGAAGCTTTTTATTTTATCAATCTTCTAATGAGTTTCCAAATGCAAACTTCAATATGGTCATTCAAATAACCTCTAACATCTAATTCATTAACAATTGACTTTTGTTTTTGCTTTTTCTTTATGTTTTTACTTTAAGCACCATTTATTTTAGCATTTACATTTCATGCAATTTTCATATTTGCTCACTTGAGCATTTATCTTTATGTCATTTTTATTTTGCTCACTTGAGCTTTCATTTTCTTTTTGAAGACACTTAATAATCAACTTGAACAATAAAACTTTAAGTTTACTTGGACTATTTGGTTACTATCCTTGGCATTATGGAGTTAGAGACCTCTTGGACTTATGATTAAAAACCTTGACTACCCTTGAGACCTTGGGACTTCTATTGTTATTTTGTCTGGAGTCCTTGGGGTTTACCCTGAGACATTGGTTTATATTTTCTTTTTGTGCAGGTTATTCTGATTACGTGTTTTGTCTGTGATTGGGAATTTATCTGTTTACATCTGTTACTCTGCCCAATTTTTGTGAAGACTTAATGCATTTGAAGTTTGGTATTCTTAAGAGGTTTGATATCTTTGCTTGTTTGGTTTCAATCCAAAGGATGGGAATTCTACATTGACTCATTGTGTCAAGTGTTTTCTTCTTTTTGGTTAGACGGTTCTTTTCCCTAACTTTTACCTTATTCCTTAGGATAGTCCCTTCATCTCCTCTCATCTTCTTTAATTTCAAAAATCTTCTCCCTCCTTTTCAAAACTATTCTTGTTTTCTAAACTTGAACCGCTTTCATAATAAACTTGGACTTAGAAGACTAAAAGTTAATCAATCTCATTCAAACCATTTTTCAATTTTGGATTTTTACTTAAATTTTCTCAAAAGATTAGACTCTTGTCAACCCTTGTAGTGACATGAGCTATTTACTTCTACATTATGTAGTGAAGTGTGATATTTTCCACTTAGGTGTTGAGCGAGGATTTGTTGATTTTAAAATCCAATCTATATCCTCCACTTTGAGATGACGTAAATTCTCCTTTCTCATAATCATGGTTAATAAGTATGATTTCCACTCGGATATGACGATAATGTCTCTTCTCGTAAAATTAACCAACACACTTATGTTTTAAAATTTTTAAAAGGTGAACTACGAGTACCATGATCCCCTATTGCACGAAAGGTGGTACGTAGGTGTTGTTCTCCAAAATTTGCCCTCTCATTTATCAAGTAATTTCTCACAAGATCTCCTTTGGTTCAAGACTGCACTAGGGTTGATCAGCTTAAGACACCTCCTCAAGCTCTGATGACTGAAAATTAGGGTTTGAGATTGCACAAGTATAATTGAACTTTTAATGCCTCATATGACTTTCATGGATCATTATGGACCCTCAATATTTCCCATGTCAAGTTTCAAGTCTTGGATCACATTTTTGCTCAGTCAATTGATCAGTTCACCTAAAAATCAACTATATTGGAGAAAAAGTCAATTGTGGTCAATTTATAGTCAAACTTCATAATTTTTTATCCATATCAACATTGTGAACTCATATATGTCATTTGATTAATTTTGGACCACAATTCCTCAAGAAATCTGATCAGATCATCAAAAGGGAAAAATGGTTAAAATTAGGGTTTTGACTAAGAAAAGGCAATTTCTGATTTTTGACCTAGCTAATGGTTGATTGGTCGGAAACATGATCTCAAGGTTTAAAATACATCATTTTTACATAATGATAAGACTCAAAACTTCCCTCAAGATCAATTGATTGATAGTTGATTTTCAGTCAAGTGATCAAAAGTCAACTGCACACTGAAAAGTCAAACTTTGACTTTTTGGTCAAAATCAAGTGTCAAAGATCACAATTCATCAAAACATGTCAAGATTTTGAAACTTGTTCTTTAAGAAATCAAAAAGTCAAGATTTCATTTTGAAAAGTCAAAGTTTCCAAACTTAGAAATTTTTCTAAGTGTTGAAAACTTCATATTTTTTCACAACTTTGAGCCAATTTTTCACCATGATGCAAGATGATTCAAAGGAAACTTTCAACATGAAAGTTGTAGATCTCAATGAGATCTAAAAATTTTCTGAACACAACTCCTCCTATAAATTTATGTATTTCAAGTTATTAATCCATGAAATCATGGTCCTAAAGCTAAAACACAGTGAAATTTTGAGCATTTTGGTCAGGATTTTGACCTAACTTCTGGGCCAAGTTTCACATAGTTCCAATTGGATTTAGCAAAAGTTATTCAAATATGGATTGTAGAGCACATTATAAGCTTTCTAAAATGTCCAATAACTCCTTGAGATCATTTTTGAGCAAGGAGAATCAAAGGCAAGAAGTTAGGGTTTCAAGTTGTTTTACAAGTCAGAATTTGTGATGCACAATGAACCAAATCCATAGCCATGCTGCATAATCCAACTTTTTAGGCCTTCTAACTTGTGTATCTATCTTTAATCATAAGATTACACAAACTTTATGGCTATTATCCATTAAATCCAAGCTTTGTCTTACTTAACTTGCAATTTTTGGAAGAAAGGCAAGACTTCCATTTTGGAAAAGTATGCTTTTGCAAATGTCAACCCTTCTTGAGCCTCTCAATGGATCCTTCTGCACACACAACATCTACAAGTCAGAAGCAAGCTTGTTTAAAGTTCAACCACTCTACAATAGCATGGTACAAGCTTTGGGAAGATGTTTGTCATGTTTGCTTCAAAAACAAGTAAAGGTTTTACAACATGTAAATTCAAATTCTGACTTGTTGTAGAACATAAAACCTATTGCCTATAAATACATACACTATTTGCAAGATAACACATGCATGTATAAGCCCTTAAACTCACTCAAACCCTCAAAAACTCAGATTGCACACAAAACTCCATTTTTGTGCAGAAATTGACCTTACACTCCCATCTCTCAAATTACTCGTGTGTTTTCTCTCCAAACCATTCAAAAAGTTCCTAAGTATCATCCACAACTCATCCCAATACTTGTTATAGTTCTGTAACTCCATTTTCACCATTGTACAAACTCAAAAACAGAGCACTGCAAGTGGACTTCTCCAGACCATTCCAGCCACTCTCCAACCAAGCTAATCATTGCATTAACTTCCTGGGACCTCAAGAAAGCTAACATGATCCTTGCAGCACCTTGAAACAAGCTCTAACTCAAAACACAAATTCCATTTTCAAGGTGAGTTTTCTGACTTTTGAACTCTTCATATAGGCATCATTCATTTTCATTTGTGAAGATAAAATGTAGATATCATAGCCCTGAAGCTAACCATGTCTTTAGATTTCATTTATATTGCTTGAGTAATTAGAATTTTGATTATGAACATCCTGAAAAAGTTAGGTAAGAATTTGTTACCATTAGAAATTCTCTTTCATCTTTGATTTATAGCTTTAATTATTTACATTTCGGGAATCGTGATGAAATTTTACACAACTTTCATGTTTACATTTTTGCAAATGGTTGAGAAACGAATAAGTTGCAGGGATTCTGGATGGAGGTTGAAGATGAAGTCATTTCCAGGACTTAACTTGTGTTATGTATTTATTGTTTTGTATAAATTAATGGATGTATAGCCACCCCAATGGTAAGGCAGCGCACGTATCATGTCAAGGGCGTGGGTTCAAGCCCCAGCGCTGCCACTTTTTAATATTTTCCAACATTTCCTTTCTTTTTGTCTCATAAAATGGCGCTTGGGCCTTCCTCCATTGGGCCTGGGATTTTTTGCTAGCTTCCCCCCCCCCCTGTTCACTTTTATCACATGGTCCATTTTATTTTCTTTTTCTCATTTTTATTTATTTGCTTTCTTTTAATATTTTATTTAATACAGATAAAAATCATTAAAAAAAATTATAAAAAAACATTAGATTCATATTTTTATTTTATTTAATCTTTACACAAAAAATTAGGTTTAGATTAGGATTTTTATTTAATTTCTTTTCTTAATTAATTTAGGTTTAATTTTCTTAATTTAATTATTTTCTTTTAGTTAATTAGGTCAAAACCAAACCCTTTCCTAAAAATCCAAACAAAAATCCATTTCCTTTTCCCATTTATTCATGCTTGTACATTATTATTTCAATTCTTGTACATTGTTCAATATGGTTGTAATAGTTAATTAGATTTAAATTCTTGCAATCCCCATTTGTAAAAATGTATACCCCATCCCCCAAATGATTTAATAACATAGAATATTTACTTTTCGCAATTTATCGCCTTATATAAATGCTAGTAATTAGGGTTTGTATGGAAAGATAAAACCAATGCTTAGAAAATCCTAATGCAAGACAAATAAAGCATGAAAAAGATACACTTGCACACTTTGCACCTCTACGGTTAACTCCACTTGTTGCCTTGAGAAATAAATGGTCATAATACGCATGTAAGATGTCTTATAAAAAACAAACAAAAATACAAGATCATAGTCCCGCGATGACTCTGCAAATGTTGCCTTACGAATGATCTTAGTCCCTTAAAGAAAATGCTAAAGATGTCTTACAACATTGCTATTCATGACTATACGATGACCCGTGCCCGTCTCTTTACATCCAAAGATAAGGTTACTTACCAATCCATGGTAAAATAACAATGTCAAAGAAAAGAGGAAATAAACAAGAAAGACTTTTGAGTAGGTAGAATGTTCCTAGTTGATTTCTCATTTTCAAACCAAAACATCCTTGCTATTTTCGAAACAAACACAAACACTTTTAAAACATCTTTCAAACTTGAAACATTTTCAAAAGATCAACACTTTGTATACATTCTTACGAACAAGAATTATTACAAAGTTTGCCTAAACGATGGCGCCTTTTCAAAATACTTTCAAAAACCACACAAAGCACATTTTTAAATAAAAGCAAGTGATTTAGCAAGCAACTAAGAGCCCGTAGATAACTACGGATGAAAAGGGTGCTAATACCTTCCCTTTTCATAATCTACCCCCCGAACTCAAGAAAACATCTCTAAAGGTTTTTCCTGTTCTTTTCAGGCTTTCCTTTTGGATAAAAGAAAAGTCGGTGGCGACTCTTGCTAACCGTAACATTTGCGATAAAATGAAAAACAACCAAGTCAGTTCTCCCATCGCGTTACAGAACTGGCGACTATGTTGGGGAAAAACTTAAAAGTGGGGTTACCTTAGGGCTAGATAATCTTTACTTGCTTTATTCGTTTGACTTGTATGCTTTACATTTTGGGTCATTGTTTGGGTTACTGTTTAAAATCCTACACCCGGATTTGGGGCACCTTTTAGGTAAGTAGCAATAAACTGTGACGGAGCTGTACAGGGTATACCGACACAGTTGAAACAGTATCTACATTGATGTGATACTTTGGTGTGTACTGGTAGCCCTTGAGTAATCAAGGAGAATACGGGGCCGCTGCGTGGTATCATAAAGTGTCAACTGACCTTAGCACCTTAATTGACCAACTTGGCTTTTAGGACGTAGTGAGATAGTCTTCTTTGGTGTAAACCCAAAGTCGGTTGATACTCGATGCTACAATCATTCACGTTTGACTCTTGAGTTTTGTTTCGTGGAAAGTCAATTGTATATCGGAACGAGATTTAGGGGAAAGACCGATGATATTGAGATCCCTTAGAACCCGATTGTTATATTTAGGATAGGTTGAGCCAACCCAACTTCAAAAGGGTATCACCTTAAAATCCATGCAAGCCTTAAACCTAAGGTCTCTGTGTGATTTGCTTGCTATATCTGCTATATTTGAGCATAATCATGACATCATAACATAACATATCATACTAACAATTTCAAGGATTCTTAGGGTTTATTTTTGTATTGTTTTGTAGGATATGGTCCTCGCCCGCAGATTCACTATCCAAATCAGTCTGGTAAAGGTACCTCCTCAGCTTAAGGAATAAGTATCAAGGGTTCCCGAAATCTCTCCCTTCACTGAAACACATGGTCGACTTCTCAGCTTGGTCACCTTAAACTCTGATGAAGAAATGTTAAAAGTTCTCTTTCAATTCTTTGACCCTCTACATCACTGCTTCACTTTTCTGGATTACTAGTTAGTGCCTACTATGGAGCAGTTTTCTCTGTTACTGGGGGTACCTATCCTTAAAGAGGCACCTTTCAATGGTATGGAAAGAGACCCTAAACTTGAAGATATTTCTAAAGCTTTGTCCTTACAACGGTCTGATGTAGTAGTAAATTGGGAAACCAGGAGATGTGTCAAGGGTTTTTTTTGGCTAAGTTCTTATTTGAGAAAGCTCATCATTTTTGGGATACCCTAGACTTACAAGCTTTTGAAGAGGTGTTATCCCTTCTCATGTATGGGTTGGTACTGTTTTCTAATCTGGACCAGCTCATAGACGTGAATGCGGTTAAGGTTTTCCTGTCACACAATCCGGTACCTACTCTGCTTGGAGATATCCTACATTCTTTTCATACTCGCACTATAAAGAGGAGAGGAACCCTTCTGTGTTGCACACCTCTTTTGGCTAGGTGGTTTATTTCGCACCTACCCGGAAGAATGAATAGGGTTTGAAATGGTCTCATAGACTAATGACTCTTACACATTCAGGCATTCATTGGTGTCCTCTATTCTTGAAGAATGTTACCATCATTGATCAATGCGGAGAATTCCCTAATGTCCCTCTCTTAGGTATTAGGGGAGAAATCACTTACAATCCTTGTTTGGCACTGCGAAAGTTTGGATATGCAAGAAGGGATGGTCCTCATGATACACTTATCCAAGGAATCATCTTCAACTTTGAGAATGATACTCAGGGTTACGGAATAAGGTTCATGCGAGCTTGGGGCATGGTACATAGAGTTGATTACAAGACACTAAGGCACAATAATTCCACTCCTCTTGAGCCTTATCTCAGAGCCTGTTCTCAAAGTATTATGATGCCTTACCCCTCCATTCTCCCAGTTATCATAGAGCCTGTTGTGGAAGGAGATGTCCCATATGTTGTACCCCAAAATTTGCCCTCCCATATCCTTCAAAATTTTCCAAGTCAAAGCTTCAAGATCTCCTCAAGGGATTGCACAGTTCAAGGGCCTCCTAACAGTCAAAATTAGGGTTTTGGTTCTGACAAAGTAAATGAAGTTTCCAAGGGTCCAATCAAGTCCCACATGCCTATAAATATGGTCAAGCATCCTCATACCAAGTTTCAAGACTTTCAGCACAAAATTGCACAGTCAAAAACCCTAATTGTACTACAGGCAACTGTAGGGGCAAAATGGTCATTTGGCAGTCAAAAGTTCAAATTTTTGGTCAACATCTCGTTTTGAAGCCACAAACATCATTTGATCAATTCTTGATCATGATTCTCAAAGCTTGGCTCAAAAATCATCAAGATGCAAAAGTTTCCATATTTGGACAGTTGAAAAAGTCAACTGTAAATTGACCAGGGCATAACTTTCACATGGATTATCAGAAAAATTCCATCCAAAGCTCATTTTGAATAGAAATACATTTCCTACAACTCCTCTTCACACTTCAAGTCCAAGAAATGCTCTCACATAAAGTTATCAATTTCAACATTATAGGTCATTTTCAAAAGTCAACAAAAAGGGACTTTAAGTCAAAGGCCATAACTTGAGATTGGTAAATGAAAATGACATGGGACAAAAGGAATTGGTTAGAGGACTCAAAGACCTTTCCAAAATGTCCAAGAACATGAGCAAAGCTTAATAATTGAGCAAGTAATGCCTTGTGGAAGTTGGGAAATTTTTGGATATTTTGAAAAGTCAACATTGATTCAAATGACCTAAAATTGCTAATGGGTCTCTTTTTCTTCCACAATTCATTATCCAAGGCATGTGCACGACCATTTGGCCCAAAGGGAAGTTTTTCTTCATTTTTTATTTATTTATTTGGATTTTTATTATTAATAATTCATTTAATTAATTAAAATACATGAAAAATACTAAACCTAGGTTTTTCAATCTTTTTATGCATATAATATCTCCAAGATTTCGTGCCTAACCAAATATAGAAAGAATCAATGGAATTGGACATGATTTGTATCAAAAACATGTTAAAAAAGATTGCAAAATAATGGCTTGAAAATCAAATATATTTTTCATCAATTCATGGATTTGTGATCAGTTTCTCAACCCTAGAACCTTCACACATAAGTACCAAGTGCAACCCTAATGCATACAGACTCCAAGCTGCGCCATATGCCAAGAAACCAACTTGAATTTTTTGCTTAGAAACTCAAAACTGAAAACCATATTCGAGTGCTTTTCAAGGTGAAACAATGATTCTATCACATTCCTGGGACATCAAAGAAACTTCCTGGATCAAAAGCACCAATTCTAACGCCTTGAATCATTGTACAAAAGTCAAACTTTTTCACCTTTTTCTCATAATCGTGTTTTACAATTTAGGCATATTCATGGCATTTTATTTGTAGATTCATACTAAGTGATGTGTTTTAAAGCTAACCATATACTTTGATTGGATTTTTATACACTGTATGCAAAACCACCATTGTCGTGTTTTAGGGTTACATGGATTCTGATTTAGGGCTTTGCGTTCAAGGAACAATTGGGGCACGAGAATGGCACCATCAGATTCAGAAGCTTCTAACCAATCCATTGATGGGGTCGCGCCCTATTTATATGCCAAGACTAGCTAATCGCTATTTTCCAAAAAGGCACATTTTGGAACGTTTACAAAACCGTGGCCTATGTTCTTTGTGTTTCAGAAAAAAAAATAGAACGAAGAAGAAGACGCTTAGGTGGCGAGGCATGACTGGTTCATTTGAATTTTTGCGCGCAAAATCCACTAACCATTGTTTTTATATTATATTGTTTGTTCTCCATAATACTTACAAAACGCGTTGAGTGCTTCAGTGGCAAGGCTTGTTAGTGGTAATCTCTAGGACCTGGGTTCGAGCCCCAGGTCCTCACCCTTTCCCTATTATTTTTCAATTGACGTTCCTATGCAGCTTCAATACTAAAGCACACCATGCATCTCCCAAATCAAGCCAGCCACGCGTATGCCAAGATCAATCAGAAGGCCATAGTTTAATGAACATCATGGACGTGAGTCAAAAGCGCTACATGCTGGCATGGAAGTCAACAAGGCCAGGAGCTTATTGGGCTCAAATTGCTAAAGACCAACCTCCACTTTGGGGACAGAAACCCCCCTAGGTTTGCAATCTTCAATATTTTTTTTATTCTTTTTATTTCAATTATTATTCTTTTCAATTAATTCCTTTGACTTAATTTTTCATAAAAAAATATAAAAACAATAAAAAAACAGAAAAAGACAAAAATTAAATATATTTATTTAATTAGTATTTTTGTAAATAAAGTTCATTAATTAACTTAGTTTTTTAATTTAGGTTTTAATCTTAACATTTTTCACTAAAACTCAAAATTTGTAGAATTAGGGTTTAATTAATTTTTTATCCTTTTTTCTTTTATTCCACAATAATTAATTATTAAAATATTATTTACTTTTATAAATCAAGATTTGCATGTAAATAATTAGGTTAATATTAGGTTAAAATTTAATTCTTTTTTAATAAATAAAAGCTATAAAATTAGGGTTAATTTAATTTTAATTTCATTTAATCTTTTTCATTAAAAAAATCATAAAATACAAAAAATACCAAAAACAATTTTCTTTTTTTAATTTCAATTAATATTATCGTTTAATTTAATTTAATTAAAAAGGGTCCAACGCCCTCGTTTCTAATTTAAATTTCAATTCGCATATTTATTTCTTTTTCTTTTAATATTGATGTATCTCTCCCAAAGCCGTGTAAACATTTTAATCTTTCGCACTTTTACCCTTTTTTCTTTATTTATTTTCTGTCAAATCGGTTCCTGGAAATTTTGGCGATGTGGACCCGCGCCTTTTGTAATAGCTTAGAACTTTACTTTTCTCGCACTTTTAACTGTTAATAAAGGCATGCAAGAATGAATGGTCTTAAATAAAAACAAGCGTATAGATCACCAATAACATGACAAGACAAAAATAAATGAATCTGACACACAAATCACACACCACCCCTAGGGTACGCCTCACTGTTGCCTTGCCTCGAAAGGTGATCGTCGAGTAGAGGATGTCTTAGTAAGTCCTCATGATCCGGGAACCTGGCATGAGGATAGCTTCTAAGGTGTCTTCCCATTGCTCTGGTGATCACCATGTCCCGAACCTCGAATTGACCCGAACACCTCCAACGGTGGTGCTACCTACCTCTCAATGGTGGGATGGCACTACTTTAAAGGACATTTACACAGACGAATTCCTTAGGGTAGGTAGATTCTCGTAGATACTTGCTCTAATTTCAAAACAAATTCAAAATACTTTTCACACCAACACCTTTTCAAAAAGCTTTCGAAAGCAATTTTTCAAACACTCTTGAGGACTGATACAAGAGTCGAACTGGAATTTTCAAAGAAACCTTTTTTAAAAACCCACAGTTGAAAAGCAAACAAACCATTTTTGAAAACACAAATGAGCAAGTATCTAAGAGCCCATGGATAACCATGGATAGAAAGGGTGCTAACACCTTCCCTTTCTATAATCTACCTCCCGAACCGAGAGCAATCTCTATAAGGAATTTTTCTGTGCTTTTGTCCTTTCCATTTGGAGAAAATAAAAGACGGTGGCGACTCTTGCTTCCGCGACATTTCGCGAACCAGCGTTAAACAGTCAGTTCCAGATCCACCGATCACAGAACTGGCGACTCTGCTGGGGAGCTCTCTAAAAGTGGGGTTACCTTAGTGTGATCACTGTGTTTTCAATTGTATTGACTTGCTTGCTTTATTATTGTGGGACTGTCTTGGGAGTTCTATAGATCCTAACCCGGATCTGGGGGATACCTTCTTAGAAAGTAGCAACAAGGCTGTGCGGGGTATACCGACATGGTTGAAACAGTCTGCTACGTTGATGTGACACTTTGGTGTGTACCGGTAACCCTTGAGTTCAGTCAAGGAGAGTACGGGGCCTCCGCGTGGTGTCGTGAAGCATCAACTGACCTTAGGAACCTTAATTGAACTATCTTGGCCTTTTTAGGGTAGTGAGATAACTGACTTTGGTGCAGTCCGAGGTTGGTTGATACTCGATACTACACTCAATTGAGGGTTGCTTTCCTGGAATATTTCGGTCACCAGTTCAGTGGCTAAATCGAAACGATGAACAATGAAAGCAATTCCGTGATATTGGGACCCTTAGAACCCGGTTACTTCTAATAGGACAGGTTGAACCCACCAACTTCAAGAGGGTACTACCCAGACCCCATGCTGGCCTTAAACCCTAAGGGCTTGTCTTGTGTGCCTTGTGTGCCTTACATGTTTGTCTTTGTAAATATCTGTGGTGTGTTTAATCATATCATCATGACATCATCCAGCATCATATGCATTGACTAACCATTTCAGGGGTTCGAATTTTCATCTTTGTTCTTGTTTTGTAGGACATGGAAACTGTTCGTAGAAAGACAATTCAAATCAGTCTTGTAAGGATCCCTCCTCAGCTTAAGGAACTTATATCCAGGATTCCCGAGAACTCTTCATTCAGTGAAAGACATGGAAGTCTCATCAGCTTGGTCAATACCAACATTGAGGAAGACATGATCAAGGTCCTGTTCCAATTCTTTGACCCTCTGCATCACTGTTTCACCTTCTTGGATTATCAGTTGGTACCTACATTGGAGGAGTTCTCCCGGCTCCTGAAGATCCCTATCCTTGATCAACTACCCTACAACGGTACAGAAAAGGAACCTAAGCTTGAAGAGATTGCTAAAGCCTTGCACCTACAGTCATCTGACCTCAAGGGACATTGGGAAGTTAGAAGTGGTATCAAAGGGTTCTTAGCCAGGTTTCTGTTTGAAAAGGCCCATGAATGTTGGAACTCCCTTGACCTACAAGCTTTGGAAGAAGTGGTGGCCCTCCTTGTCTATGGTTTGGTGTTGTTCCTTAACCCAGATTAGCTTATTGATATCAGTGCTGTCCAGATCTTTATGTCCAGGAATCCTATACCTACGTTGCTGGGGGACATCCTTCACTCATGTTAAACTCGAACCATGAGAAAAAGAGGTGTCCTTATGTGTTGAACTCCTCTCCTGGGAAGGTGGTTTATTTCGCACCTTCCACAATCAGTTTTGAAGAACGAGCGGGGTTTGAGATGGTCACAATGGTTGATGACTCTTACACATGCAGATATACATTGGTGCCCTCGGTCCAGAGAAGATGTCACTATCATTGATCGTTGCAGAGAGTACCCTAATGTTCCTTTACTTGGAATCAGAGGAGGTATTACTTACAACCCATGCCTGGCTTAGAGACAGTTTGGTTATGCTCGGAGGGATGGTCCTCATGACATGTTAATTCCTGACATAGATTTTGACTTCGACAACGATACTCAAGGACTTCGCCAGAGATTTATCAGAGCCTGGAGGATGCCAAGTAGGATAGACAGTAAGACACTGGGGCACCGGAACTCCATCCCGTTGGAACCTTATCTCAAGTGGGTACGAGCCCGCTCCCAGAAGTTAGTGATGCCTTATCCCCATATGCTCCCTGTGATCAAAGAGCCAGTCTTGGAAGGAGAAGTGTCCTACACTATTCAGCACCCTGATATGCCCACATCCTGGGAAGAGATGCAGAAGAGCTGGATCCAGCTCAAGGAAGAACGGAATTCTCTTGAGACCAGTCTACATGCCAGTGAAAAGAAGGTCTTGGAGCTCACCCGCCTGTTGCACGAGGAGAGGAATCTCAACACTTACATAGCTCCAAAGAGGATGCGTAGTGTATTTTGGGATTGATTTTCTTTTGTATTATTTTGCCCATGAGGCTTTGATGTACTGAACAATTATTTCCTTAATGATAACGTGTGTTCCTTTTTCGTCTACAACAAATTTGAACTTTCGAACCCTTGAATGCATTGCATAAACACATATCATTCATCATGTGCATAGCAGGCTTTCCTCTTTTCAGGTTGCTTACAGTTCTTCGCTGTTTATTTCAGCATCATGAATCCTGACTCATCATCAACCGAGATGTCCATCAAAGCTCTACAGGCGCAGAATGCGCAGTTTCAGGAACTAATCATGGGTTTGGCTCAGGGCCAAGAGGAGCTAAAGGCTCTGCTCCTGAAGAAGGAGAAGAAGAAGAAGAGGAGGATTGTTCTGTTCAACTCGGGCCGAAGGTTTGGCAACACTCTACAGAATGAAGAGGCTGGTTCTTCTATTGGCAAGAGTACTCCTCAAGCGGAAAAAGGTCCTAGTCCGGTAGTCTCTGACAACGAGACTGATTTTGATGAAGAGCAGTATCCTCCGGCAGAAGACCGTTACTAACAGTTGGAAGACAGGTTGAATGCTATGGAGATACAACAGGTGCCTGGGCTGGATTTTGGAGATCTGGGTTTGTCTACTGGTGTGATCATTCCTCGTAAATTCAAAGCACCATCTTTCACTAAGTACGACGGGGCGTCTTGTCCCAAGCTACATCTCAGGTCCTATGTTCGGAAGATTCAACCGTACTCAGCGGATAAGAATTTGTGGATCAACTTCTTCCAGGAGAGTCTTTCAGGGACTCATCTCGAATGGTTCTATCAGCTGGATGGTACCAAGGTTCGTAACTGGGAGGAGTTGGCTACTGCTTTCTATAAGCAGTATCAATATAATGCCGACCTTGCCCCTACACGTACCCAACTCCAGGGTATGTCGTTAGGATCAAGTGAAGGTTTTAAGGAGTACGCTCAGAAGTGGAGGGATCTGGCTGGCAGGGTGCAGCCTCCGTTGACTGATCGGGAGTTGGTAGACATGTTCTTGGGGACCCTATCTGGGCCATTTTTCAACCATCTTATCGGGAATTCGTCTGCAGGGTTCACTGATCTGATTCTGACTGGAGAGAGAATTGAGGCTGGGTTGAAGTCTGGTAAGATTCTGAAGGGTATATCGTCTAGTTCTGAGAAGAAACCCTTCAAGAAGGAGGCTAGTGCTGTATATGGATCTAGGAGACAAGAGAAATCTGAGCGCCGCCAATCTGTCAGTGCGGTAATAATTGCCAAGCCTGCTGCCGCTCCTCGGCCAACCAATCCTCAAAGGGCTGAAAGACCCCGGAGAGAGTTTACCCGGTTAAGTATGACCTTATCACAGATCTTGCCACAGTTGCTATCCACCAACCTAGTGACTGTCAGAGAGGCCCCCAAAGGTGTAAACACTGCCTCTCCGAAGTATAACCCAAATGTCCGCTGTGCGTACCATTCTGATAGCCCGGGGCACTCCACTGATGACTGTTGGGCATTAAGAAGTAAGCTGCAAGACCTTATTGACGCCAAGGAGGTACAATTTGAGGCATCTGAGAAGCCTAACGTAGTGACAGCTCCCCTGCCTGCTCATGGAGTGAATGCTGTTGGGGACGAAGATGAGGTGGATGAAGCTGAGTTTGATAGCTGGATTTACCCGGCAACCGACAGTGGACCTAGCAATTGGAGTGCAAAGGACAATCTACCTGTTTCTCTTGTTACTAAGTAATGAATTCCTATGTTTTTGGTATCTGTAATAAACAATTAAAAACTTTATGGCCCGGTGTCTTACCCGAGGCACCGTGGTTTCATTTGTGAGGGCATATAAATTGTCATTTCATATATCATAAATAAAAATCTTGGACGTTTACTCGCATTTCAAATCTTATGCTCCTTTTCTGTCTTTTCTTCCTTTATACATATTTCAAAACAGCTGTATTTACACACACTCACTCATACAGGTTTCAATCCACTATGGATCTCACTGGTAACGACTCTGCTACTGCCAGTTATGACTTCGAAAATCCGATCAACTTAGCCGAAGACGAAGGTGAAGATGATTGCGAAGTGCCTGGAGAGCTTGCAAGACTGTTACTTCAGGAAGAGAGGGCAATTCAACCACATGAGGAGCCAGTGGAAACAATAAACTTGGGTACTGAGGCAGACAGGAAAGAGGTAAAGATTGGTGCCAACCTAGAGCTCAGCGTGAAGCAACGGTTGACTAAGATGCTACATGATTATATGGAGATCTTTGCCTGGTCCTACGAAGACATTCCCGGGTTGGATACCGATATTGTGGTCCATCACTTGCCTACTAAGGAAGACTGTCCTCCGGTTAAACAAAAGGTCCGTCGTATGCGTCCAGAGATGTCGGAGAAGATTAAAGCTGAGGTTATGAAACAGTTTGATGTCGGGTTCCTTGCAGTGACTTCTTACCCTCAGTGGGTTGCTAATGTGGTGCCGATACCAAAGAAAGACGGTAAGGTCAGAATGTGTGTTGATTACAGGGATCTGAACAGGGCCAGCCCCAAAGATGACTTCCCCTTACCTCACATTGATATCCTTGTTGACAATACAGCTCAGCACAAGGTATTCTCTTTCATGGATGGCTTTTCAGGTTACAATCAGATCAAGATGGCACCTGAAGACATGGAAAAGACTATATTTGTTACTCAGTGGGGCACCTTCTGTTACAAGGTCATGCCTTTTGGACTGAAAAACGCTGGGGCAACCTACCAACGTGCCATGGTTGCTTTATTTCATGACATGATCCATCATGAGATAGAAGTGTATGTTGACGACATGATCGCAAGGTCCCAAACCGAGGAAGAGCACCTAGATCATCTGCAGGAATTGTTTGACCGGTTGAAACTGTACAAGCTGAGATTGAACCCGAACAAGTGCACCTTCGGGGTTAGATCTGGAAAGTTGCTAGGCTTCGTTGTAAGTGATAAGGGTATTCAAGTGGACCCTGCCAAGGTTAAAGCTATTCAAGAGATGCCAGTTCCTAAGACAGAGAAGGAAGTCAGAGGCTTTTTAGGACGCCTGAATTACATTGCTCGGTTCATCTCGCATCTGACTGCTACCTGTGAGCCAATCTTCAAGCTGCTGAAGAAAGATCAGGTAGTACGCTGGAATGATGAATGTCAGGCTGCTTTTGACAGAATCAAAGAGTATCTCCAAGAACCACCCATCCTTATGCCACCGGTTGAAGGGAGACCTCTGATATTATATCTGACAGTACTTGACAACTCAATGGGGTGCGTGCTGGGGCAGCATGACGAGTCTGGCCGAAAAGAGCATGCCATTTATTACCTTAGCAAAAAGTTTACCGACTGTGAGACCCGATACTCACTGCTTGAGAAAACTTGCTGTGCTTTGGTATGGGCTGCTCGCTGGCTGAGACAGTATATGCTGACTCACACTACCTTGTTGATCTCAAAGATGGATCCTATAAAATACATATTCGAAAAGCCTGCTCTTTCTGGGAGAATTGCAAGATGGCAAATTATCTTGACGAAATACGACATTCAGTACACAACCCAGAAGGCCATCAAGGGAAGTGTATTGACAGAACACTTGGCACATCAGGCCGTAGATGACTATCAGTCAATGAACTTCGAGTTTCCGGATGAAAGCATCATGATAGTAACTGATTGTGAAGTACCTGGATCGGATGAAGGACCTGAGGAAGGATCCCGATGGTCTATGCACTTTGACGGAGCCTCCAACGCTTTGGGAAACGGTATCGGCGCTATAATCATATCACCGCAAGGCACTCATACTCCGCACACTGCCCGACTATGCTTCAACTGTACCAACAACATGGCAGAGTATGAGGCGTGCATCATGGGTCTTCAAGCTGCGATCGACCTAAGGATCCAGTTTCTGAGTGTCTTCGGAGATTCCGCTCTTGTGATCAATCAGATCAAAGGAGAGTGGGATACGAAACATCCGAATCTTATCCCTTACAGAGAATGTGTGTTGACCTTGATCCCCCACTTCACGAAGATAACCTTTGAACACTTTCCAAGAGAAGAGAATCAGTTGGCGGACGCGTTAGCTACAATGTCTTCTATGTTCAAAGTCAAATGGGATAATGAGGCTCCCCGGATCATCATCTGGAAACTGGACGAACCGGCATACTGTTGTGATCTCGAGACTGAATTGGTGACTGAGAAGCCTTGGTACCATGAGGTGAAGAGATATCTGGAAACTCAGGAATACCCTGAAGGTGCATCTGTCAATGATAAGAAATTCCTGAGAAGGTTCGCGGCAAAGTTCTTCCTTAACAACGGCATCTTGTACAAGCGAAACCATGATTCAACCTTACTGCGTTGTATGGATAAGACTGAAGCAGAAAGGATCATGGAAGAGCTACATGAAGGGACCTTTGGTACACATTCCAGTGGACACACTATGGCAAAAAAGATCCTTCGGGCAGGGTATTTCTGGTCCACAATGGAAGCTGACTGCTACCAACATTCCAGGACATGCCACAAGTGCCAGATTTATGCAGACAAGGTGCATATTCCTCCAGTTCCTCTGAATGTTCTGACTGCGCCTTGGCGGTTTGCAATGTGGGGCATAGACATGATTGGTGAGATTAAACCTATGGCATCTAATGGGCATCGCTTCATCCTAGTGGCGATTGATTATTTTACAAAGTGGGTTGAAGCAGCATCCTACGCTACGGTAACCAAGACGGTTGTGGCACGGTTCATTTGGCATAATCTGATCTGTCGGTACGGCGTCCCAGAAAGAATTATTACAGACAACGGTACCAATCTGAATAATAAGATGATCACTAAGCTCTGCGAGCAGTTCAAAATACAGCACCACAATTCTTCTCCTTACAGACCGAAGATGAATGGGGCTGTAGAGGCAGCAAATAAAAATATCAAGAAAATCGTGCAGAAGATGACAGTGACTTATAAAGATTGGCACGAGATGTTACCGTTCGCTCTACATGGGTACCGCACCTCAGCTAGGACGTCAACCGGGGCAACTCCTTTCTCCTTGGTTTATGGTATGGAGGCAATCTTACCAATCGAAGTGCAAATACCCTCTCTCCAGATAATGAAGGATGCAAATCTTAACGAAGATGATTGGATCCAGACACGACTTGATCAATTAAACCTTATTGATGAAAAGAGACTTGCTGCTATCTGTCATGGTCAGACGTATCAGAAACGGATGATCAGGGCATTTAATAAAAAGGTCAGACCACAGGAATATCAAGTTGGGGATCTGGTGATCAAGCGAATCATCCTTCCTCAGAGTGATCCAAGGGGCAAATGGACCCCTACGTACGAAGGGCCATTTGTGGTTAAACATGTGTTCTCAGGAGGAGCCATGATTCTAACCAACATGGATGGTGACGACCTTCCTCACCCCGCCAATGCAGACATAGTAAAAAGATACTACGCATAAAAAAGACCCGCTAGGCTGACATGCCTAGGCAAAAATTAGGGCTTCCCAACGAACCAAAAGGGTTCGGGTAAAATGAAGGGATAAAAATGAAAAAAATCTGTACACCCGGCAAGTCGAAAACCTGAAAAGGCGGCTTGGGCAAAAATGGGTATCCCGGTGGACTGAAAACCCGAAAGGGCGGTCCAGGCAAAAATTAGGGATAAAGTGTAATATTATGTCTCATTGGATCACCTTGCATCCAGAATCCGGTATCTACATCAAGTTCAGACGGCATCAATCAGTCAGCTTCATCTTCGTTTAGGTCATCAAGTGATGAGACGCTCGGAGTTATAAAGGCAATAGTAGAATTGAAACCCAGTGGGATCGTTCATTTCACACAGCTGTTTTATTTTCTCTTGTACAAAACTTGTATAAACTCTTTTGTTCGGCGGCGTTCTCTTACTAGGACGTCAGCCTCTTGTACATAAACGCCTATTTACAGGCCATTCAAAATCAATACAAATATACTTTTCAGTTAAAAGTGCCAATTGTTTTTCCTTTTCTGTTTTGTCTTGCGAAGAACGTCCAAGGTTCAATTTGTGATATATGCATTGACAATAATTTGCTAACTCATGAATAATTTGCATACGAAACAAAAGATTAATTACAGGTAACATTAGAAACAGGGGCAATAAAGAGTTGTCTAAGCAATCTAATTGTTCCATCCTCCAAGGTACCAAGGTAGGTTCAGCTAAAGAACATAATCAGATGTTCTAATTCCCCAGAGAGTGAGCCAGCAAGCAATACACTCTCTCCAAGCTACTATCAAACTTAAGGAAGTTGAGTATCCTCCAGCAGATCTCAACATTCCCCAGCAGCATATATATTCTTAACAAGCATCCCCGGCAATCTTGGTCTAAAGATTGTTCCCCGGCGGTATACCAGACATTCAAAGGAGTCACTTCCCCGACGCAGCTCAAAACATCCCCAAGAGAGTCCAATCCAGTTCCCCAGGGAAGTTGGAATCCATCTCCCCAAGCAGTAAGCTTATCCCCAGTAGATTCTGGAAGCTTATCCTCGCAGAATACGAACGCGTCGCCCGGCTTTATTCAAAGAGTTATTTCCTTACCAGGATATAACTGGGTTATCCTCAGCCAAAAGCCACGGGAAGATCGTTCTCGGCAGAATCTTCTTATCCCCAGCGAAGTCTATCAGCACTTCCAACACAACAAAGGTATCCCCAGCAAGTTACCATCAACTCAACAGAGTATCTCTCTCCCCACAGTATTACTTCCCAGCAAGATCGTTAGAGTACTTTCCTCCCCGCAGAGTTATTCCATTCGCCAAGTTTATTCCCCAACGGAGTCATCTTCTCCTACCGGTATTCTTGCAATTATCATCCCCAGCAGAAGCAAAATCTATTCTTCAACATCAGCCCAGGAGTGACTTCCTGGCACCCGTCAAGGATTTATTTTCCTAAGACGAAAGCATAATATTCATAAACATCTTCATACATCATAGTATACATATACGCATCATATCTTACAAATCTCATTTATGTTGAGAACATCATTGCTTGGTCCATATCATGCATTGCATATGACTGACCTTTACCTTTCAGGAAAGATTCAGTTAAATTCTCAATCATATTTCAAGACCTAGACCGGTTCAGTTAATCGACTCCAAAGATTTCTTATCCAGTCAAAGGCCTTCTCTGGTCCAGTTAAATCGACCCCAAACAGATTTTTCTGATAAAGACCCAGTTGAAGACATTCCAAGACCTAGACCGGTTCAGTTAATCGACTCCAAAGATTTCTTATCCAGTCCAAGGCCTTCTCCAGTCCAGTTAAATCGACCCCAAACAGATTTTTCTGATAAAGACCCAATTGAAGACATTCCAAGACCTAGACCGGTTCAGTTAATCGACCCTAAGATTTTCTATTTCTTATCCAGTCCAAGGCCTTCTCTAGTCCAGTTAAATCGACCCCAAACAGATTTTTCTGATGAAGACTCAGTAGAAGTTATCCAAGGTTTTCTCAATGATTGCTATTGAGTTGTAATCGCCTATGGTTCTCTCCCCGATACTGCGGAGATGATAATTCCATCCAAGGTTTTCTCAATGATTGCTATTGAGTTGTAATCGCCTATGGTTCTCTCCCCGATACCGCAGAGATGATAATTCCATCCAAGGTTTTCTCAATGATTGCTATTGAGTTGTAATCGCCTATGGTTCTCTCCCCAATACTGCGGAGATGATAATTCCATCCAAGGTTTTCTCAATGATTGCTATTGAGATTGTAATCGCCTATGGTTCTCTCCCCGATACTGCGGAGATGATAATTCCATCCAAGGTTTTCTCAATGATTGCTATTAAGTTGTAATCGCCTATGGTTCTCTCCCCGATACTGCGGAGATGTTAATTCCCACCAAGACTCTCTCAATGATTGCTGTTGAGGTTGTAGTCACCTATTGGTTCTCTCCCCGATCCTGCGGAGGTAGTAATCATCCCAAGATTCGCTCAACGATTGCTGTTGAGGATAAAGTCATCCAAGGTTCTCTCACCGTTCCTGTTGATGTAGTAACCATCCCTGGTTCATTCATCAACCGTTTGAAGCTCCAGATCCAGCTCCTGTAACCAGTCAGGACGCATCTATACAAAGAATTCGAAAACCAGCTCCTGTAATAGGTCAGGTAATCATTTTGCTTTGCAGGTACGCAAGTTCTCGCTAAGGAATCTCTTACGCGATCAACATCCAGATGGCATCTATAAGCTCATCCACCTTCCATCATCTCTTAACATGGCATCTATAAGCCCATCATCCTATTCATCAATCTCCAAATGGCATCTACAAGCCCATTCCACCATCACACTGCTACTATGTGAGCGCAAATTTCTGGGCACTCTAGTGTTCAATCATCTTCCACCTTCGGATTACAAAAGGCACGTCAGCCAATCTGCATCCTCAGGTTTAAGAAGATTGAACAGGGGCAACTGTTGTACCCCAAAATTTTCCCTCCCATATCCTTCAAAATTTGCCAAGTCAAAGCTTCAAGATCTCCTCAAGGGGTTGCACAGTTCAAAGGCCTCCTAACAGTCAAAATTAGGGTTTTGGTTCTGACAAAGTAAATGAAGTTTCCAAGGGTCCAATCAAGTCCCACATGCCTATAAATATGGTCAAGCATCCTCATACCAAGTTTCAAGACTTTCAGCACAAAATTGCACAGTCAAAAACCCTAATTGTACTACAGGCAACTGTAGGGGCAAAATGGTCATTTGGCAGTCAAAAGTTCAAATTTTTGGTCAACATCTCATTTTGAAGCCACAAACATCATTTGATCAATGCTTCATCATGATTCTCAAAGCTTGGCTCAAAAATCATCAAGATGCAAAAGTTTCCATATTTGGACAGTTGAAAAAGTCAACTGTAAATTGACCAGGGCATAACTTTCACATGGATTATCATAAAAATTCCATCCAAAGCTCATTTTGAATAGAAAGACATTTCCTACAACTCCTCTTCACACTTCAAGTCCAAGAAATTCTCTCACAAAAAGTTATCAATTTCAACATTATAGGTCATTTTCAAAAGTCAACAAAAAGGGACTTTAAGTCAAAGGCCATAACTTGAGATTGGTAAATCAAAATGACATGGGACCAAAGGAATTGGTTAGAGGACTCAAAGACCTTTCCAAAATGTCCAAGAACATGAGCAAAGCTTAAACATTGAGCAAGTTATGCCTTGTGGAAGTTGGGAAATTTTTGGATATTTTGAAAAGTCAACATTGATTCAAATGACCTAAAATTGCTAATGGGCCTCTTTTTCTTCCACAATTCATTATCCAAGGCATGTGCACGACCATTTGGCCCAAAGGGAAGTTTTTCTTCATTTTTTATTTATTTATTTGGATTTTTATTATTAATAATTCATTTAATTAATTAAAATACATGAAAAATACTAAACCTAGGTTTTTCAATCTTTTTATGCATATAATATCTCCAAGATTTCGTGCCTAATCAAATATAGAAAGAATCAATGGAATTGGACATGATTTGTATCAAAAACATGTGAAAAAAGATTGCAAAATAATGGCTTGAAAATCAAATATATTTTTCATCAATTCATGGATTTGTGATCAGTTTCTCAACCCTAGAACCTTCACACATAAGTACCAAGTGCAACCCTAATGCATACAGACTCCAAGCTGCGCCATATGCCAAGAAACCAACTTGAATTTTTTGCTTAGAAACTCAAAACTGAAAACCATATTCGAGTGCTTTTCAAGGTGAAACAACGATTCTATCACATTCCTGGGACATCAAAGAAACTTCCTGGATCAAAAGCACCAATTCTAACGCCTTGAATCATTGTACAGAAGTCAAACTTTTTCACCTTTTTCTCATAATCGTGTTTTACAATTTAGGCATATTCATGGCATTTTATTTGTAGATTCATACTAAGTGATGTGTTTTAAAGCTAACCATATACTTTGATTGGATTTTTATACACTGTATGCAAAACCACCATTGTCGTGTTTTAGGGTTACAGGGATTCTGATTTAGGGCTTTGCGTTCAAGGAACAATTGGGGCACGAGAATGGCACCATCAGATTCAGAAGCTTCCAACCAATCCATTAATGGGGTCGCGCCCTATTTATATGCCAAGACTAGCTAATCGCTATTTTCCAAAAAGGCACATTTTGGAACGTTTACAAAACCGTGGCCTATGTTCTTTGTGTTTCAGAAAAAAAATAGAACGAAGAAGAAGACACTTAGGTGGCGAGGCATGACTGGTTCATTTGAATTTTTGCGCGCAAAATCCACTAACCATTGTTTTTATATTATATTGTTTGTTCTCCATAATACTTACAAAACGCGTTGAGTGCTTCAGTGGCAAGGCTTGTTAGTGGTAATCTCTAGGACCTGGGTTCGAGCCCCAGGTCCTCACCCTTTCCCTATTATTTTTCAATTGACGTTCCTATGCAGCTTCAATACTAAAGCACACCATGCATCTCCCAAATCAAGCCAGCCACGCGTATGCCAAGATCAATCAGAAGGCCATAGTTTAAGGAACATCATGGACGTGAGTCAAAAGCGCTACATGCTGGCATGGAAGTCAACGAGGCCAAAAGCTTATTGGGCTCAAATTGCTAAAGACCAACCTCCACTTTGGGGACAGAAACCCCCCTAGGTTTGCAATCTTCAATATTTTTTTTATTCTTTTTATTTCAATTATTATTCTTTTCAATTAATTCCTTTGACTTAATTTTTCATAAAAAAATATAAAAACAATAAAAAAACAGAAAAAGACAAAAATTAAATATATTTATTTATTAGTATTTTTGTAAATAAAGTTCATTAATTAACTTAGTTTTTTAATTTAGGTTTTAATCTTAACATTTTTCACTAAAACTCAAAATTTGTAGAATTAGGGTTTAATTAATTTTTTATCCTTTTTTCTTTTATTCCACAATAATTAATTATTAAAATATTATTTACTTTTATAAATCAAGATTTGCATGTAAATAATTAGGTTAATATTAGGTTAAAATTTAATTCTTTTTTAATAAATAAAAGCTATAGAATTAGGGTTAATTTAATTTTAATTTCATTTAATCTTTTTCATTAAAAAATCATAAAATACAAAAAATACCAAAAACAATTTTCTTTTTTTAATTTCAATTAATATAATCGTTTAATTTAATTTAATTAAAAAGGGTCCAACGCCCTCGTTTCTAATTTAAATTTCAATTCGCATATTTATTTCTTTTTCTTTTAATATTGATGTATCTCTCCCAAAGCCGTGTAAACATTTTAATCTTTCGCACTTTTACCCTTTTTTCTTTATTTATTTTCTGTCAAATCGGGTCTTGGAAATTTTGGCGATGTGGACCCGCGCCTTTTGTAATAGCTTAGAACTTTACTTTTCTCGCACTTTTAACTGTTAATAAAGGCATGCAAGAATGAATGGTCTTAAATAAAAACAAGCGTATAGATCACCAATAACATGACAAGACAAAAATAAATGAATCTGACACACAAATCACACACCACCCCTAGGGTACGCCTCACTGTTGCCTTGCCTCGAAAGGTGATCGTCGAGTAGAGGATGTCTTAGTAAGTCCTCATGATCCGGGAACCTGGCATGAGGGTAGCTTCTAAGGTGTCTTCCCATTGCTCTGGTGATCACCATGTCCCGAACCTCGAATTGACCCGAACACCTCCAACGGTGGTGCTACCTACCTCTCAATGGTGGGATGGCACTACTTTAAAGGACATTTACATAGACGAATTCCTTAGGGTAGGTAGATTCTCGTAGATACTTGCTCTAATTTCAAAACAAATTCAAAATACTTTTCACACCAACACCTTTTCAAAAAGCTTTCGAAAGCAATTTTTCAAACACTCTTGAGGACTGATACAAGAGTCGAACTGGAATTTTCAAAGAAACCTTTTTTAAAAACCCACAGTTGAAAAGCAAACAAACCATTTTTGAAAACACAAATGAGCAAGTATCTAAGAGCCCATGGATAACCATGGATAGAAAGGGTGCTAACACCTTCCCTTTCTATAATCTACCTCCCGAACCGAGAGAAATCTCTATAAGGATTTTTTCTGTGCTTTTGTCCTTTCCATTTGGAGAAAATAAAAGACGGTGGCGACTCTTGCTTCCGCGACATTTCGCGAACCAGCGTTAAACAGTCAGTTCCAGATCCACCGATCACACCATACACTATCCTTCATCCTAACATACCCACCTCTCTCGAAGACTTGCAAAGGGATTGGATACAACTTAAGGAAGAGCGAGACACTTTCGAAGCCCAATTCTATGCCAGCAAGAAGAAAGTTCTGGAACTCACCAAGAAGCTTCATGAAGAGCGGAGTCTGAACGCCTACATCGCACCAAAGAGGATGCATTCAACTTTTTTGTCTTAAAGTTTTGTATTTTATTTCTCTGTAAGCCCAAAGAGGCATGATGTGCTCAAACTTTGATTTATTAATATAACGTGTGTTCCTTTTTGTCTAAAGAAAATTTAAATCTCTAATTTCCTTGAAATCATTTGCATATGCATCTTCATTCATCATAACACAAACAGGTTTCTTACAACAGGTCTCCTTATCTTTCTACTGTTTATTTCAGTGAGATGGATATTGAACAGACAGTAAAATATCTTCAGTCGCAGAACACTCAATTTCAACAAATGTTCTTGACTATTACAAAAGGACAAGAGGATTTGAAAACTTTATTGATCAAAGAAAAGAAGAAGAAAGCGAAGGAATCAACCGGTGTTTTGAATCTGGGAAGAAGGTTCCAAGGGCCAGCCAGACAGACTCTAGACTTTGCAACATCGTCAGGTGAAAAGGATAATCAAGAAGGGAAAAACAAGGAAGTGACTGACCCTCCAGAATTTGAAGAGGAAGAAGAGGTTGACTACTCTAAAGAGCAGTATCCTCCAGATGACGACAAATACAAACAGTTGGAAGATCGCCTCAATGATATGAAGATCTAGAAAGTACTCGGGTTGGATTTTGAGGAGCTAGGACTTGTCTCAGGGGTTGTCATACCGCAGAAATTCAAGGTCCCCACTTTCGCTAAATATGACAGTGTCTTTTGTCCAAAGCTGAATTTGGGATCATACGTCAGGAAAATTCAACCCCATACTACTGATAAGGACCTATGGGTACATTTCCTCCAAGAAAGCTTGTTAGGGACGCAGTTGGATTGGTTATATTAATTAGAAGGGACCAACATCCGTAATTGGGAAGATTTGGCAGCCGCTTTTTACAAGCAATACCAGTATAATGCTGACTTAGCTCCAACACAGACACAGTTGCTAGACATGTCTATGGGTGCATGTGAAGGTTTCAAGACCTATGCTTAAAAATGGAGAGATCTCGCGGGAAGGGTCTAACCCCCTCTATCTGACATACAATTGGTGGATATGTTCTTAGGCACGCTATCTGGTCCATTCTTCAAACACTTGATCAGAAGCTCATCGACTGGATTTACAGAATTAATCATGACTGGCGAACGAGTAAAAGCGGGTATAAGAAGTGGCAAAATTAAAAAAGATGCATCCTCTAGCGCGTTGAAGAAACCATTTGCTGGGAAGAAAGAGGTTGGTGCTGTGTACCATCAAATGACTCAGGACAGAATTGAATGCCGTCCAACGATAGGGGCCGTCATGATCTCTAAGCCTGTACCTACTCAACAAAGGAATAGTCAGCCGAGATCAGAAAGACCGGTGAGACAATTTACCCGGATAAATATGACATTGTCTCAACACTGGTAACCTCGCGGGAAGCCCTGAAGAATCCAAACACTGCCTCTCCCTGTTACAACCCAAACGCTCGTTGTGCTTACCATTCAGAAAGTCCAGGTCATGATACAAACGACTGCTGGGCTTTGAAAAAAAAGATGCAAGACCTTCTCAAGGAAAAGGAAATTGAATTTGACGCCCCTGAGATCTCAAATGTGATCATTGCTCCTATGCCCAAGCACGGTCGTGGTGTTAACGCTGTTGAAGATAATGTGTTTGTTACTGTTATTGAAGAGCTTGTTACTCCTCTTCTGACCGTCAAGAGGAACCTGTTGAAGGCCGGTTTATTTCCAGGCTGTGGCGAAGGCTGCCACCTCTGTTTATCCCTACCGACTGGTTGTCATTTATTGAACGCAGGTCTCCAGCGCCTGATGGATGACAAAGATATTTTGTTTGAAAAGACTCCCGTTCCAACCATTTCTTACAAGGATGTTTCAATATTAAGCATTTCCGCCAATCCTCCCAGGGTCTCCACTAAAAGACCCGTTAGGATTACATCTATTCCGAAGGTGACTCTACTGATAATTACTATGCCAGGGCCGATCCCGTATTCCTCAGACAAAATTGTTCCCTAGAACTATGGGAGCGACATCTACTACCACAGTGTAAAGCAAGAATGGCTGGCTGTTGAAGACCCGGTTTTTGAGAGGGTTGACCCCGACATCGACAACATTGTGGGAACTAGAAAAATAACCAGAGGTGGAAGAGTGTTCTCCCCTAAGATTTCTCATCCGAAAACTGTTACCGGTCCTATGATTATTCCTGCTTTTGTTCCTGCTGATACTACTACTACATTTCCTGTGGTTACCCCTGCTGACACCCCTATCAACGAGTCGACCGAGACTCAGGGCAAAGGCATTTTGGTTGAACCTGTCGGGATGAAGGCGCAATCAGTATCTATCCCAGAGACTTCCAAGAAGGATATGGAAGAAATTTTGAACATTATAAAGTGAAGCGACTACAATGTAGTCGAACAGCTAGGGCAGACCCCTTCAAAGATTTCTATGCTAGCTTTACTTCTGTGCTCCGAGGCTTATGCGAAGGCCTTGGTGAAATTTATTAAAACTGCCCATGTGCCACAGGAAACCTCTGCTGACCAATTCGAAGATTGTGTGGCCAGTTTGACCGCTGATAACTGTTTGGGCTTTTTTGATGCTGACCTGACACCTAGAGGGAGGAAACACTATGAGGCGTTACATGTCTCTGTTGAATGCAGGGGCACTACTTTGGCCCATGTCCTGGTATATACAGGTTCATCATTGAAGGTGCAGGCAAAGAAGGCTCTGGATAGACTAGACTGTGAAGGCTTGACCTTAAAACCCAGTAACATAGTGGTAAGGGCCTTCGACGGTTCGAAGAGAATGGTGCACGGGGAGGTGGACATCCCTATTAAAGTTGGAACTCAGACCTTTGATTCAACTTTCTACGTGATTGATATTTTCCCTTCCTATTCCTGTTTATTGGTCCAACCTTAGATTCATGACGCTGGTGACGTCACCTCTACATTACATCAAATGTTGAAATACCCAACCAAGGGAAAAATCATCATTGTCCATGGAGAGGAGGAATATGTGGTCAGTCACCTGAACTCCTTCAGATATGTGGAAATGGATGGTGAATTAATCGAAGCTCCGTGTCAGCATTTCGAGGAAGTCCCACAAACAGTTGCGGAAACCAAGACTGTTTCCAAAGTTCCGAAGATCACCAGACCTCCGCTGAAGATGGCTTCTCTGAAAGATGTCAAGAATAGTCGAAGAAGGTGGGTGTACCATTTTGGGTCAATTGCCGGATATTCCCTACAAATCTGACAAATTTAGTTTGGGTTTTACTTCAGGAGCCCAAAAAGTTGTTCGTCGTGCTCGTGCCTGGGAACCACCGTTGTGGATCAGCAACCATGAAGTCAACACAGTGGAGGATAGTGATGACAGCTGTGACCTAAAAGAATGGATTTTTCCAACTATCAGTGGAGGACTCAACAACTGAGAAGCCAAAGAATTTGTCCACATTACTTTTATCCAACATTAATTGTCTTTAAATTTTTGTCGGACTTGTAATAATTAAACAATTTAGACTTTTAAAATCTTGTGTCTTACCCGAGGCACAACGGTCCATTTGTAAGGGTAGTTACGTCATTTTCATATGTCATCAATGAATCATGGACATTTTTGCATGCAAATTTTACGCTCTTTGTTCTTCTTTTTCTACATTTTTATTTTTTCAAAGATAGCTATGCTCTTACACACACTCACATATCAAAATGCAGATCCACATCCACTCAGGATCCCATGGGTAACGATTCTGCTATGGCCTTTTGTGACTTTGAAAATACGATCTACCAAGCCGAAGACGAAGGTGAGGAAGATTGTGAGGTTCCAGGGGAACTAGCCAGGTTACTACAACAAGAAGAAGGGACCATACAGCCCCACGAAGAACTGGTTGACACAATTAACTTAGGTACTGATAAGGACAAGAAAGAAGTCAAGGTAGGTGCAAATCTGGAACCTAGTGTCAAGAAGCATTTAACTCAGTTACTACAGGACTATTTTGAGGTCTTTTCCTGGTCATACAAAGACATGCCAGGACTTGACGCTGATATCATGGTCCATGTCTACCGACAAAAGAAGACTGCCCTCCGGTAAAAAAGAAAGTCCATCGCATGCGGCCAGAAATGTTAGAGAAGATCAAGATTAAAGTCATGAAACAATTCAATGCCGGATTCTTATCTGTCACCTCCTATCTGCAATGGGTCTCCAATGTTGTTCCAATGCCTAAAAAGGACGGTAAAGTACGCATGTGTGTGGATTACAGAGATTTGAATAGGGCAAGCCCTAAGGATGATTTCCCGCTTCCCCATATTGATATTCTGGTTGACAATACCGCACAGCATAAAGTATTCTCCTTCATGGATGGTTTCTCTGGGTACAATCAAATAAAAATGGCACCTGAGGACATGGAGAAAACGACCTTCGTCACACAGTAGGGCACGTTCTGTTACAAAGTTATGCCATTTGGGTTGAAAAACGCTGGGGCAACTTATCTGCGCGCCATGGTAGCTCCATTTCACGACATGATCCTTCATGAAATAGAGGTCTATGTGGATGACATGATAGCCATATCTCAAACTGAAGAGGAGCATCTGGACCATCTGCAGAAACTATTTGAAATACTGAAGAAATACAAGCTAAGGTTGAACCCGAGTAAATTCACATTTGGAGTGAGGTCCAGTAAACTCCTAGGCTTCATCGTCAGCAGTAAAGGTATAGAAGTGGACCCTAAAAAGGTAAAACCAATACAAGAAATGCCTGATCCTCGCACCGAGAAGGAAGTCAGAGGATTCTTAGGACGGCTAAACTACATCTCCAGATTCATTTCTCACCTAACCGCTACTTGTGAACCAATCTTCAAATTACTGAAGAAATATCAAGTGTTGGATTGGAACGACGACTGCCAGGCTACCTTCGACAAGATCAAAAAGTACCTTCAACAGCCTCCTGTTTTGATGCCTCTAGTTGAGGGAAGTCCTTTAATTATGTATCTAAATGTCTTGGAAAATTCAATGAGGTGTGTTTTGGGGCAGCATGACTAGTCTGGCCGAAAAGAGTATGCAATATACTACCTGAGCAAAACGTTTACCCACTGTGAAACCAGATATTCACTACTCGAGAAAACTTGTTGCGCTCTAGCATGGGCTTCTCGTCGACTAAGACAATATATGTTGACCCATACTACCTTATTGATATCCAAGATGGATCCAATTAAATACATATTCAAGAAGCCCACCCTCTCTGGAAGAATAGCAAGATGGCAGATGATCCTGACTGAATACGACATTCAATACACTACCCAAAAAGTAATAAAAGGCAGTGTGCTAGCCGATCACCTCGCTCATCAAGCTGTGGATGACTACCAGTCCATGAAATTTGAGTTCCCGGATGAAGACATCATGTTGGTAAACAATTTTGAAGAACTCAGACCATATGACAAACCTGAACAAGGATCCCGATGGACCTTGGTTTTTGGCGGAGCTTCCAACGCACTCGGCAATGGCATAGGTCCTATGGTCATATCCCCTGAAGGACGTCATACTCCCTTCACTACAAGACTTTGTTTCAACTGTACCAATAATATGGCGGAATATGAAGCGTGTATTATAGGTCTCAAAGCCGCCATAGATTTGGGAATCAAGTCCTTAAGGGTATTTGGAGATTCAGCCTTAGTCATCAGTAAGATCAAGGGACAATGGGACACGAGGCACCCTAATCTCATCCCCTACAGAGAACATGTGTTGACATTAATCCCACATTTTAAGGAAATTACCTTTGAGCACTTTCCACGAGAGGAAAATCAACTAGCGGACGCGCTAGCCACTATGTCATCCATGTTTAAAATTAAGTGGGATAACGAGGCTCCCTAGATCACCATTGAGCGGATGGATGAACCAGCTTACTGTCACGAGATCGATACTGAAGAAGTAGTAGACAAGCTTTGGTTCCATGAAGTTAAGAGGTATCTTGAGGCCCAAGAGTATCCGGAGGGAGCTTCAGTCAATGATAAGAAGTTCTTGAGAAGATTCTCTGCTAAGTTCTTCCTCAGTAATGGCATTCTCTATAAGCGCAACCACGACTCTACTTTGCTTCGTTGCATAGACAAGAGTGAGGCAGACAAGATCATGGCTGATCTACATGAAGGCACTTTTGGCACCCATTATAGTGGGCACACGATGGCTTAAAAATCCTACGGGCGGGGTACTAATGGTCTACCATGGAAGCAGATTTCCATCAACATTCACGAACCTGTCACAAGTGTCAAATCTATGCTGACAAAGTACATGTGCCTCTAGTTCCTCTAAATGTCCTGACTGCTCCCTGGCCATTCGCGATGTGGGGCATCGACATGATTGGAGAAGTCAAACCTACAACTTCTAATTGAAATTGCTTCATCTTGGTTATCATTGACTACACGAAGTGGGTTGAGGCAACTTATTTCGCTTCTGTTACCAAGAACATTGTGGCCCGATTCATCAAACAGAATCTCATCTGTCGATATGGTATGGTATCCCGGAGAGAATCATTACGGATAATGGTACAAGTCTCAACAATACTATGATTACCGCACTATGAGTACAATTCAAGATCCAACACCATAATTCTTCTCCTTACCAGCCAAAGATGAATGGCGCTGTCGAAGCCTGAAATAAAAACATCAAGAAGATCATGCAAAAAATGACAGTGACCTACAAGGACTGGTATGAGATTTTACCATTCTCTCTCCACGGTTACCGTACCAGGGCGCACACATCAAAAGGGGCAACTCCCTTCTTCTTCGTATACGCCATGGAAGCTGTTCTACCAATTGAAGTCCAAATACCTTCTCTGAGAATCATAAAAGATGCAGGGCTGAATGAAGATGAATGGATTCAAACTCGACTTGACCAGCTAAACTTAATTGATGAGAAGAGGCTTACGGCTGTCTGTCATGGTCAGATGTACCAAAAACGTATGATCAAAGCTTTTAACGAGAAGGTCAGACGTCAGGTATATCGAGTTGGTGATTTGGTAATCAAGTGTATCATATTGCCACAAGGTGATCCCAGGGGAAAATGGAATCCTACATATGAAGGACCATTTGTGATCAAAAGCATATTCTCTGGTGGAGCAATGATCTTAACCACTATGGATGGCGACGACCTTCTGCATCCTGTAAACACGGATATAGTCAAAAGATACTACGCATGAATAAAGACCCGCTAGGTCGAATGGCCCAGGAAAAAATTAGGGCATCCCGGCAAACCGAAAAGGTTCGAGCAAAAATTAGGGATAAAATACAAAATAAATCTGTACACCCGACAAGCTGAAAACCTGAAAGGGCGGCTTGGGTAAAAAAGGGTATCCCGGTGGACTGAAAACCCAAAAGGGAGGTCCAGGAAAAAGCTAGGGAATTAAAGCGTATGACTATGTCCCATTGAATCACCTTACCGACAACCTTCAGTATCGACTGACAAACTCAAACAGTTCTAATCAATCCAATCAGCTTCGGACAAAGCAGCAAGTGGACGAGACGCTCAGAGACATGAAGGATATAACAGATTGAGAACCCCATGGGATTATTTCACATATCTATCTATTATTTGTATCAATTTTCATTTTCTACGACGACATTCCCTTACTAGGATGTTCGTCTCGTTGTACAAAAAATACTTTTTCAAGTTAATACAAAGATATTCCTTTGAAAGTGCAAAACTATCTGTTTTTCTTTTATTTCCGTGTTTTGTTTGCAAAAACGTCCAATGATTATTTTTGATCATATGCATATGAACGTGATTACTATTTACAAATGAGCAAAAAAAGGGGGAATAGAAAATAGAAAGACAATCATTAATGGCTTTAAGAAATAGGACAATATGTATAGACCATTCCATAAAATCCCTCGCAGGTACTTTTTCCAGCAAGAGCCGAAAACGGGACATCCCACTATAGGATCGCTAACGTATCTCCAGTATTCATCCTAATGGTATCAAGTGCTCTCACAACCACGGCAGAACAAAACTTCCAGTTACCGCTCCAAATATTCCCCAGTGAAAGTCGCCCGGTTTCTCAGGATTCCCCAGCAGGATTTCACGAGGTCCACAAGCAATGCACGGCGTTTCCCTTCCACAACAAATTTTATTTATCTAATAAATGGAAACTCATCCATCAACGCTTCAACTTCAAAATATGAAGACTTACACTCCTCATTCCCAACAGTACTCATGGATTTATTTTCCCCGACTCCAGCAACACTATGGCATAACAATTAATGTGTCCATACATTACATTCATACGTCATAGCATTGACAACACATATGCATACAATGCGATCTCATTTATTTTGAGAAGCATCATTATACCATGCATTTCATACATCATGGCATTGCATGCAACTAACCCTTCACCTTTTCAGGAAAGATCAATCAACAGAAAATTATCGTCAAATTTTTGACAAGTCAATTATAGATCAATTCCCGAAAAAGGACTGGTCGACCATCTACCTAAAATATATTTCCTTCAGACCCCTGCCGGTTTAGTTTAAATCTCTCAACGGTTTATTATGATTCTTTTTCATAGACGTTCGCTCTGGTTCAGACGTTTTCCCTGGTTCAGATAAATCTCTCAATGATTTGTTATGATTCGTCTCCAGATCCCTGCCGGTTCATTTTAAATCTCTTAACGATTTATTATGAATCTTTCCCGCAACCGCTCTCTCCGGTTCATACATTTTCTCTGGTTCAGATAAGTCTCTCAATGATTTGTTCTGATTCTTCTCCAGATCCCTGTCGGTTCTGTTTAAATCTCTCAAAGGTTTGTTCTAATTCTTGCCAGCAGACGCTTGCTATGGTTCAGACGTTTTCCCTGGTTCAAATAAACCTCTCAATGATTTGTTCTGATTCTTCTATAGATCCCTACCATTTCAGTTTAAATCTCTCAAAGGTTTATTCTGATTCTTTCCCGCAGACGTTTTCTCTAGTTCAGATAAATCTCTCAATGATTTGTCCTGATTCTTCTCCAGATCCCTGTCGGTTCAGTTTAAATCTCTCAATGGTTTATTCTGATTCTTTCCCGCAGACATCTTCTATGGTTCAGATTAACCTCTCAACGATTTATTCTGATCCTTCTCCAAATCCCTGCTTGGTTCAGATAAATCTCTCAACAATTTATTCTGATTCTTTCCTAGTAGGCACTTTCTCTGGTTCAGATAAATCGCTCAAAGATCTACTCTGATTCTCTCCCGTTAAAGAATATTCAAGACCTCTTTTGGTTCAGTTTAAACCTCTCAACAGTTTTTCCTGATACTTTCCAAATGAACATTTCTGGTTCAGATAAATCGCTCCAAGATTTATTCTGATTCTTCCCAGTCAAACAACATACAAGACTTCTCCTACTTTCAGATAAATCGCTCCAAAGATTTATTCTGATTCTTTTCCAGTTGAAATCAAGTTCATACTTAGTCCATGTTCTATCAACAGTCTGCTTTGGATGGCATCTACAAGCCCATCTCCGGCAAATCTCCCCCATTCCTCCAAATGGCATCTATAAGCCCATTCACAATTCATCTTCGATTGCAAATTTCTGGGTACTCTAGTGTTCAATCATCTTCCACCTTCAAGTCACTAATGACGGATCCGCCAATCTAACTTTTCATGTTTAAGAAGATTGAACAGGAGCAGCTATTGTACCCCAAAATTTAACCTCTCGTTTATCAAGTAATTTCTCACAATCCTTTGGTTCAAGACTGCACTAGGGTTGATCAGCTCAAGACACCTCCTCAAGCTCTGATGATTGAAAATTAGGGTTTTTTATTGCACAAGGATAATATGAACTTTTAATTTCTCAAGTTTCAAGTCTTGGATCACATTTTTGCTTAGTCAATTGATCAGTTGACCTAAAAATCAACTATATTGGAGAAAAAGTCAACTGTGGTCAATTTACAGTCAAACTTCATAATTTTTATCCATATCAACATTGTGAACTCATATATGTCATTTGATCAAGTTTGGACCATAATTCCTCAAGAAATCAGATCAGATCATCAAAAGGGCAAAATGGTCAAAATTAGGGTTTTTACTAAGAAAAGGCAATTTCTGATTTTTGACCTAGCAAATGGTTGATTGGTTGGAAACATGATCTAAAGGTTTCAAATACATCATTTTTACCTAATGATATGACTTAAAACTTCCCTCAAGATCAATTGATTGATAATTGATTTTCAGTTAACTAATCAAAAGTGAACTGCACACTGAAAAGTCAAACTTTGACTTTTTGGTCAAAATCAAGTGTCAAAGATAACAATTTATAAAAACATGTCAAGATTTTGAAAATTGTTCATCAAGAAATCAAAAAGTCAATATTTCATTTTGAAAAGTCAAAGTTTCCAAACATAGAAATTTTTCTAAGTGTTGAAAACTTCATATGTTTTCACAACTTTGAGCCAATTTTTCACCATAATGCAAGATGGTTCAAAGGAAACTTTCAACATGAAAGTTGTAGATCTCAATGAGACATAAAACATTGCTGAACATAACTCCTCCTAGAAATTTATGGATTTCAAGTTATTAATCCATGAAATCATGGTCATAAAGCTAAAACACAGTGAAATTTGGAGCATTTTGGTCAGGATTTTGACCTAACTTCTGGGCCAAGTTTCACATAGTTCCAATTGGATTTTGCAAAAGTTATTCAAAGATGGGTTGTATAGCACATTACAAGCTTTCTAAAATGTCAAAGAACTCCTTGAGATCATTTTTGAGCAAGGAGAATCGAAGGCAAGAAGTTAGGGTTTCAAGTTGTTTTACAAGTCAGAATTTGTGATGCACAATGAACCAAATCCATAGCCATGCGGTATAATACCACTATTCAGGCCTTCTAACTTGTGTATCTATCTTTAATCAGAAGATTACACAAACGTTATGGCTATTATCCATTAAATCCAAGCTTTGTCTAAGTTAACTTGCCATTTTTGGAAGAAAGGCAAGACTTCCGTTTTGGAAAAGTATGCTTTTGCAAATGTTAACCCTTCTTGAGCCTCTCAATGGATCCTTCTGCACACACAACATCTACAAGTTATAAGAAAGCTTGGTTAAAGTTCAACCACTCTACAATAGCATGGTACAAGCTTTGGGAAGATGTTTGTCATGTTTGCTTTAAAAACAAGTAAAGGTTTTACAACATGTAAATTCAAATTCTAACTTGTTGTAGAACACAAAACCTATTGCCTATAAAAATACATACACTATTTGCAAGATAACACACGCATGTATAAGCCCTTAAACTCACTCAAACCCTCAAAAACTCAGATTGCACAAAAAACTCCATTTTTATGCAGAAACTGACCTTACATTCCTATCTCTCAAATTACTCATGCGTTTCCTCTCCAAACCATTCAAAAAGTTCCTAAACATCATTTTCAAAATACTTTCAAAAACCACACAAAGCACATTTTCAAATAAAAGCAAGTGATCTAGCAAGCAACTAAGATCCCGTAGATAACTATGGATGAAAAGGGTGCTAATACCTTCCCTTTTCATAATCTACCCCTCAAACTCAAGAAAACATCTCTAAAGGTCTTTCCTGTTCTTTTCATCCTTTCCTTTTGGATAAAACAAAAGTTGGTGCCGACTCTTGCTAACCGCAACATTTGTGATAAAACGCAAAACAACCAAGTCAGTTCTCCCACCGCGTTACAGTAGGCACTAAAGTTCGCAACCGCTATCAATTTTTGTATACAACAGTTATAGCCAAAATACACAAATTTTAAAAGAGGTTCCTATAGAGTACCGTATATGTTTAAGGCGTTAATACCTTCCCTTTGCATAACCAACCCTCGTACCTAGATTTCCCCCCCTTTCTTTTTGGGTTATTCGCTATTTTCTCATTCCTTTGGAAACAATAAAGCGTTGTGGTGATTTGTGTTAGATTTGTACGAGTTAAGTCAATCCAATGTCTTAGTCTCAACATTTCTACTACTACAGAAAAATGGCGACTTCACTAGGGAAAGATCGACAAAATGTTGGTCCATCTCTAAGTGAATTGAGCCTATCTTTATTTAGTTGTGTATGTGCTATTATTTTTTGTATATTTATTTGTCTGGTTTTTTTCTCGTTTTTAGGGTGCTTGGTGATCTTTCATAAGTTCTCTACCCGGACTTGGGCAAACTTAAGATAGGACGGGCGGTATAGTCTTGTTAACTTTGAGGGAGTAATCCCAAAGAAGGAGACATGAGATACCCCACTCAGTGGAGGCCCCTTTGACTGTAGTATCATTTATCGAGTAATCAGGAAGACATGCTGGTTTTCACCTGGGAGCTTGCTGAAACTGAGGACCGTAGAACCCTTAACCCATCATTGCCTTTTAGGTGTAATGCGGAAAATATGACGGTGTAGTGCGGAAACTATGACGGAGTAATCCGGAAATGGTTGTCACGTGATACTACACTCAGACGAGTTTTTCCTGAGAATATTACTAATTACCAAGTTAATCGGGATTTTGGTAATATCCGAAGGAAGGATGTAGACTCTGGGAACCTTTTAGGACCTTGTTCGGAAGGTGATAAATTATTAGTCCATACCTTGTGGGCAGTAACTTTTACTGCATAATCGTGACGTCGAACCTATGAACCCCCATGTTGGTGATGTTGTGAGTGATTGTTGCATCATGCATTCACGCACCCATGAGCATCCTTTAAAACATTTTGTTTCAAGGGACTTAAAGTTGACTTTTTACGAATATCTCAGGTACTGTTTGACCATGGATTCTGGAAAAAGAAAGACTCGGAAGTACAGTTTCAAGAATCCTAAAATAAATGAATTGATGAGTCTGATTCCCGAGATCGAGAGTTCTACATATTTTTGGAAGAAGTATGGACCCATCGTGTCTCTTATGAAGCTCAGGATGAAGGAGGGTATTTTTTCTGCTTTAGTCCAGTTCTATGATCCGATGTATCGATGTTTTACTTTCCCTGATTATAAGTTGATGCCTACATTGGAGGAGTATTCTTACCTACTGGGTTTACCTGTTACCGATTGTGTCCCTTTCACCGGTTTTTTGGGAGATCCCAAGTCTCATGAGATTGCTGCCATGATTCATTTGGGCAAGTCTGAGATTAAGGCCAACATGACTACCAAAGGAGGAATCAGAGGATTACCCGCTCAGTTTTTATTAGAGAAAGCTTACTACTTTGCTAGGATAAAGAGTACAGTTGCGTTTGAGGCTATCTTTGCTCTACTTACCTATGGGTTGTTCTTATTTCCTAACGTCGATAAATTTGTGGATGTCAACGCCATTAGGATCTTTCTGATTGGGGATCCGGTTCCTACGTTATTAGGAGATGCTTATTATTCCATTCATCTTCGGGATTTTTATCATAGAGGGATGATTAATTGTTGCACGCCTTTGTTATATCAGTGGTTTATTTCTCACTTACCTTAGTTTGATGCTTTCTGGGACATCAATAAGGAACCTCGTTGAGCACCAAAGATTATAGCTCTCACTCATTATGACATTGTTTGGTATTATCAGGCTTATTATGATGTGGAGATTGTCGATAGTTATGGAACTTTCCCCAACGTCCCTCTTCTTGGTACAAAGGGAGGAATTAACTTTAATCTCGTTCTCGCACATCGTCAACTCGGATATCCGATGAGAGACAAGCCAAATGGTATTCGTCTGAGTGGTTTCTTTCTCAAAGACGGAGAGGATTATAAGGAAGCTAAGGAGGAAATTGCAAAGGCTTGGCGCCATATTCACAGGAAGAGTAGAAAACACTTGGGACCAAGAGGAGTTGTTTCTTTGGAACCTCATCTCCGGTGGTTACAAGCAAGGGCAATTCAGTTGAAGATGCCATATTCTCGTGAAGATCCTGTACCTAATATGTTTGTGAAGACTACTCCTCCCATTTTATATGATGTGGAAGAACTTCAGCTTGCCCTAGTTAGGATACAGCCGGAGAAAGAAGCATAGAAGAACAAGTGTCAGACCTTATAGATGTCCTACCAAAGAGAATTGAAAGAGAAGGATGACTTGATTGAGATTCTCGAGAATCATGCTGTGGAGATGATGGAGAGGCGAGAGGATTTATTTTCCTCTAGAGCTCAGTCCGGACCTGGTTGCTCACTTCCTGACTCGGGTGATTGGAAAGAAGTCGCTGGTAGGTATGCAGAAGAGAACAAGTTGTTGAAGGCTCAGATTGCAAGACTCGTTGGAAAGTGTCAGTGCGTGGAGAGATCTTTATCATCTTTGCCTCCTTAAGATTTTAGATTTTGTCTTTATTCTCTTGTCCTTAGGATTATTCAAAATTGTACTAACAGTTGTAATCCATTCTAAGGTTATTATAATGAAATTTTCAGTATGTGTTAGTACTTTAATGTTTGCAAATCGTCTATAATTCTTTGAGTCCCTTGAAATATTATTAATAATGATAAACAAATCATGTGCATTGCATATAATGCATAATTATTGCACATAATTCTTGCATTTTTGTTTATACCCAGGTGTCTTACTAAGTTTCTCTACTTTGTTCAACAAGTTGTCTCACCGATATAATACTCAGGCTAATTCCAGGAAGAAAATGGAGAATCTTGAACAAGAGAATCGCGATCTGCATGAAGAAGTTACTGCTTTGAAGGCCGATATGGCTAATCTGACTGCTTTAATAGAATCATTGGTGGCTGCTCAGAATCAGCCACCACTTGTTCCTCCGTCTGCTCAGCCACAACAAAAATGGTCGCTTTCGAAGTTCTGTCAGTTCCCATTTTCGTTACTCCAGTTATTGCTTCTCAAAACAGTATGCCTCAGGGTTACCCGTGGGGAATGCCTGAAAATTTCATACTGGAAGGTTACAATCTTAATGCTCAAGTTGCTCCATTTGCTCAAGCTGCTACTATTCCTGCACCTCCTATGGTGCATGTTACTCCTGCTGCTAAAAATGAGATCCATTATACTGCACCTCATATGGTGAATGCTATGCCGTTTGTTAATGATGAATTTTATCATCCTATTCCTCCACCGAGTGAAAGTGTGGGTTTCTATGGCCGATTAGATGATTTTTAAGATCAGTTTAATGAGATGCAGAAGGAAATGAAGGCTCTTCGGGGAAAAGAATTATTCAAACAGAACATCGGTGGACTCTACTTAGTTCATAATGTAAATGGGCCAACAAAGTTTAAAATGTCGGAATTTGAGAGGTACAAGGGCAACTCTTGTCCTCGTAACCACCTAGTGATGTATATCAGAAATATGTCCACCCATACTAATGATAAATGTTTGATTTTTCATTTCTTCCAGGATAGTTTAACCGGTGCCACTTTGAAGTGGTATATAAGTTTGGACAGTAGAAATATCTGCACCTTCAATAATATAGGGAAGCCTTTATCAAACAATATATGTAAATTATATTCATGGCACCTGACAGTGACCAATTAAGAGCAATAGCTCAGAAAGACAAAGAGTCGTTCAAAGAATATGCGCAGCATTGGCGCGAGATAGCTACCCAGGTGGTACCCCCGATGGGAGAACAAGAAATGACCAAGGTCTTCCTGAAAACCCTTGGATCATTTTATTATTAAAGGATGGTCCCCAGTACACTGAGTGATTTAACTGAGATGGCGAGAATGGGTGTTCGTCTAGAAGAAGCTATCAAGGAAGGGCGCTTAACAAAAGACGAAGGGAAGTCATCATACGGGTTTTCTTGAAAGAAAGAAAGTGAAATGAATGCTATCATTGAGGAAAGGAAGATTAGACCACCTAGAAGACATCATCGATACCAACAACAGGTTGGTTCTATAACTCTAGTCGTCAATGTAGCTCCATCTATTGCTTCCTATCAGAGACCACCTCCTCAGGAAATCAAGGACAAAGTCAGAAGAGAGAAGCTTTTGAATCTATTCTAATGAGATATGCAGAGTTATTCTCGACTTTGATTCAGACCAAGCCTCCCCCTGCTATACCTTCACCTTTACCCTGGTATTATAAGGCAAATCAGACATGTGCTTTTCATTAAGGAGCCCCAGGGAACAACATCGAAAGTTGTTATCCATTGAAATCTGAAGTGCAAAAGATGGTGAGATCTGACCTCCTATCCTTTAAAGATGTTGGTCCTAACGCGAAATATAATCCTTTTCCTAAACATGGAGGTGCAAATGTTGTAAATATGGTTGCTGATTGTCCTGGGGACTTCTGAATTTTTGATATCAACCTGGTTAGAAGGGATTTGGTGAAGATGCATGCTGATCTCTGTGAACTCAGATATTAAACATACGACCATGTTGGTTGTAGTATTTACAGTATAGATATCCAGGGATGCGATAAAATAAAAGTTAATCTTCAAGAAATGATGGACGAAGATCTTATTCATATAATCAGGCCAAGGGCTGAGTACGAAGAAGATGTGAATATGGTTTATAGATGTCCCAGTGAATTCCGAATTTTTTATGTGAAATAAATGAATGAGGATTTGGTGCAGCTGCACGCTACATTCTGTCACATGGATGGCCAAGAAGAACACCATTACGGGTCTTGTCAGATCTGTTGTAGGGATTCTCGTGGTTGTTCTATCGTAAGAAGATGCATTCAACTGTTGTTGGATAATGGTACTATTAAGGTCTCAAGCAATAGAGATGATTACATTGGGATTAATGTAATTGAAGATTGATCGATCGAGACCATGTCAGATGATGAATATGTTTATGCAGATGAGTTATTTTCTTATGATAAAGATATGTTCTCCAACAATTATTCTGTGATGTCTAAATATTCTGAAGAAGGGGTGAATGTTATTGTGCCATGTTTTTGTGTTCCCGCCCCTATAGAGATTAAGTACCATAGCAAGCCAGTTGTTACTCCAATGGTTATTTTCCTACCTGGTCCTGTTCCATATAAATCAGACAAAGCTTTGCCATATAAATACAACGCGACTATCCTGGAAGATGGTGTGGAAATTCCTATCCAACATTTGTCTGATGTCAAGAATATTGCTGAAGCTAGTCGAGTGACCCGCAGTGGTCGGGTTTTCGCCCCTGTCATTCGAGGGAATGTTAATTATGATAAAAGGGTTGTTGAAAGTACTGAACCTAAGAAAATAGTGGGAGAATCTAGTGGCACTGCTTTGGAAAAGGATGTGGATGACTTGTCAAAAATTATCAAGATTAGTGACTACAAGATTGTCGATCAATTGTTGCAAAATCCACCTAAGATATCCATTCTAGCCTTGCTAATGAATTATTCTACCTATCGAGAATCTTTGATGAGAGTGTTGGATCAAGATTTTATGGAAAGTGATATGTCCCTAGACAAGTTCATCAGTGTTGTGGGAAATATTACATCTTGTAATAACCTGAGTTTCTGTGATGACGAATTACCCGATGAAGGAAGGAACCATAATCTATCTCTCCATATCTCCATGAATTGTAAGAATGACTCTTTGTCCAATGTGTTGATTGACAATGGGTCTGCTTTGAATGTCATAATAAGGAGTACACTCATGAAGCTTAAGTACCAGGGAACTCCCATGCGCCCAAGTGGAATAATAGTGAAAGCTTTTGATGGTTCAAGGAAGTCTGTCATCGGAGAAGTAGATTTTCCTATTCAAATAGGTCCGCACTTATTTCAGATTACTTTCCAAGTTATGGATATTGTTCCCACCTACAGCTGTTTATTGGGAAAACTATGGATCCACAAAGCAGGAGCTATTACTTCAACCTTGCACCAAAAGCTGAAATTTGTTCGTGAAGGAAAGGTGGTCATCATAAATGGAGAGCAATCTTTATTGATATCGCATTTGTCTTCCTTCAGCATTGTAGAAGCTGACAAGCCGCTGTTGGAACTCAGTTCCAAGCTTTGTCCATTGATAATGTAAGGAAGAATGAGAATTTCATAGTGTGATACGGTGGGAGAACTGACTTGAGGTTTTGCGCTTGTGTTTGCAAATGTTCGATTTAGCAAGAGTCGCCACCGAATTTTTATTTTATCCAAAGGAAAGGTCAAAAAGCACAGGAAATACCTTTGAGATGTTTTCTTGGGTTCGGGGGGTAGATTATGAAAAGGGAAGTTGTTAGCACTCTTTTCATCCATGGTTTTCCATGGGCTCTTAGTTACTTGTTTAGATCACTTGCTTTTGCCTTTCAATTGTTTGAAATGGTGCTTTGTGTGTGTGTGGTTTTTGAAAATGCTTTGAAAAAGGAGCCTTGTCTAGGCAACCTTTGTAATGATTCTTGTTTGAATATATACAAAGGTGTGTGTCTTTTTGAAAAGATATTTCAATGTTTTGAAAGTTGTTTTGAAATTGTTTTGAAGTTGTGTTGTGAAGTGTGTTTGAAAATGGCAAGGATGTTTTGCAAGATTTTTGATCAAGTAACTAAGAGTTGTCTACGCTATTTTACTCAAAGATCTTTCTTATGTTTTTAACCCTTTTGATAGTGTTATTTCACCATTGTGTTTGGTGAACAACCTTGTGTTAGGATGTTAAACGGGACAGGCGTGGGTCATCGTATACAATCATTGAAAGAAACTTGTGAGACGCTCTAGCAATTTTGTAAGGGGGGAGATTGTTTTATCAAAGGCAACATCAAGGGTCATCGAGGGACTACGATCTTTGTTTATAGAAAGGACATTTGCTAGAGTGTCTCATATTCGAGGGACATGATTGCATTTTCCGAGGCAACAAGCGAGGTTACCCTAGAGGTGTAAGTGTGAATTGTGTATTGATTTTCATGCATTTATCTTGTATTAGGTCATCTAGCGATTGATTTTGAATCTTCGCATACAAACCCTAATTACTATACAGTATATTGAAAGCGATAAATTGCGGGAATTTAAAGTCTAAGTTATTACAAATAAGTATCCAGGGATGGGGGTACAATTATTTACAAATGGGGATGAGTCTTATCAGAATAATAATGTCCAAGTATTATGTGTTACAACCAAATCGAACTGTCGCAATTCAATGCAAGATTATAACAAATTGTAAGATAAAGGAAATCAAAGAAATATGAGATGCATGTATTTATTCACAAATGAACAGATAAAATTTAACCTAATAAAGATTAAGATATTATTATTATTTTATGTATTTTTTATGAATTATGTAAAGGAATAGTTTTAAAAGAAAGAAAAATTATTTTAATCAATGTTTAAGATTATTTATGTATTTTTTATTAAATGTAACAAATAATAAGGAAAACTATATTAAGAAAATTTATACAAAATTTTAATATATTTTTTATATTTAACAAAAGAGAAAAAGAATTAGATTATTAAAAATGAAAATAAAATGATAAAAAAGTATTAGTTCAACAAAATGGAATTTAAAAAGATGATGGGCCTTATGAGCTTGTGGCCCAAAATAGAAAATGAAGAAGAACAAATTAATAAATCAGAAATGAAGAAAGGGGGGTGGGGCGCTGGAAAATGGAGTGGGCCTAAAGTGTTTTGTTTGGGGCGAAGGCCCATCTGAAGTGTTGGGATAATTTTTTAGGGTTTGCTCATTTGATTAGGGTTTGTAAACAACGGCGCCTCCTTCTCTTCTTCTCTGTTTCTCTTCCTCGTTCTCAAACCATGGTTCTGACACTCCTTTCATGCCTTAGCCACCGGAGCACCACCCTACTCCATTCTCTACCTTCTCTTTACAGCGGCCTAGGGTTCTTGCTTGTAAACGATATGATTTCGTTTCAAACGTGTTTTAGGAATTTTACAGTTCTGTTTTCGTTTTGCTCTTGCATGTTTTAATCTATGGTTGTTATGATGTTTACATGTAGTGAAAGTGGTTGAGAAAATGTTTACCTTGAGCGTTTTGCATCTGAAAAGTGAGAGAGGGAGGTTGAGCTGGCTGGTGCCGCTCCCATGAGGCTAGGCGGAAGATGGAAATGATGGTGTTTCTTGTATTTTTGTTGTTCTTTTGATTATGTTGTTTGATGATGATGAATCTGAAAACTTGCTTGAAACTTTTGCTTGCTTTTATTTCTTGTTGATGATGAAGGATATACTTCTGAAATTCTTCCTTTCTCTTTGATATGTTAATGATGATTTGAAATCACCTCTGAAACTATTTGTTCTTTCACTTCTGAAATGCTCTTCTTATTCTTTGTTAATGATGAACTTGGTTTCTGAAATAATTTGCTCTTTGTTTGTACTGAGTTTGATGATGAATTTAGCTTCTGAAAACTGCTTATCTGAACTGAGTTTGATGATGAATTTGGTTTCTGAAACCCTATTGTTGCTTTCACTTCTGGAACGCTCTTCTTTTCTCTTTGATAGGTTAATGATGATTTGAAATCATTTCTGAAACTATTTGTTCTTTCACTTCTGAAATGCTCTTCTTCTTCTTGGTTATGTTGATGATGAGTGATGAAATCACTTCTGAAACTATTTTTTGTTGGCTTGTTTTGAATTTGTATGCTATGTTGGTGTTTTGCAATTTGATTTGCAGTTGGTATTTCAGGCTTGTTGTGCTTGTTTGAGTTTGTGGTTGTCTTTGGACAAGTTGCGGTAGTTTGGTTATGCAGATTTGAGCTGGCTACAGTTATGCAGGTTGGGAAGTTTTGGTTTGCAGGCTTGCAAGTTTGCAAGCAGGTTATGCTGTTTTTTGGGCAAGCAGGCTTGTGAGTTTGAGTTTTGGAAACAAGCTTGAGTGTTTGTAAGGCAGGTTGTTTGTTTGGCCCGTGAGCAGGTTTTCTTGTTTTGAGAACAGGCTTGCAGGTTTTATGTTTTGGTATGCAGGTTTGCTTGAGTTTTTCAAGCTTGGCCTTTGTTCTGTTTGTGGTTTACAGACTTGCTTGTTGGTGTTTGGAGTTTTGCAGTTTTGGTAAGTATTCTGCAATAGTCTTTTTATGCAGATTTGAGCTTGTTTGATTGTATTCTGCAGTTTTGGAAGCAGGCTTGAGTATTTGTAATACAGGTTTTAGTTGTTTTTTGGCCCCCCTTGGACTACAGTCTCCTCTTTATATCTTTTGTTTTCTTTTTTGTCTTGAAAAAATAGCCTGCTTTTTGCCCAAACTGCAAACTTTCACTGAGGTTCTCTCTTTCTCCCTCTCTCTCTAAGCACTTTTGCTTATTTTATATAATTCTGAAAAGTTTTGCCTAGGTTGGAAAATGATGATGGCTCTAGCAAGCCTCTTGCTTGTAACTTGGTTTATCTCTCTGCATTGTGTACTTTGTTTCCATATTTTCTGCATTGTGTACTTTGCTTCCATATTTTCTGCATTGTATACTTTGCTTTGACAGTTTTGTAACTCAGTTTGACATTAAGTTTGGTTAATGCATTTGTAGTTAGCTTGCCATGCTTGCTCATGCTGACAAGGTTAACTAATGCAGTTTGAAACTCAGTTTGCAGTACCCTTTGCTTTGCCTTGCAACTTGCCTATGTTTTTGCATTTTGAATTAATTATATGCTTACAATTTATATCTTTTATTTTTCTCTCTGAACTGAGAAGAGCGATCTTTTTGTGATTTGCAGAGAGGAAAATAAAATATGATGAACATAACATTTCTGATTCCGACCGACAAACATTAATGATGATTTTTCTTTCTTCCTTTTCTGCTTGAAAATTCTTATACTAATTTCTTTTTCTCTGTCTTTTGCAGGTAAGTAACAGTTGGATGATGGAGGACGCAGTAGAAAGTCAAAGATCTCAAGAGATTTAGGCTTAGATTTATTATTTTTTTTCATTTATTGTAAACAAATATTATTGTAAATACTGTAAGTTGTAAATTTACAATATTCAGATAAATTTTGTAACAATATTTGAAAATAATAAAAAAGTCTTTGTCAAATATCATTCAATCTTTCCTTGCATTGTTTATTTAATTATTTAAGACTCTTAAATCAAAATAATTGGAACTCTATCCCAATAATTTTAATTCAGATAAAATAAATAATCAACAAACTTTACAGTCTCGTAACCTTGCATTACTCACAATACGCCTAGTATTCCAATTAATACACGCATTGTACAGTTAAACAAACTAAGCATTCCAATAAACGGTAAACCTTTCACTCCACTTAATCAAGCAGATGCCTTAATGTTCCAAACAAAAGTCTCAACTTTTATCCCAAATAATTAGTTTTTTTGAGAAACGACCAGTAATCTTGAACAAGCGTGTAACAGTTAACTGAATTTATGAGGATTCAGTTTCTTCTGAGAAATACGAGCGAAAACCCTAATTCCGGATTTGTTGTCAAAGAAAAGTCTGCTTGATCAATTCCTGAGCCAATCTTTAAAAAATCAGAGAAAACCCTAATTCTAGATTGACTGATAAAGAAAAGTCTGTTTGACCGATTCTTGAGCTATTCTCAAAAATAAGAGAAAACCCTGGGGTTGTGATTTCTTGTGAAAAAAAGGGAGGGCAAATTTTGGGGTACAACAGTTTCCCCTGTTCAATCTTCTTGAACCCGAAGAGTTAGATTGGCAATTTTTCCGTTCGCGACTCGAAGGTAAAAGATGATTGGACACTAGAGTGCCCATAAATTTGCACTCGTCAAAGCATAGTTGAGGGAATGGGCTTAAAGATTCCATTTGGAGATGTGACAGAGTCCTGTCGGAGATGGGCTTAAAGATGCCATTCAAGAATGTTTGTTGAACTGTATGTTGTAGGTGAAAGGGTGAGTATCAGAAAGGTATCAGTGTTTGGAACATCTCTGAGCTAGGGGTCTGAATAAGCAATATATTAGCATCCGTGTTTGGAGTATCCGTAAACTGTTTTCAAAAGTTGAATCTGAACAAGCGATAGATTGACATCCATGTTTGGAAGCACCCGTAAACTGTTTTCAGAAGTTGAGTCGAAGCTTGATAATCTTATCCTGAAAAGGGTAAAATATTAGTTGAAACACAAAGTTATGTTGCATGAAATGTATGATGCAATATATGTGTTATGTCAATGTTTATGATATGTGATTGCAATGAATGCGCATGTAAGCTGATTAGCCGTCTTGCTGAGGAAGGTAAATCCTGGATAGCTGGAGATAATAAAATCTTTGACCGCTGTCGGGGAAAATAAATCCTTGACTGCTGCCGGGGATTGAAAATCCTTTGATCGTTGAAAATGAGAAGTCCTGGGACCACTGTTGAAGAGTATATGTATCTTCAAGCTTTTTGACAACCTTTACGGGGAGAAGTTATACTGCTGGGGAGAGTCAGGAGTTTGGGTTGTATGCCAATCTACTGGGGATTCCTATTTTGTTGTTTGAGGAGAACTCCGCTGGGGAATATCTGAAAATTCTATGAGGAATCGAGAATGAGAGTCTTCATTCTGCTTGGGGAATTTGTGCCGAGGAATCAAGAATGAGAATCTTTGACCTGTATGGGATTTGAAATTCTGACAAATTCATGCTGAGAGTAAAGAAAACTCTGGAGAATCAAGGACGAGAATCTTGATTTTGTTGGGGAGTAAGAACTCTGTGGGGAATAGCCATACTATTGAAGAGTAGCTATCTTGTTGGAGGGGCTTATTCCTGTTTGGAAGAAGTTCAGAAGTCAAGTCGTATGTCACTTTGAGAATGAGAATCTTCATTTTGTCGGGAATATCAGGAAGTTGAATTGTATACCACTTTGAGAATGAGAATCTTCATTTTGTCGGGGAACATCAGGAGGTTGGGTGTATGCCAATCTACTGGGGAAGCAAAAATGAGAATCTTCATTCAGGTCTTGGGTCAGAAGTTTGGGTGTATGCCAATCTACTAGGGTTTTAAGGATGAGAATCTTCATTCTGTTAACGGTATAAGGAGCTTGGGAGTATACCAATCTTCTGAGGTTTCAAGGATGAGAATCTTCATTCTGTTAACGGTTAACTGTTATCTGGTCAATGTCCAGGTTTCACAGTGTTGTATTTCTATCTGGTCGTAATCTAGGCTTCACAATAACTTGTTGAGCTGTTATCCGGTCGAATCTGGGCTTCACGGCTTGTGTTAAAGATATACCACTATCTGGTCGACTCTAGGCTTCGTAGTATTCTTGGCTGCTATCTGGTCGTAATCCAGGCTTCACAGAAACTTGCATTGCTATCTGGTCGTAATCCAGGCATCACAATAACTTGTTGGGGATTAAACTATTATCTGGTCAAATCCGGGCTTCATAGCTTGCTCTTAGGAGATACCAATATCTGGTCGTAATCCAGGCTTCGCGGTAGTCTGATATTGTTATTCGGTCATAATCCGGGCTTCACAATATGCTGTAGAGATCAAGATACTATTCGGTCGTACCCGGGCTTCATAACTTGAATTTTGTGAGAATTTGATCTTTGACGACCGTAACTTCCAACAGGTGATGAAGGAATCTTTGATGATCGTAACTTCCAACAGGTGATGAAGGAATCTTTGACGACCGTAACTTCTAACAGGTGATGAAGGAATCTTTGACGACCGTAACTTCCAACAGGTGATGAAGGAATCTTTGACGACCGTGACTTCCAACAGGTGATAAAGGAATTTTTGACGACCGTAACTTCCAACAGGTGATGAAGGAAATTTTGACGACCGTAACTTCCAACAGGTGATGAAGGAATTTTTTTGACGACCGATCAATCTGCGTATGTCATGAACATCATTGAAATGTAATTTGTTTTGGAAAAAAATCCTTGACAAAATGTTGGGGAAATAAACCCATGATTGCTGGTCTGCTAGAGAGGTGATGAACTTCTCGAGGATTCTTGAATTTCTTTTCAGAAGGATTTCAGAGAGATTCGTCACTTCCCCTAGTATTAAATTCTTGTGGCAACGCCAGGAAACTTTGACTGTATGTAACCCTTTGTTGGGATTGACGCTCAATGCCCCAAGTGACGGTGACGGAGACTTCCCACATGCTACTCTGCATTTGAGAGATCTCTCGAAATCTTGACTGGACTGCCCCAGGTTAACTGGACTTTGAGAGATTTCTTGAAATCTTGACTGGACTTCCCTAGGTTTATTGGATTTTTCCATGCCAAGTCCCCTTTTGTTGATAAGAGATTTTTGCAAATGGAAGTGTCATCCCACTTGAAGTGATTTTGTTCACTGAGAGAGCTTTCGTTCATCGGAACATTCACTGTGTGAATTTCTTTGCTGTCAAATAAATAGCCATATGCAAACAACGATATTCAAATAATGAAAAGTTTATTATTGTCTTGAAAAATGCGTTTTTTAGCAGAAAACTTTTATAAGACAAATTCATCTCAAGATTTAGAGCAAAGTCTTACAGGAGTCAGGATACCTTTTGTAATAGTATGCTTTCGGACTAACCCATGCTTCAATTAGGACTTTTGAAGGGTTGTAACGTAGCTTGGCTCACGATTATAAGAAACAAAGGATAAAGGCTCAAAGTATATTTGTACCCACCCGCTCTTCGTGATGTTCTTCAATCCTAGACTCAGTTAATTGTGCGTCGAACTCTATTCGAATTTGGAACGACGTTTTTGGTGATGGTTCGCACAAGTTGAATTTTTTGGAAGGCAGTCATCATTTTTTTTTGCAACATTTTTTATGTTGTTGAGGATTTGTAATGACCTATTTCTCCTATCATCCCTAATTTTTGCCTGACTGCTCCTGTTTTCGAGATCACTGTCAGCGGGATGCCCCAGCTTTCTTAAGCCTCCTTTGTAGGTTTTGGCTCAGTGGGCTTTTCTTTTTTGAGAGATAATGACTGCCTATGAGATAAAGAACCATCACTGTCTTTTGGTTCCAAAGGAATGTTTTTGATGTCATTCGTTGTATTATGAACTGAGAGTTTGCGACTTCAATGTGCATCCTTTTGAATTAACTGAGAGACTACCCTGCCCCAAGTTTAATCAAAGGTTTCAATTTGTGTTTAAAATATAAAACTTCTACTTCTTTGGCTCGAAGGGGTTGACTAGGGATTATCTTCCTTATAACTCCAGTGTTTAGGGTTTGAAAGAAACGCCTGTACATCGTCAGCAAGGTCTGTTCAAAAGCATACTGTATAAGATTATGGCATTGTTTTGTCATCCTCCCTCTAAAGGCTTGTAGCTTTTTGCAAGAGTTAAATGTCATAAAGAAAGTTGAAAACATAATTCAAGAATAGTGAAAACGAATGGATGAATTCAAGACAAACATATGTAATGTATTAATGAAGCAGAGTTTGACATCAACAAATAATTGTTTGAATAACAAAAGAAATTACAACTTGAAAAATTCAAATGAAACAAAAGTCTCTTAGTTCGAACTTGTCATTTCAGGTAAGAAACCCTCAGCGGAAGATTTTCATCTCGCCATCCGGCATAAATTCCAGCACTCCTCTGTCAATCAAATCTTGGACCTTGTTTTTTAAAGCCCAACAGTCGTCGGTGTCATGTCAAGGACTATAGGAGTGGTATACACAAAGCGCATCGGGGTGATAGCTGGGAGCAGAGGTATTGGGACTCCGAAGAGGATCCTTTAAAGCAATCAGATTGACCTCCAATAGGCGTTTCAGTATTAGAGATGATGGTATGTCAGTCTCATAGAAATGTATTCCAGACGTATTTTTCTTACGCCGATTACCCCGTTGACGCTGGCGAGGTTGTTGCTGGGCTTGTGACCCTGAAGCAAGTTGGGGAGCCTTTCCCTTGTCTTCTTGTCTCAAAATAGGTTAAATGATGACTTGATCTTCAACCCTAGTTGTTTTCCCCACTTGGTTATCTTGAAGTAGCTTGTTGACGAGGACCCTGAGCTCCTCTTGTCTTTGAGCCAGGTCTTGAATGAGAGCCATCTGGCCCACAAGTTGTCCCATCATCTGGATCTTCATTATTGCCAGCTCAATTTGTAGCTCTTCCAACTGATCATTCCTGATGCCACCTGGGTTCCCTTGGACCATGCCCCTTGTGAGGAGAGCTTTCACTTCTTCTTGCCCCTGGGACAGGTTCAAGAACATTTCTTGAAGTTGAGCATTTTGATCCTGAATATCTTTGACAGTCCTCTCTAGAGCCATCTCTATTGAAATAAACAGTAGGAGAATAAGGAAACCTGAAATGGAAAACTTGTCATGATACAATGTATGATATGTGGATGCATGTTTTCAAGAATCTCTCGGGGTAAACACAAGAAAATATTAGAGGTTGAACTTCGAACAACATCTTTGACTGGAGAATTTTGTATCGGTGGATGTCATTCCACAAGAATCAAGCTCACCATGTCAAGTGGGTCATAGCCCTTGATTCAAGTTTGTTGTACTTGATCTTTGACGGTGTTTGTTTAGAGGAGAATGAGTTCTCTTGCCCCTTGGTAGACGTCTGGTTCAACGTGACCCTGCATCAAAGACCCTCGAGATCCTTGAAATGGTTATTGAAAATGCTATGGTATGATGTTATGATGTTATGTAAAGGTATGCAAAAGTAAGCAAGTGTATATACAGATAATCATATTCACACAAAGCAGACAAGTCCTTAGGTTTAGGCTTGCATGGGGTTTGTGGGTAAGTACACTCTTGAAGCTAGTTGGCTCAAACTGTCCTATAGTAACCGGGTTCTAAAGAGCTCAATATCACTGGTTTATTTTCTGTGTTCATTATTTTGGTTTAGCCACTTAACTGGCGACCAAAATATTACAAGAAAACAACCCTCAATGAGTGTAGTATCGAGTATCTACCAACTTCGGACTGCACCAAAGCCGGTCATCTCACTACCCCTAATAAGGCCAAGATGGTCAAGTAAGGTTCTAAGAGTTTGTTAGTGCTTCATGACATCACTCAGCGGCCCCGTATTCTCTTTGATTGACTCAAAGGCTACCGGTACCCACAAATATGTCACACTAACGTAGCCACAGCTTCAACCATGTCGGTATACCCCACACAGTTCCCTCACAGTTTATTGCTACTTACCTAAAAGGTGTCCCCAAATCCGGGTGTAGGATTTAAAACAAACCCAAACAAGGAACCCAAAAAGTAAAGCAATCAAAGCAATCAAAGAAATCAAGGTAAGCATGTAAAGGTGATCTAGAACCCTAAGGTAACCCCCACTTTTAGATTATGTCCCCAGCAGAGTCGCCAGTTCTGTGATACGGTGGGAGAACTGACTTGAGGTTTTGCGCTTGTGTTCACAAATGTTCGGTTTAGCAAGAGTCGCCACCGACTTTTTATTTTATCCAAAGGAAAGGTAAAAAAGTACAGGAAAGACCTTTTAGATGTTTTCTTGGGTCCGGGGGGTAGATTATGAAAAGGGAAGGTGTTAGCACCCTTTTCATCCATGGTTTTCCATGGGCTCTTATTTACTTGTTTAGATCACTTGCTTTTTCTATTCATTTGTTTGAAATGGTGCTTTGTGTGTGTGTGGTTTTTGAAAATGCTTTGAAAAAGGAGCCTTGTCTAGGCAACCTTTGTAATGATTCTTGTTTGAATATATACAAAGGTGTGTGTCTTTTTGAAAAGATATTTCAATGTTTTTAAAAGTTGTTTTGAAATTGTTTTGAAGTTGTGTTGTGAAGTGTGTTTGAAAATGGCAAGGATGTTTTGCAAGATTTTTGATCAAGTAACTAAGAGTTGTCTACCCTATTTTACTCAAAGATCTTTCTTATGTTTTTAACCCTTTTGACAGTGTTATTTCACCATTGTGTTTGGTGAACAACATTGTGTTAGGATGTTAAACAGGACAGGCGTGGGTCATCGTATACAATCATTGAAAGCAACTTGTGAGACACTCTAGCAATTTTGTAAGGGGCGAGATCATTTTATCGAAGGCAACATCGAGGGACTACGATCTTTGTTTATTGAAGGGATATTTTCCAGAGTGTCTCATATTTGAGGGACATGATTGCATTTTCTGAGGCAACAAGTGAGGTTACCCTAAAGGTGCAAGTGTGAATTGTGTATTGATTTTCATGCATTTATCTTGTATTAGGTCATCTAGCGATTGATTTTGAATCTTCGCATACAAACCCTAATTACTATATAGTATATTGAAAGCGATAAATTGCGAAAATTTAAAGTTTAAGTTATTACAAATAAGTATCCAGGGATGGGGGTACAATTATTTACAAATGGGGATGAGTCTTATCAGAATAATAATGTCCAAGTATTATATGTTACAACCAAATCGAACTGTCGCAATTCAATGTAAGATTATAACAAATTGTAAGATAAAGGAAATCAAAGAAATATGAGATGCATGTATTTATTCACAAATGAACAGATAAAATTTAACCTAATAAATATTAAGATATTATTATTATTATTTTATGTATTTCTTATGAATTATGTAAAGGAATAGTTTTAAAAGAAAGAAAAATTATTTTAATCAATGTTTAAGATTATTTATGTATTTTTTATTAAATGTAACAAATATTAAGGAAAACTATATTAAGAAAATTTATACAAAAATTTAATATATTTTTTATATTTAACAAAAGAGAAAAAGAATAAGATTATTAAAAATCAAAATAAAATGATAAAAAAGTATTAGTTCAACAAAATGGAATTTAAAAAGATGATGGGCCTTATGAGCTTGTGGCCCAAAATAGAAAATGAAGAAGAACAAATTAATAAATCAGAAATGAAGAAAGGGGGGTGGGGCGCTGGAAATTGGAGTGGGCCTAAAGTGTTTTGTTTGGGGCGAAGGCCCATCTGAAGTGTTGGGATAATTTTTTAGGGTTTGCTCATTTGATTAGGGTTTGTAAACAGCGGCGCGTCCTTCTCTTCTTCTCTGTTTCTCTTCCTCGTTCTCAAAACATGGTTTTGACACTCCTTTCATGCCTTAGCCACCGGAGCACCACCCTACTCCATTCTCTACCTTCTCTTTACAATGGACTAAGGTTCTTGCTTGTAAACGATACAATTTCGTTTCAATCGTGTTTTAGGAATTTTACAGTTTTGTTTTCGTTTTGCTCTTGCATGTTTTAATCTATGGTTGTTATGATGTTTACATGTAGTGAAAGTGGTTGAGAAAATGTTTACCTTGAGCGTTTTGCTTCTGAAAAGTGAGAGAGGGAGGGTGAGCTGGCCGGTGGCGCTCCCAGGAGGCTAGGAGAAAGATGGAAATGATGGCGTTTCTGGTATTTTTGTTGTTCTTTTGATTATGTTGTTTGATGATGATGAATCTTAAAACTTGTTGGAAACTTTTGCTTGCTTTTGTTTCTTGTTGATGATAAAGGATATACTTCTGAAATTCTTCCTTTCTCTTTGATATATTAATGATGATTTGAAATCAGCTCTGAAACTATTTGTTCTTTCACTTCTGAAATGCTCTTCTTCTTCTTCTTTGTTAATGATGAACTTGGTTTCTGAAATAATCTGCTCTTTGTTTGTACTGAGTTTGATGATGAATTTAGCTTCTGAAAACTGCTTATATGAACTGAGTTTGATGATGAATTTGGTTTCTGAAACCCTATTGTTGCTTTCACTTCTGGAACGCTCTTCTTTTCTCTTTGATAGGTTAATGATGATTTGAAATGATTTCTGAAACTATTTGTTCTTTCATTTCTGAAATGCTCTTCTTCTTCTTGGTTATGTTGATGATGAGTGATGAAATCACTTCTAAAACTATTTTGTGTTGGCTTGTTTTGAGTTTGTATGCTATGTTGGTGTTTTGCAATTTGATTTGCAGTTGGTATTTCAGGCTTGTTGTGCTTGTTTGAGTTTGTGGTTGTTTTTGGACAAGTTGCTGTAGTTTGGTTATGTAGATTTGAGCTGGCTACAGTTATGCAGGTTGGGAAGTTTTGGTTTGCAGGCTTTCAAGTTTGCAAGCAGGTTATGTTATTTTTTAGGCAAGCAGGCTTGTGAGTTTGAGTTTTGGAAACAGGCTTGAGTGTTTGTAATGCAGGTTATTTGTTTGGCATGTGAGCAGGTTTTCTTGTTTTGAGAACAGGCTTGCAGGTTTTATGTGTTGATATGCAGGTTTGCTTGAGTTTTTCAAGCTTGGCCTTTATTCTGTTTATGGTTTACAGACTTGCTTGTTGGTGTTTGGATTTTTGCAGTTTTGGTAAGTATTCTGCAGTAGTCTGTTTATGCAGATTTGAGCTTGTTTGATTGTATTCTACAGTTTTGGAAGCAGGCTTGAGTATTTGTAATGCAGGTTTTAGTTGTTTTTTGGCCCCCCTTGGACTGTTATACAGTCTCCTCTTTATATCTTTTGTTTTCTTTTTTGTCTTGAAAAAATAGCCTGCTTTTTTCCCAAACTGCAAACTTTCACTGAGGTTCTCTCTTTCTCCCTCTCTCTCTAAGCACTTTTGCTTATTTTATATAATTCTGAAAAGTTTTGCCTAGGCTGGAAAATGATGATGGCTCTAGCAAGCCTCTTGCTTGTAACTTGGTTTATCTCTCTGCATTGTGTACTTTGTTTCCATATTTTCTGCATTGTGTACTTTGCTTCCATATTTTCTGCATTGTATACTTTGTTTTGACAGTTTTGTAACTCAGTTTAACATTCAGTTTGGTTAATGCATTTGTAGTTAGCTTGCCATGCTTGCTCATGCTGACTTGGTAACTAATGCAGTTTGAAACTCAGTTTGCAGTACCCTTTGCTTTGCCTTGCAACTTGCCTATGTTTTTGCATTTTGAATTAATTGTATGCTTGCAATTTATATCTTTTATTTTTCTCTCTGTGAACCGAGAAGAGCGATCTTTTTGTGATTTGTAGAGAGGAAAATAAAATATGATGAACATAGCATTTCTGATTTTGGCCGGCAAACTTTAATGATGATTTTTCTTTCTTCCTTTTCTACTTGAAAATTCTTATACTAATTTCTTGTTCTCTGTCTTTTGCAGGTAAGTACCAGTTGGATGATGGAGGACGCAGTACAAAGTCAAAGATCTCAAGAGATTTAGGCTTAGATTTATTATTTTTTTTCATTTATTGTAAACAAATATTATTGTAAATACTGTAAGTTGTAAATTTACAATATTCAGATAAATTTTGTAACAACATTTGAAAATAATAAAAAAGTCTTTGTCAAATATCTTTCAATCTTTCCTTACATTGTTTATTTAATTATTTAAGACTCTTAAATCAAAATAATTGGAACTGTATCCCAATAATTTTAATTCAGATAAAATAAATAATCAACAAACTTTGCAGTCTCATAACCTTGCATTACTCACAATACGCCTGGTATTCCAATTAACACACGCATTATACAGTTAAACAAACCAAGCATTCCAATAAACGGTAAACCTTTCACTCCACTTAATCAAGCAGATGCCTTAATGTTCCAAACAAAAGTCTCAGCTTTTATCCCAAATAATTAGTTTTTTTGAGAAACAACCAGTAATCTTGAACAAGCGTGTAACAGTTAACTGAATTTCTAAGGATTCAGTTTCTTCTGAGAAATACGAGCGAAAACCCTAATTCCGGATTTGTTGTCAAAGAAAAGTCTGCTTGATCAATTCCTGAGCCAATCTTCAAAAAATCATAGAAAACCCTAATTCTGGATTGAATGATAAAGAAAAGTCTGTTTGACTGATTCTTGAGCCATTCTCAAAAATCAGAGAAAACCCTGGGGTTGTGATTTCTTGTGAAAAAAAGGGAGGGAAAATTTTGGGGTACAACACATAGCCTCACATAAGGATGCGTAATAGGTGGTGCGGAAAGGCCCTAGCAAGGTATGGGGGTAGGTCATCGATCCTCCTGTGAACAGGAAGGGCACTGGTCTGGGTTTCTCCATGAAGAATGAAACCGTGAAGCTGAAGTCTTATTTGGGAAAATATCAAGACATCTTTCATAGTGGAGGTTATCTTCATCTAACTACTCCAAGGATCAACGCTATTCTGGAAGGTGAATCAGAGTAAGAGATGCCAAACTACGTGACACAGGAGTCAGAGTCCAAAATTGGATTACTATTGATGTCCCTTCTTGCATTCACATTTCAAAGTAATTTTTTTTAGTCTTTTCAAAAATCTTTCACTCTTCCCATGGTGAAAGTATTGATATTGTATAGGCATCTCTGTTGTTTTGATCTTTAAAGTTATTAATAAAAGTTTTTTTTGATTCCCAAATTGTGTCTTTATTGGGTTTATTGAAGTTTATGCAGGTTATGTTTATGCAGGCTTTAGGGCTTGTGCTTTGTGCAGGCTTGAGACAGGCTTCAGAGTTTGCAATTTTACTGAGCTTGTTAGTTTGTTGTGTAGGCTTTCTTGTATGCACGCTGGAGGTTTTATGAAGGCAGGCTTGAAGCAAGCTTGAGGCAGGCTGTTGTTTGCTTGCTTGAGGTAGCTTTGGGTTACAGGCTTTGAAAGGCTTGCTTCCTTAGGCTTGAGGCAAACTTTGGTTTGCTTGCTTCTATGACAGGTTTTGAGGGCTTGTTGAAGAGTGTTTACAATTTTGTGATATCTGTTCTGGTTTTTCTGTCCTCCCTCTTCTTCTTCTGATTTGTTATATTTATTTATCTCTAAGCCTGCCTGAAAAACCGTAAGCCTCTACTTCTCTCTCTCTTTTCTCTCTCTATTAAAGCATATTTAATTGCTTAAAGTGCTTATTTTCTGAAAAGGTGTTGGCTGGAAAGTGATGAAGAGATTTTGACAAGTTGCTTGCAATTTGGTTTTCATTCTGCATATTGTACTTTCTTCTGCATTGACAACTTGATGGCTTAGTGTTAGCTTTTCTGTTTTGATATCTTTCTTGATAGTTTTTCTGTTTTGATATCTTCCTTGACAGCTTTGTTGACAGTTTTGTTGACAGCTTAGTTTGCCTTTCTTTGACAGTTTGGTTGACAGTTTTGTTTGCTTCTTTGACAGTTTGAATTTATGCAGCTTTGTGCATTTTGTTTAAATGATTTGTATGTTTGCAAAACAATTTTTCTTTCCTCTTTGTGAACCAAGAAGAGAGTCTTCTTGTGATTTGCAAAGAGGATGAGAAAAATGTGATGAAAATCAAAACAATCTGATTCCGGCCAACCACCTTTAATGATGAACTTTTTGATTAACTGTCTGAAAATGCCTTTTTTAATTCATCTGTGTTGACTTCTTTCTTCTCTTTTTGCAGGTAAATATCAGTTGAGCAAAGGATGCAACAGTAGAAGATGAAGACCTCAAGAGATTTAGGATATAGTTTTATTTTATTTCTAATCATTTGTAATAACATTATTGTAAACACTGTAAATAAATTTACAGCATTCAAATAATATTTGTAACAAACAATTGAAAATAAATAAAAGTCCTTTTGTCAGATAATTCTTGATTTCTTCTGCACTTGTTTATTTAATTACTTAAATTTCTTGAATTATAATAATTGGAAATTATCCCAATAATTTTAACTTAGAAATTATAAATAATCAATAAACGTCCGGCGTTCCAAATAACCAAAAGCATTGCACAGTTAAACAAACAAACGTCCATACGCCTTTCACTTCACTGATTAAACCAACACTTCAAACTCTCAATCAGAAGCCTCATCTTCTATCCCAGAGGTTCGGGTTTTGAGAAACAAACTGAAATCTTGAACAGGCGTCAAAGCAGTGTGACAACCAATTAAGACACTGTGGATTCAAATTCTTCTGAAAATGCGCGTGCAAACCCTAATGTTGGATTTATTGTCAAAGAAACGTCCTCCTGATCAAACCCTGAGCCAAACTCAACCAAATTAATAAAAACCCTAATAATCTGTTTGACTGATTCAAGAGTCAATGAAAACCCTAATTTTGTCAAACTGATGAGAAAAGTCTGTCTGACCGATTCTTAAGCCAATCTGAAAAATCAGGAAAAGCCCGAAGCTGTGATTTCTTGTGAAAAAGAGGAGGGTAAATTTTGGGGTACAATACATAGTATTAATGTTGTACATATCATTGCATGAATAGAAAAACTATGGATCAGAACTTATAGAATAATGCTAGGCTCAGACTTAGGATTGGAACTTCTGGATTTGTTGTGTTGTGTTTATTCTGATTTGCTGAACTGAATAAATTGTTGATGTGCTGATTAAGATTTGAAATGTAACACAAAACTTCTGTTTTTCGCTCACCATTTTAACACACTGAACTTCTGATTCTCACATACTGATAGTGCACTGAACTGATAAGGTTCATTCACCGGCTCAACACAACACTGAACTTCTGATGACTCACTCACTGTTCTAAAATAGCACAGAACTTCTGAGTTCTCCTTACATGTCAAATACACTGAACTGCTGACGTTTGCTCACTGTTTTAGTGTAATGCAAAACTTCTAACTTTTGGTTCACTGGTTGCATACCACCCAGAATCTCTGTGTTTTTCATCTAACGTTTCTTGCTGGACCTTAGAGTTTACCAATATAGAACTTCTGATTCTGACGCTTCCTTCTGAGTCAACACGCGTCTGACTTCAGAACTTTTGATCCTTGTTGTTTTGCTTGCAGCAACACGCTGTTTCTATCTTGCATTTATTTTTCCTTTTCATCATTTTTAATATTAACATAAAAAGCATAAAAAATATTTTCCTTTTAATTTATTTCCTTAAAGACAAAAACATTTTCTAAACAAGTCTATTTCTTTCTTATATTATACATTTCAATATGGTTGTAATAATAACTTAGGATTTATGTTTATTTTCAATCCCCATTCGTACATATGTACCCTCATCCCCTAAATATTGTAATAGCATAGAATTTCATTTTCCGCAATTTATTGTTTTCCTTATACTGTATAATAATTAGGCGTGTATGGCAAGAATAAAATCAACAAGTAGATAACCTTAATCAAAGATTAAATGCATGAAAATCAAACACACTATTTACGCATGCACCCTTAAGGTTAACTCCACTTGTTGCCTAAAAATGGCCATGTTATGCACGTGGGATGTCTTAGCACAAACAAATACAAGATCATAGTCCCTCGATGATGCTATCAAAGTTGCCTTTCAAAATGATCTTAGTCCCTAAAAGAAAAGTGCTAAGTCATCTCACAACATTGCTATCATGGTCATACGATGACCCAACGCCCGTCCCTTCACATCCAACGATGGGGCTTCTTACCAAATCAGTGGTAAGATAGCCACATATAAAGCAAAAGGAAAAGCACATTTAAGACCTTTTGAGTAGGTAGGTTCGCTCTCAGTTGCTCGCTTGCTCACAACAAAAACATTTTATACGCTCACACTTCCATTTGAAATATTTTCAAAAGATAAACACTTTGTACGCATTCTTATAGAAACGAGAGCCATAAAAAAGAAAATACCTTTTCAAAATCACTTTCAAAAACACAATACACAAACACATCTTTGAACTATTTTCAAAACAACACTTTGTACGCATTCTTATAGAAACGAGAACCATTACAATGTCACATTTTCAAAATACTTTCAAAACCCACACCATAAGCACATTCAAACAAAAGAAAGTGATCTAGCAAGTAACTAAGAGCCCATGGAAAACCATGGATGAAAAGGGTGCTAATACCTTCCCTTTTCATAATCTACCCCCCCGAACTCAAGAAAACATCTCTAAAGGTCTTTCCTGTGCTTTTTCACCTTTGCTTTTTGGATAAAAGAAAAGTCGGTGGCGACTCTTGCTAAACCGCAACATTTGGGAATACAAAATGCAAACACCTCAAGTCAGTTCTCCCACCGTATCAGAACTCTAAATCATAATACTATTGGTGATGGCACAACACATTTCATCAGGTTGATTCATAGGTTCATGAGTTTATTTCCATGCCTTCTTCAACAAAGCTTCATTGAAATTTAAGCTTCATCATTGAGAGTTCTATTATGACAAGGTCTACTGTGATTCATCATGCCTCAATTTTTCAAAGGAAGTCAAAGGATGCAAGAATTGATTGAAGAAGTTTGACCTAATTGAACAAGTTCTTGATTCCTTGATCACAAGTGCATAACTCTCTCATTTCTTAATATTTGGAAGTGGTTATTGTTGCTATTGGTTCTTATTATCATCCACAACAACTTCTATTAACATGGCAAACATGATTGTGCAAGAAAGATTGACAAAATTGAAAGGGTTTTCCAAGTCATTTTGGTGCTCTAGGAGCTAGGGTTTTGAACTTCTAAGGGCTATATCTCGTTCATCTTTTGAGATTTTTGAGTAATCCCAAATATATTCTTCTCTTTAAAGGGTTATCAACCAAACACTTCAAAAGTTTCAAGAAAATTTTGTGTGGAGGATTCCTAATGATTGATAAAGATTACAAGTCCTCTAGATTGGCCATCAAATTCCCTTATGTGACTTTAAAAAGTCATAACTTGATCAATTTTTATCTCCTTGAGCCCATTCTTTTTTCATATTAATCTTAAGGATGTGAACTTCAGCTTTTCTTTTATGTGAAAAGATTGAAATGGTTGGAAGATTGTGATACTGTAGCAGAATTGATTGTTATATACTGGTTTTTGCATTTTTTGTTAGTATATGTGCGGTAAGCAAGAGTCGCCACCGTCTTTTCTTTTATCCAAAAAAGGAAAGGGTGAAAAGAATAGAAAAATACCTTTTTGCGATATTTTTTGAGTAAGGGGGGTAGATTATGGAAAGGGAAGGTCTAAGCACCCTTTCCATCTGTAGTTATCTACGGGCTCTTAGAGGTTTGCTTATTTTGAAATACCTTTGTGCTTTGTGTGTTCGAATTTTTTTTGAAAAACGCCTTAGTACGGCGAACTTTGTAATGTTTCTCAGGATAGTAGGGAAATTATACAAAGTGTTTTGAAATTTTGTTTGAAAAGTAGTTTTCTGTATAAGTGCAAAGAGTAGTTTGAGCAAACTTCTAAAAACTATCTACTTTTTTACTCAAAAAGGGTCGTTCTTTTTCTCTTTTCCTTTAGACAGTGCTATCCTACTATTAGTGAGTAGGTAGCCTTGTCGTTGGATGTTTTGAGGGACAATCGAATGGACGTTACAGTCACGAAGGCAATTTATGGAGATGCTTTAGCAATTCTGTTTTAGGGACTAGATCATTTACTGAGAAGGCAACTGTAGGGTCATCGAGGGACTACGATCTTTTGATTTACATGGCTTTGCTAAAGCATTCCTTCCCCATTAATGTTTTTTAAAGGCAACCAAAGTGGGCGTACCTTAGAGCTGCTTATGTGTAATTGTATTCAATTCAGTTATTTTTTGTCTTTTTGTTAAGTTTGCTAGCGTTTGATTATTAGTCTTATCATACAAGCCTAATTACTAGCAGTTAATATAAAAAGAAGTAAAAAAATGCAGAAAATAGAGGTCCTACGTTATTATAACCCAATCTAAAGATAAGCAAAAAGTAAAAATAAGAAAAGAAAAGGCTTCTTCGATCCATGCCATGGGCTCCTTCGATTCACCCTTCTTTGGTCTTCTTTCGATTGGGCTTGAGAATTGACATGGGCAAGTTTCGATTTGCACCTTCTCCAATTCATCCGATTTAGCTAGGGAGTGGGCGTGAATAGCCTTCGATCCAGGGAAGGGGATTGCCCTTCGATCCTGGGGAAAGGGAATTTCCTTCGATCCAGGAAGGAGATGTCTTCTTAGATCTAGAAGATTATGGCTTCGATCCAGGAAGACAATGGGAAGCTTCGAACCAGGGAAGGGGATTTCCCTTCGATCCTGGGGAAAGGGAATTTCCTTCGATCCAGGAAGGAGATGTCTTCTTCGATCTAGAAGGCTATGGCTTCGTTCCAGGAAGACAATGGGAAGCTTCGATCCATAAGGAGATGTCTTCTTCGATCCAGGAGGATAATGGGCAGCTTCAATCCAGAGAAGGTGTCTCATTCAATCTGGGATGTTATACCTGCAAAAGCATGTTAGCAAAATAAAACACAGGACCTGGGTATCGAAACCCAAGTCCTTCGATCCTGCATTCGCTGAGTCTTTTCAAGATATATCTGCAGGAAGTGTTAGCAAACGAAGAACATGACCTGGGTGCCAAACCCAAGCCCTTTGATTCTGTCTCGAATGGAACAGCAAATATGGATGTGTTATGCAAATACAAAGTTGGACAATTTACCCTCTCATACCAGTAGATTGAACCTTCGATTTGGGCACTTTCTGGATGTGGGCACCTTCGATCTGGGACTTCTAGGCTTGGATACTTTTGTCGAAGGGTGGCTTTGGCTTAGAAAATTTTGACAACCTTTGGTGGATTTTGTGGGCAGCGTCTCTCCAATATTTTTTGTCCTCCTTTTTGCTTGCAAGTATGCTGATTATATAGAGTAGGAGGGAGGGGACAAGAGAAGTAATGTTGGTAACGGCCATTTGAATGCCATGAATACCAAAATGTAACCTTGGCCAAAGTTAAGGAATCTTGTCTATTTTTTGAATTTGGCATAATATGTAACTGGCCTTCGAATGCTCTCTTTCGAATGGGCTGATGGCTTCCTTCGAATGACCTTGATTCAGCTCCTTCGAACGGCTCTGATGGAGCTCATTCGAATGAATCTGATTCATTTCCTTCGAATGGTTCTGATTCAGTTCCTTCGAATGTCACTTGTACAAATACCAATCGAAGGGTATTTATTGAAATATCAATTGAAGAATCCTTTGCTATGCCAATCGAAAGATCTTGTCCATGCCAATCAAAGGTTATGGTTAACATTCATGTCGAAGCTACCTTGACACAATGCCAAATAGAAGGATCCCTTGCCATCCCAATAGAAAGGCTTGGCCCGGGGTGCCAAACAAAAGGGTATTTCAGAATGACAATTGAAAGCCTTGACACAATGCCAATCGAAAGGCTTGTCATGAGGCCAATCGAAAGGCCTTGTATCCATGCCAATCGAAGGGCTTGGCCACAATGTCGATTGAAGCATTTGGAATGTCAATCGAAAGGTTCGACTATAATTCTAATCAAAGAGCATTCTCCATGCCAATCGAAAGGCTCCTTCAGAATACCAATCGAAGGGTCTTTCAGAATGCCAATTGAAAGGTACTTAAGAAAAAACTTAAAAATTTTCTTTTTTTTAGGCAAGGGTTTATGGTCAAATGTAGGGGAAGATCTTGGAAAACATGAGAAGGCAAATTTTGGGGTACAACAGTTGCCCCTGTTCAATCTTCTTAAACCTGAGGATGTAGATTGGCTTGTCTGCTTTTCGTGATCTGAAGGTGGAAGATGATTGAACACTAGAGTGCCCAGAAATTTGCACTCGGTTGAAGTGATACTCTTGGTGAATAATATCGGGAATAGGATTACAGATGCCATTTGGAAAAGGTGACAGGAGACCGTCGGAGACAGGCTTAAAGATTCCATCCACAGAACATGACGGAGAGTCATCAGAGATGGGTTTAAAGATGCCATCCAGAAGACTGTTGATTTCATGAGATATTCCTTTATGGGAATTCCTGCTCTTGCTGTTAGAGAGGAATCCGCTGAGGAATGTTGGTATCTCTCTTGGAACATAGAGATTTAGGAGCTTTAGTTGTCCGTTGCTCAAATAGGGAGTCATCATTTGATTGAAGAGACAGAAGTGAACTGCTATCTGGTGAGGATCCAGGCTTTATAGTGTCTTGCTGAGGATAATAAGGATAACTGTTATCTGGTTGTGCTATAGGCTTCACAGCGACTTACTGGGGAAATCAGATTAAACTGTTATCTGGTCGTACCCAGGCTTTGCAGTTTGAAGAAATTAAGTAGTTATCTGGTCGGGTCCAGGCTCCAACTTGAATCTGAGGAGTACCGTTATCTGGTCTTATCTAGGCTTCGGTAATTTGAATAAATTAAGTTGTTATCTGGTCGGGTCCAGGCTTTAACTTGAATCTGAGGTATACTACTATCTGGTCGAATCCAGGCTTTATAGTAACTGATAGAGTAAACTGTTATCTGGTCAGATTTCAGGCTTCGCAACACCTTATACTGTTATCTGGTCGAAATCCAGGCTTCACAACGTCTTAAATTGTTGGTTGACTATTATCTGGTCAGGTTCCGGGCTTCATAGTAACTGACAGGGTAAACTGCTATCTCGTCGGATTTCAAGCTTCACAACACTTTATACTGTTATCTGGTCGAAATCCAAGCTTCACAATTTCTTCAAATGGAAATCAGAGAGATCTTAGTGTCAATCTGACTGAACCAGAGAAGGTCTTGGATTAACTTTGACTGGAATGGAAATCATAAGAATCTTAGCATCGATTCAGCTGAACCAGACAAAAGTCTTGGAATATCTTCAACTGGAATAGGAATCAGAGAGATCTTAGTGTCGATCTGACTGAACCAGAGAAGGTCTTGTGAGGGCATCTTTCTGAGGAAGATCCAGAGATAACCCTTTGTTATACATGGCTTTTGAGAAGACTACCAGGTCACATAAGTAGCGGTATTTGTTTATTTAATCTTTCCTTGAAAAAGGTAAAGAGTTATTCATATGCAATGTCATGATGTATGAAATGCATTATGATGATGTTCTCAAAATAAATGAGATTATGTTGTATGCGATGTGTATGCACATGCTATGATGTATGAATATGGGATGTTATTGAGATGTTTCCCAGTCTAGGGAAATAAATCCCGGACTACTGCTGGAGAGTATTGGGAAGTGAATCCTTCATTTCCGATGGAAATGATGAATGTATATGATCTGCCGGGGATTTCCCATTTCTATTTGAGGATATTCTGCCGGGGATTGGCTCTACTTGAGAATAACTCTATGGAGATAGATGCTTGTTGGAAGATTCTGCCGATGTAGAGAAATAAACTCTATTAGGAAATGAGCTTCCGCAGTTTGAGAAATAAACTCTACCTGGGAGGAAGTTTTATAACTGTTTAAACTCGGCTGGGGAAAACAAACTTCAGTTGGAGAAGGTAATCCATCCTTGGGTAAGAAGAGGGAAAAACTCTGATTATTTCTGCTCTGTGGGGAATATAGACGTCACTGGGACGTATGCTGAGGATACAGTGATGACTTTGCATCAGGACGTTTTTGCCCCTGTACCTGCTGGAGAAAGTACATGCAAAGATTTTATGGATGGATCTATGTCGTGATCGTACTTGAACATGTATTGAAAGAGTGTCAGAATGACATCCTCCTCTGGATCATATATGTGTTGTACTTGAAACATATGTTGAATGAGTGTCAGAATGACATCCTTCTCTGGATCGTATCTGGACTATACTTGAAACATGTGTTGAATGAGTGTGAGAATGACATTCGTCTTTGGATTGTATCTGCATTGTACTTAAAACATGTGTTGAATGAGTGTCAGAATGACATCCGTCTCTGGATCGTATCTGCACTGTACTTGAAACCTATGTTGAATGAGTGTCAGAATGACATCCGTCTCTGGATCATATCTGCGTTGTACTTGAAACATGTGTTGAATGAGTGTCTGAATGATATATGTCTCTAGATCGTATCTGCATTGTACTTGAAACATGTGTTGAATGAGTGTCAGAATAACATCCGTCTCTGGATCGTGTATGCACTGTATTTGAAACATGTGTTGAATGAGTGTCAGAATAACATCATTCTCTGGATCGTATCTACGTTGTACTTGAAACATGTGTTGAATGAGTGTCAGAATGACATCTGTGTCTGGATTGTATCTGCACTGTACTTGAAACACGTGTTGAATGAGTGTCAGAATGACATCCGTCTCTAGATCTTATTTGCACTGTACTTGAAACATGTGTTGAATGAGTGTCAGAATGACATCCGTCTCTGGATCGTATATGCATTGTACTTGAAACATGTGTTGAATGAGTGTCAGAATGACATCCATCTCTGGATCGTATCTTCACTGTACTTGAAACATGTGTTGAATGAGTGTCAGAATAACATCCGTCTCTGGATCGTGTCTGCATTGTATTTGAAACATGTGTTGAATGAGTTTCAGAATAACATCCATCTCTGGATCGTATCTGCATTGTACTAGGACATAATCTGGAGTAGGTGTCAGGATTACATCCATTTCTGGATCGTACCTGAACCGTTTCTAGAAGATGTGTTGAAATAAGTGTCAGAATGACATTCGTCTCTAGATCGTATATGCACTATACTAGGATAAAATCTGGAGTAGGTTTCAGGATGACATCCGTTTCTGGATCGTACCTAAACGGTCTCTAGATGATGTGTTGAAATAAGTGTCAGAATGACATCCGTCTCTGGATCGTATCTGCATTGTACTAGGAGAGAATCTGGAGTAGGTGTCAGGATGACATCCGTTTCTGGATCGTACCTGAACCGTCTCTAGATGATGTGTTGAAATAAGTGTCAAAATGACATCCGTCTCTGAATCGTATTTGCACAGTACTAGGAGATAATCTGGAGTAGGTGTCAAGATGACATCTGTTTCTGGATCGTACCTGAACTATTTCTAGATGATAATCTGCTTTATTCAGAATGTTTCCGTTGGGAATTCTTGTTTTGTTGTTTTGAGAAGAAATCCATTGAGGAACATTGATTTTGCTTGATTGTACATGATTTGTTGTCGGAATTCACGTCTAATGCCCCAAGTGATTCAGATGGAGATCTACCCCTGGTTGCTTGGCATTTTTGAGAGATTACTTGAATCTTGACTTGACTGCCCCAGATGACGGATAATGATCATGATGTGCCCCTTGGTTGGAAGTGTTTTTCCACTTGAGGTGATTCTTTTTATTGAGAAGGTTTTTGTTCACTAGATATTCGTCATGTGAATTTCTCTGTTGTCGAACAAATAATTATATGTAAACAACGATATTCAAATAATGAAAAGTTTATGCTTTTCTTGAAGTTTTTGAAAATTCATTTTTTCAGTAAAACAAAATTTGCAAGAGAGTGATATCAACTCAGGATTTATAGCAAGTCCTATAGGAGTCAGGATACCTTTTGTAACAGTATGCTTCCGAACTAACCCATGCTTCAGCTTGGACTTTTAAGGGTTGTAACGTGGCCTGGTTCATGGTTTATGAAATTCTGGCTGCAGATACTCAATGTCACGTTCAATGTTATGACACCGTATCTGACTTACTATATGACAGTAAATACAAAAGCAATAAAGAACACAGTCAATTGTTTACCCAGTTCAGTGTGCAACAACACCTACTCTGCGGGCTACCAAGCCAGGGAGGAAATCCACTATAAGAGATGTTAATTCAGGAATAAACCAACCAGTTTATCTCCTTCACTTAAGACCTACCCAATGCAATTCCAATCTAAGTACAACTTAAACCTGAGTTCCTACTCACTCCCCCTCAATCACAGCAATGATACATAAACCAATTTGACTTAAGAATTGATGAAGACACTCTTCAAAAACAAACACTTGATTAAGCTTCACAGCTTTTTAATCAAGCAACACAATCACTCGTGCTTCACAGCTTTGAGTGATGCACACAACTAACTTGACTCTGCTTCACAGCTTTAGTCAAGGAACATTCAAACACTCTTGCTTCAAAGCTTTGAGTGCTACACAACCCTTACAATTAGAAACCTATTCCAAGTCACTTATCACAATGATAATTGCTTGGAGTACAATAATCAAATCTATACAGATTACAAATGATCTTCTGATCAATAAAAAGGGATTGCTTGAAAAACAACAGCTCTGTTGAATATATAGCAGCTGCAACTTCAGTTAGGGTTTCCACAAAAACCTAGGGTTAATTCCGTTTGACCTAAAGACCAGGTCACAGGGCTTTATTAACCAGGTTAGGGTTGAGCTAGGTTACCCCTCAGAAAACGCAGGATTCTGTTCAGGAAAGACTGAGTTATTTTCCTGAAAAAACTCAGACTTATCCAACCTGCAAACCTGTTAGTTCAGAACAGGATGTCATAACATCTGTTATGACATCTGAGAAAACCTGTCTACTGATTTAGCAAAATGTGATCATTTTGCAAAATGCTCAGATACACACTTATAAACATCAGTACTTGAATTACAATATTTTTCTGCAAAGGTACCTAATGAGTCAGTACAAACTAAACTAGAATGTTATGACATCAGTCATGACATTCACACATACACTTGGGATTTACCAAAAATGCAAGCCAATACCTAAACACCTACAAACTCCCCCTTTGGCAGATTTTTGGCTAAAGACCCTAAACAATCAGAGATAGATAGCAGCAGAAATAAGTGACAGCAGAAAAATAGAATGTCAAGTACTAATTAAGTAAGTACCAAAATATTCTCCCCCTCTTTAGCCACAAAAGGGCCAAAGATACATGTTCATAAAATTATACAGTTATCCAAAACAAAATAATAAGAGCAGCAGCAGAAAACAACTGAATACAGTTCCAAACTCCACCAGATATCAGCACCAACCAGCAACACCACCAAACAGTAACCAACCTTCAAGCACTGTCATCAGATCCAGAGGATTCGGGCTTCTTTCTTTTCTTGTGAGCAATGTCAGCATTCTTCTCTTTGTTTGATGTCTCAACATTCTTAGAGACATCTGGATTTGTTTCAGCATTTGAGCTTTCTTGGTTCAGAGGAACAGAAATGCCAGGAACTGAGTGGTTCTCGTTCAGAATTCTTGAAACAATTTTTGCTATTGCTTGATTAACATAGGTTGTCCCTTCCCTATTTGCAATTTCAGGGGGAACTGAAGAAGAAGGATGAGATGGATTACCAGAGGCAGAAGCTTGGGGCTTTCATGCATGTCTTGTTCTCAACTCTTTGACCTTGGTGGGGTTAGTTCCCATTTTTCTACGAGAAGAGATCTCCAGAACTTCAGAGTCCAGACAAGAAGAGATTGTCCTAGAATCTTGATCAGAGGAAGAGGTTGAAATAGTCGTATTGGATGATGATGGTGTTTGAGACATTTTGACAGTCCTAGAGGACCAACAGCAACTGAGGAAAAAATTCTGATTGAGAGACTGGGTTTTGATGAGGAGACGAGAGGGGAAGGAAGCAAGGGAGTGTCTGTTCAACTTCTTAAAAGAATTGTAGGAAATGAGAAAATACAATTTTAAACCAATCAGAACAGGCATAACTCCATTGATCCTTGTTTTAAGCAAAATTAATTGCTACAATTCCTCATGTTGGCAAATACCCAACTTACCCCTTAAGTTTTCAAATTGATTTGCATCCAGAGCCTTGGTAAAAATGTCAGCCAGCTGTAGCTCAGTGGCAACATGTTCCAATTTAAATGACTTCTTCTCTTCAAAGTCAATAGGTTTCAAGGAAATGTTGATTCTATTCAGATTGTCACAACATAATGTCACAACATCTTGTGTGACATTGTACTCAGGGAGCATCTGTTTTGACCAGATGTTTTGAGAACAGTTTTTCCTAGCAGCAACTATTTCCGCACAGAATTGGGAAGGCATTCTTTTGATATGAATCATAGTTCTGGTTGATTCTTGAATAATTTTCTGTTTGTCCAGTCCATTTTGATGGAGAGTTATAGGAGAGGAGACTTCAAGCCTCATTTCTTCAGGGAAACAAAATTTATTAGACTTGTTATTTCCAATATCCTTGTCAATATGACTTATGGTTCTGACAACACATCCTTCTTCAAGTTTATTTGCCACATCACAGATATTATCATCCTGTAGTTTTGGAGTTCTTCTGACTGCTTCCATAGAAATAGCTCTTTTCATTCTTCTTAGATGAAGGGGACCAGGCTTATGCTGCCACAGTTTCATCTCTTTGTCTTCTTTGATAATTGGACACATAGTGGAGATATCAGTGTTCTCAGGCTGCCACAAGTAGCAGTTATCTTTGGATCTGATTCCTCTCATTACAACTTCTAGTTTTTCATTAATTACTAGACATCCAGATCTTGAGAAGTTGACCTCGAATCCTAGATCACATAATTGACTGATACTAATGAGATTAGCAGTCAACCCTTTTACCAGCAGTACTTTATTCAGACTTGGAACTCCAGGACAGTCCAAATTACCAACTCCTTTGACTTCACCTTTAGCACCATCTCCAAAGGTCACAAAACTGGTGGTGTGAGGCATAACATTATTGAGGAGATTTTTGAATCCAGTCATGTGTCTGGAACATCCACTGTCAAAGTACCAGCCTTCCTTTGCAGACACTCTCAGGGAAGTATGGGCTATCAGGGCAGTAGCCTTTTTCTTCCAATGAGGAGTATGTGGTACCCTTTTTGGCTTAGGTTTAGCACCAGAGTTTTGATTAGGGTATCCATGCAATTTGAATCAGAAGGGCTTTATGTGTCCATACCTCGCACAATGATGACATCTCCATCTTTGGTATTTTTTCTTCATGTATTTCTGATGTTGAGAGTTGTGTTGAGACATCTGCTTTGACAATTGTTTAACATGCCTGATCTTCTTGTCTGCACCAGGTTTCTTAGCTTTCACAAATCCTAGACCAGATTTGTTTCCCACATTTTGTCCCACTTGTAGGATCTCTTCCAATTTATCTGATCCATTGGTCAACATCTTGACAGATTTTGTCATTTGGTTCAGTTGTGAGTTCAGTAATTGAACTTCCCCTTCTAGGTGACTTATAGTTTCAAGATCTGCCCTTTTTTCCGCCTCCAGCTTTATAATGATTTTTGATTGTTTCTCATTCTGCACACAGACTTCAGCACTTCTGATACACAATTTCTTGTAGGTATCAGCCAGTTCTTCAAATGTCACTTCTTCATCACTAGTGTCACTTTCAGAAGTACAAACACTAGTTAGAGCAGTAACTAGTTTGGCAGATTCTTCTTCAGAATTACTTTCTGAATCATAGTCAGACCAAGTAACAGTCATTCCATTCTTTTGTTTCTTAAGAAAGGTAGGACATTCAGCTCGAATATGTCCATATCCTTCACATCCATGGCATTGAATACCTCTGCCTTGGTTTCCCTTATCTTCTGACCTTGGTCTTCTGCTGGAACTGTCAATGTCAGAGGGAATGTTATGAACATTAGACCTTGACTTTGGATCCATTCTTTTGATGAGCTTGTTGAACTGTCTTCCAAGCATGGAAATAGCTTATGATATATTTTCTTCTTCATCCTCCTTGTTTTCAACATCAGTGTTGGATACAAGTGCTATGATTTTGTTCTTCTTGTCACCATTATCAGTGATCCCCATCTCAAAAGTCTGAAGAGACCCAATAAGTTCATCCACTTTCAACTTGCTGATGTCTTGGGCTTCCTCTATGGTAGTTACCTTCATTGCAAATCTTTTAGGCAAGGATCTGAGAATCTTCCTTACCAGTTTTTCTTCTGACATCTTTTCTCCCAGTGCTCCTGAGGTGTTGGCAATCTCCAAGATGTTCATGTGAAACTCATGAATGGTTTCATCTTCCATCATTTTTAGATTCTCAAACTTGGTGGTCAACATCTGAAGCCTTGACATTTTTACTTTGGAAGTGCCCTCATGAGTAGTTTTGAGAATGTCCCAAACTTCCTTGGCCAGTTCATATTGATGTACTAGTCTGAAAATGTTTCTATCAATTCCATTGAACAAGGCATTTAAAGCTTTTGAATTTCCCAGAGCTAACTCATCTTCTTCTTTACTCCAATCTTCCTCAGGCTTCAGACTGATTGTCCCATCTTTCTCAGTTATGGTGGGATGAATCCATCCTTTGTCAGCAGCTCTCCAAGCCTTTTTGTCCAGAGATTTTAGGAAGGCAATCATACGAGGTTTCCAGTAGTCATAATTAGTTCCATCCAGAATGGGTGGTCTATTTCCAAAAACTCCTTCTTTGTCCATAGTGCCAGAAAGTGATATCCCTAGATCTCACCCAGTAATACAGGCAGGGTGCCTGCTCTGATGCCAATTGAAATTCTGGCTGCAGATACTCAATGTCATGTTCAATGTTATGACACCGTATCTGACTTACTATATGACAGTAAATACAAAAGCAATAAAGAACACAGTCAATTGTTTACCCAGTTCAGTGTGCAACAACACCTACTCTGGGGGCTACCAAGCCAGGGAGGAAATCCACTATAAGAGATGTTAATTCAGGAATAAACCAACCAGTTTATCTCCTTCACTTAAGACCTACCCAATGCAATTCCAATCTAAGTACAACTTAAACCTGAGTTCCTACTCACTCCCCCTCAATCACAGCAGTGATACATAAACCAATTTGACTTAAGAATTGATGAAGACACTCTTCAAAAACAAACACTTGATTAAGCTTCACAGCTTTTTAATCAAGCAACACAATCACTCGTGCTTCACAGCTTTGAGTGATGCACACAACTAACTTGACTCTGCTTCACAGCTTTAGTCAAGGAACATTCAAACACTCTTGCTTCAAAGCTTTGAGTGCTACACAACCCTTACAATTAGAAACCTATTCCAAGTCACTTATCACAGTGATAATTGCTTGGAGTACAATAATCAAATCTATACAGATTACAAATGATCTTCTGATCAATAAAAAGGGATTGCTTGAAAAACAGCATCTCTGTTGAATATATAGCAGCTGCAACTTCAGTTAGGGTTTCCACAAAAACCTAGGGTTAATTCCGTTTGACCTAAAGACCAGGTCACAGGGCTTTATTAACCAGGTTAGGGTTGAGCTAGGTTACCCCTCAGAAAACGCAGGATTCTGTTCAGGAAAGACTGAGTTATTTTCCTGAAAAAACTCAGACTTATCCAACCTGCAAACCTGTTAGTTCAGAACAGGATGTCATAACATCTGTTATGACATCTGAGAAAACCTGTCTACTGATTTAGCAAAATGTGATCATTTTGCAAAATGCTCAGATACACACTTATAAACATCAGTACTTGAATTACAATATTTTTCTGCAAAGGTACCTAATGAGTCAGTACAAACTAAACTAGAATGTTATGACATCAGTCATGACATTCACACATACACTTGGGATTTACCAAAAATGCAAGCCAATACCTAAACACCTACAGTTTAAAAAACAAAGGATAAAGGCTCAAAATTTATTTGTACCCACCCGTTCTTCGTGATGTTCTTCAGTCTCATGCTCAGTTAATTGTGCATTTAAGTCCTGATTGAGTCTGGCATCTTGTCCTTGTTGTTCCGGTGATGGTTCATAAACTTGAACGTTTATTTTGAAGAGCCAGTCATTTTTGTAATCTTCTCTTTTTGTTGAGGATTTGTAGGAACCTTTTTTTTTGTTTTCGTTATCCCTTCTTTTGCCTGAACTGTTTCTTTTTGTGATTACAGTCAACGGGATGCCCCAGTTTTTCTTAAGTCTCCTTAATAGGTTTTGACTTAGCGGGCTTTTATTTTGAGAGATAATACTGCATGTATTGACGATTATGAGGAACCATCACCGTCTCTTGATTTGGAAGGACGTCTTCGATACCATTCATTGTGTATGAAGCGGAAGATTGCAACTAAATGCGCGTCTGAATTGACTGAGAAACTACCCTGCCCTAGGTTATGATTAAGGGTTTTAATTTGTGTGAAAAGAAAAACTCCTGCTTCTTTGGCTCAAAGGGTTTGACTAGGGATTATCTTCCTTATAACTTCACTGTTTGGGATTTAAAACAACGCTTGTACATCATCAGCAAGGTCTGTTCAAAAGCACACTGTATGGATTATGGTATCCTTTTTGTCATCCTCCCTCTAAAGGCTCAAAGCTTTTGATCAAGAGTTGAATATCACGTAAAGAAAGCTAGAAAATAGTTTAAATAAAATTACAATGAAATCATTCAAGACGGACATATGCGATGCATTAATGGGAAAACCAAAGTTCGGCATAAGAGTAATTGTTTGAACAACAAATGAAATTACAAATGACAAATAAAAAATGAACTGGACATTCTCAATGATTTGGCCTAGGAGCAGTGATCACTTTGTGAGTCTTTGGAGGGTCAAATTCAATCTCTTTGGCGTCAATCATATCCTGAATTTTGTTCTTCAGAGCCCAGCAACCATTTGTATCATGTCTAGGACTATTAGAATGGTATGCACACCTTTCGTCGGGGTGGTAACTAGGAGCAGAAGTATTGGGATTTCGCATAGGAGCCTTTAACGTAATCAACCCTGCTTTCAACATGTGTTGTAAGGCTTGAGCTAGTGACATGTTGATTCTGATGAACTGTCTCTTAGGCGTGACCTCTTTATGTTGATTCCCTTGTTGGTGTCATTGCATAGGTGTAGGATTAGAGACCAGTATTTCCCCCACAGATTTATTGTGGTCGTCGGCCTTATTGCGACCCTTCTGGCCATACACAACATTGGCTTCCCTCTTACCAGCAAATGGCTTCTTCTCATCATTAGAAGATGCAGCCATCGGGATCTTCCCACTCTTGATAACATTTTCGATCCTTTCTCCAGTCAGAACCATTTCGGTGAACCCGGATGAGGAACTCCTAATCAGCAAATTGAAGAATGGGCCTGTCAGAGTGCCCATGAACATGTCTACCATTTCACGATCATTCAGAGGATGTTGTACCCTCCCAACTAGATCCCTCCATTTTTGTGCATATTCCTTGAACCCTTCTCTTGAGCTCATGGACATATTTTGCAGTTGCACTCGAGTTGGTGTCAGGTCAGCATTGTATTGGTACTGCTTGTAGAAAGCAGAAGCCAAGTCTTCCCAGGTATGGATGTCAGTTCCTTCTAGTTGATATAACCAATCCAGTTGAGTGCCAGCTAAACTTTCCTAGAAGAAATGGACTCATAACTTCCGGTCTGCAGTGTGAGGCTGGATCTTTCTGACATATGACCTCAAGTGAAGCTTGGGACAGGAAACACCATCATATTTTGCAAAGATAGGGACCTTGAACTTAGATGGTATGACCACCCCTGGAATCAAACCTAATTCTTTAAAATACATACCAGGCACCCTTTGGCTCTGCATGGAATTAAGCTGATCCTCCAGCCGTTTGTATTTATCATCAGCAGGAAGATATTGCTCCTCAGAATAGTCAGGTTCATCTTCTTCAGACGTTGGATTGTTGTCTCCTTCATCTGATTCCTCTTCCTCTTCTTCTTGATTATCCCTTCCCTTTGATGAGGTTGCAAAATCTAGAGCTCGATTAGCTGGTCTTCTTCTTCCCACACTCGAAACACGAACTGGTTTCTTTGCCCTCTTAGCCTTGTTTTTGACGATCAGAGCTTTCAGGTCTTCTTTCCCCTGGGTTAGAGTCAGGAACATTTGTTGGAATTGAGTATTTTGAGCCTGAAGGTCTTTGATTGTTTGTTCGAGAGCCATTTCTTTACTTGCTGAAATAAACAGCGAATAAGATGAGGAACCTGCTTTGAAACTTGTGTATGCAATAACATGTATGATATGCGTATGTAATGTTTTCAAGGACTCGCAAGGTAAACAAGAAGATGTTAGCAGTTGAAATTTGTAGCTTTGAAGAACTCCGTATTTTTGGACGCCCTTCTACGAGAATCAAGCTCACCATATCAAGTGGGTCAAAACCCTTGACTCAAGTTGCTGAGTTTTGATTTTTTGACGACATTGGCTAGAGGAAAATAAATCCCCTCTCCCCTTGCTAGACGTCTGATTTATCATAACCTGCATCACAAACCCTTGAGATCCTTGAAATGGTTAAGGAAATGCTGTGGCATGATGTTATGATGTGTATGCTATGCGTTAAGCAAAAATGCAGGGTAACAAATACAACCCTGCAAAGAATTCAAGTTGTTAGACAATGAAGGTAAACAAGTCACACAAGCAGCCTTAGGTTTAGGCTTGCATGGGGTTTGTAGGTAAGTACCCTTTTGAAGTTTAGTTGGCTCAACCTGTCTTAGAAATAGTAATTGGGTTCTAAGGAGTCTCAATATCACTGATCTTTCTTTATCAGTATTATCTTAGCTTAGCAATCTTTTCTTGCGGCTGAAACATCACAAAAGTTCGATCTCAATGAGTGTAGTATCGAGTATCAACCAATTCCCAGATTTACACTGAGACCGACTATCTCACTACTTTCTAATGGCCAAGTTTGTTCAACTAAGGTTTTAAGGTTTGTTAGTGCTTCACGACACCATGCGGCGGCCCCGTATCCTCCTCGATTCAACACAAGGGATACCGGTACCAACCAAAGTGTAACACCAACACAGCCATCGCTTCAACCATATCGGTCTACGCCGTATAGTCTCCATGATCTATTGATGTTTACCTAAAAGTGTGCCCCAGATTCGGGTGTAGGATCTATAGAAATAACCCAAACAGCCCTCCAAGGGTAAAGCAAACAAAGCACAATAAAGCAGTTAAATAATGAACTAACTCTAAGGTAACCCCACTTTTTATTTAAGTCCCCAGCAGAGTCACCAGTTCCGTGATACGGTGGCAGAACCGACTGTTATATATTGGTTTTTGTGTTTTTTGTTTGCAAATATGCGGTAAGCAAGAGTCGCCACCGCCTTTTCTTTTATCCGACAAAGGAAAGGGTGAAAAGAATAGAAAAAGACTTTTTTCGAGATTTTCTGCGTAAGGGGGTAGATTATGGAAAGGGAAGGTGTTAGTACCCTTTCCGTCTGTAGTTATCTACGGGCTCTTAGAGTTTTGCTCATTTTGAAATACCTTTGTGCTTTGTGTGTTTGAAAATGTTTTGAAAAACGCCTTAGTACGGCGAACTTTGTAATGTTTCTCGGGATAGTAGAGAAAGTATACAAAGTGTTTTGAAATTGTTTTTGAAAAGTAGTTTTCCGTGTAAGTGCAAAGAGTAGTTTGAGCAAACTTCTAATAGCTATCTACTTTGTTACTCATAAAGGGTCATTCTTTTCCTCTTTTCCTTTAGACAGTGCTATCATACTATTAGTGAGTAGGTAGCCTTGTCGTTAGATGTTTTGAGGGACAATCTGAGGGACGTTATAGTCACGAAGGCAATTTATGGAGATGCTTTAGCAATTCTGTTTTAGGGACTAGATCATTTACCGAGAAGGCAACTGTAGGGTCATCGAGGGACTGTGATCTTTTGATTTACGGGTCTTTGCTAAAGCATTCCTGCCCTATGACTGTTTTTTAAAGGAAACCAAAGTGGGCGTACCTTAGATGTGCTTGTGTGTAATTGTGTTCAATTTAGTTTTTTTGTCTTTTTGTTAAGTTTGCTAGCGTTTGATTATTAGTCTTATCATACAAGCCTAATTACTAGCAGTTAATATGAAAAGCAGTAAAAAATGCAGAAAATAGAGGTCCTACGCTATTACAACCAAATCGAAAGACAAGTAAAAAGTAAAAATAAGAAAAGAAAAGACTTCTTCGATCCATGCCATGGGCTCCTTCGATTCATCCTTCTTTGGCCTTTGTGATACGGTGGGAGAACTGACTTGAGGTTTGCGTTTGTATTCGCAAATGTTGCGGTTAGCAAGAGTCGCCACCGACTTTTTATTTTATCCTAAGGAAAGGTTAAAAAGCACAGCAAAAACCTTTTTGAGATGTTTTCTTGGGTTCGGGGAGTAGATTATAGAAAGGGAAGGTATTAGCACCCTTTCTATCCATGGTTATCCATGGGCTCTTAGTTACTTGCTTAGATCACTTGCCTTTTGTTTTCAATTGTTTTAAATGGTGCTTGAGTGTGTGGGTTTGAAAATGTTTTGAAAAGAAGCCAATGTGGTGGCAACCTTTGTAATGATCCATGTGGGGATGTATACAAAGATGTATGTCTTTTGAAAAAGTTTTCATTTGTTTTTGAAAGTTGTTTTGAAAGTGTAGTGATGTGTGATTTTGAAATTAGGCAAGTGTTTTGTTTTGTAAGTTGATTCAAGTAACTAAGAGGTTATCTACTCCTAAATTTCTCAAAAGATCATTGCTATACTTTAACCCTTTTAACAAGTTTGCTCCACCATTGTATTTGGTGGGCAACCTTGTGTTAGGATGTTAACGGGACGGGCGCGGGTCATCGTTTTAGACCATAATTGCAACGGCGTTAAATGTCTTTGAGCAATTTCTCTAAGGGACTTGATCATTTGTTTTTTGTTTGTTTTTGAAAAGTTTTATCGAGGGACTATGATCATTCAAAATCATTTGCTTTGCCCAAAGAAGTTTAACATGCAACATGGCCCATTTATTTGAAGGCAACAGGTGGAATACCCTAGGGGATGCAAGTGTGATTTGTGTGTCCATTTTCATGCTTGTTTGTCTTGTATTAGGTCAAACTATTTTTTTTATCGTTTTTCGCATACAAACCCTAATTCTAACATGTTATCATTAGAAAGCAATAAAGTGCGAAATTAAAATTACTAAGCTATTACAAAACCAAATATGGGAAGGGGGTACAAATGTTCAAATGGGGATATTGACAAGAATTTAAATCTAAATTATTACATCAATTGGATATTTGCATAGTAAATAAATTGCATAATTAAATGTAAATTAAATAAATATGTGAAATGCAAAAAAGAATGTTTTTATGTGTATGAGAAAATATTATTTATGTAAAAGGAAAAAGAAAATAAAAATGTATTATTTTTTTGAGTATTTTAAATTTAAGGCAAAAACCCTAATTTTTAAAGAAAAAAAGGTATTATTTAATTTTAATACAACTATTTATTTATTATTTATAAAAATAACATAAAATGAAGTATATTGTGAAAAAAGGTATTTTTGTATCAAATATTAAATAAAAATGAAAAAAATCAAGTATTTTTATATTTTGTCTTAAATATATTAATAATCACATATATATATTTATATTAAACCCTAAATATGTATTATACAAAAAAATAAATATTTATTTAATATTTTAATAAAATCAATAAAAGAGTATTTTTTGTATGAAATATTTTCAGAAAGTAAATAAAAAATAAAAATTGTATTTACATTATTTTTACATTTTATTCTAATAATCCTATATATATATTTATGTACAAACAAAGAAAATAAACAAATAAATATGCAATAAATGCAAAAAGTGATGAAAAAAATATTTTTAATTTTTAAATGGCATGAGAAAAAATAAACAAAGTCAGCCAAAAAAGAAAAAGTCAAAAATGTTAAAAAATGAGCAAATGGGTTCAGGGGGGTGTAAACCAAAAAAGATGGTGTGAAAAGCAAAATAGCACAGGCCCAGCCCACTTCACTCCTTCTTCAACCTCCAGCACAGATTATTTGAAAAAACGCGCGCCATGTTCAGTTCCTTCTAACTCTTGATTCCTGGCTTTTTAGCAAAAACTCATAACACAAGAAATGTTCAGCATGAAGAGACGGTTCTAACCATATAAAGAACTTGACCTATCTCTCTAAGATGAGGGAGAATTTCTCTCCCCCTCTTTTCTGACCTAATTTTTCTACCATTTTCAAGCTCCAAATTCTCTCTACTCAGGCAAAAGAAATGAAATGTAAAGATATGCACATGTTCAGGGCTATGAGTAGGACCTTGTTTCTTCACAAACTTAAGACTAAAGATGCCTAATAAGAGAGATACGAATTCAAACTTTTACCTGTGCAGTTGAACTTCTATGTGGAGAATGAGAGACTTTCAGTGCAATGTAATGATTGGAAAAGCTTCCTTGAGGTCCAGGGATGCTTTTTCAATGCTTACTTTGTCTTGAAACTTCTTGTATCAAGCTGTAGAACTTCACCTGCAAGTCAAAGATGTGAAAATGGTGGAAGTGGTTAGAGCAACTACAGATCGTGCCTTAGCTTCTGGATAGCTTGCATAGGTTGTAAGGAAGGTAGAGGAACAGGTTTTGATCAAAATGCTCGAAGGGATTGAGAGATTGCACTCAAACTGCAGGGGCACCCCTGTTTGTGCAGTTTGAGGATGATCCTGAGATGGAGGGTGTATTGGAGGTTAAAAGCTCGTGTGTTAGCTTGGATATGTTATGTGTAATGTGTTTGACCACTTTGTTCTTGTGTTTCTAAGCTGAAGAGAGAGTTGGCATGAGTTATGGATGTTTCTTCTATGTGAAGCCAAGAAATGCAAGTTGATGTTCTAGGCATGTAGGGGACCTCCTAATGGGCTGCATAATCTTCTCTTGATCAGAGCAATTTGTCCATAATCTTGTGCCATTCAGATTTGGCTTGAACTTGTTTGATTTTCAAATTGACATAAAGTGAACTTTTGCAAAAATGGATAGTTTACTTTATCTAATTTAGGATTAAACCATTAGACAAAGCTTGAACTCAAAGAACTTGGTCTTAGTACAAAGAATATGCATTAAATTATTGAGTATGAAATGGTTCAAGGACCTGTAATCAAGCATAAAGCAAACTGATTTCAAATTGGCAAGGTTATGAACATGTCTTGATGAAGAACAAAAGTGAATTTTTGCCAACTTGTGAAATTCGAATCTCTCAAGTTATGAGGTTGTTTGATGAGTTCTTGGACATTTTGGAAAGCTTGGAATGTGTACTACAATCCATCTTTGAAATGCAAATCAAAATTCCAAGTGGAAGGGTATGAAAAGTGGCCTTGAAGTAGGGTAGAAAACCTTGTCAAAATAGGTCAAATTTCACTAAGTTAAAAGATGGTTTAGTGCCCTTATTCAAAAAATTATAACTTGAGATACAAGCTTCAAATGAGAAAACTTTGTGAATCAAAGTTGTAGATTAGGCAACAAGCTACAACTTTCATGTTTTGACTTTTGTTTGAATCCAAATGGATCATGGTGAAAAGATGGGGCAAAGTTGGGAAAAAATTAGGGTTTTTCATAACTTAGAAAAATTCTAAGTTATGAAAAATTCCATTTTCAAACCCTAATTTGCATTTTGTGATTTCTTGGTGAACAAGTTTCATGATTTGGAATGTTTTGATGAAAAATGAATCTTGACTCTTGATTTTGACCAAAAAGTCAAAGTTTGACTTTTCAGTATACAGTCAAAATTGATCAATTGACTGAGAAATTCAACTGTCAATCTTGTGTACTTGGGATCTTTTGAGCTTGATGAACATGTCAAGATAATTCCATTGAGTCCTTGAGGCCATATGTGAGCTTGGTTTGCCATTGGCTAGGTCAAACAGTCAAAAATTGCCCTTGTGCAGTCAAAACCCTAAAAATGACCATTTTGCCCTTTTGATGATCTGATCAAATTTCTTGTGGAATTGTGATCCAAACTTGATCAAATGGTTCATATGAGTTCATAATGTTGATGTGGATCAAATTTCATGAGGTTTGACTGTCAATTGGCCACAGTTGACTTTTTCCCAATACAGTTGATTTCTAGGTCAACTGTCCAATTGACTGGGTAAAACTTGGAGTCAAGACTTGAAACTTGGTATAGGTAAACTTGGGAGTCCAACATGAAGCATGAAAGTCATCATAGGCATTTTAGGTCAAAACATCCTTGGGCAAACACAAACCCTAATTTGAGTCCACAGTGCAAGGAGGAGCCTTGAGCAGAGGAAACCCTAACTGGATCTTGATCTTCAAAGGTCTTGTGATGAGAAAATGTTGAGGAAATGGGAGGGTAAATTTTGGGGTACAACAGTTGCCCCTGTTCAATCTTCTTGAACCTGAAGAGTTAGATTGGCAAGTTTGCCTTTCGTGACTCGAGGGTAAAAGGAGATTGGACACTAGAGTGCCCGGAAATTTGCACTCGCATGCTGGAGTCTCAACAATGTGGTGTCGGGAATGGGCTTATAGATGCCATTTGGAGAGATGGTGGATAGGGAGATGGGCTTTATAGATGCCATCTGGAGAAGTGACAGAACTCTGTCGGGAATAGGCTTATAGATGCCATTTGGAAGTGTTGATCGCATAAGAGATTCCTTAGCGAGAACTTGTGTATTTAAGAAAGACAGATGTTTTCCTGGCTTGTTACAGGTGTTTGATCTTCAGTCTCCTTATGCAGATATGCCCTGGCTAGATACAGGTATTGAATCTACAATTGGTTGCTCAGATGTGCCCTGGCTGGATACAGGAGTCGAATCTGGAAATAGTCGTTTAATAGATGTGCCCTGGCTGGATACAGGAATCGAATCTTCGAACTCTTTAGACGTGCCCTGGCTAGATACAGGAGTCGAGTCTGGAAATGTGGTCAACAGATATGCCCTGGCTGGATACAGGAATCGAATCTGGAGACGTTGTAGTTGATAGATGTGCCCTGGCTGGATACAGGAATCGAATCTTCGAACTCTTCAGACGTGCCCTGGCTAGATACAGGAATCGAGTCTGGAAACTGATCACTCTCAGATGTGCCCTGGCTAGATACAGGTATCGGATCTGGAATTGCGACAGTTGACGGTAATTGTTTTTGGGATTGTCTTTTTCCTGAAAGGGCAAAAACGTAAGTTGTATGCAATGTCATGATGTATGATATGCATGATATCATGATGTTCAACATGAGATGTTTGTATGCGTTTCATCCTGTATGGAAGTAAGATGTATGAAAATGTGAAATGTTTATGAGTGTAATTTCATCTTAGGAAAATAAATCCTTGACGAACGGCCGGGAAGCTGCTCTGTGGAAGAGATACTTGGCCGAAGTTCTGATGAGAGGCCTGCTGAGGACTTTAACGATGGATTCCGCTGAGGATAATGATGATAAACTCCGCTGGGGAACCCCAAAGATAAACTCTGCTTGGGAATACCAAAGATAGACTTCGCTGGGGATTGAAGGAACTTTTGCCGAGAACGGTCTTCCGTGGCTTTTAGCTGAGGATAACCCAGTTATAAGTCCTTGTGAGGAAATAACTCTAAATAAAACTCGGGAGAGACGTCCGTACTTCGCAGGGGATAAGCTTCCAGAATTTACTGGGGATGATCTTTAAGACCTGCCGGGGAATGTTGTGCCTTTTCGGGATCGACGGGGGACCAATTCTGCTTGGGGAGAGTATTGTCGCATCCTGTCTTATTCTGCGGGGAATTGAGGTGATTTAGCCACCTTCTTCAGTTGAACCTACCTTGGTGCCTTGGCGGACAAAACAACCAGACTGCATTAGACAACTTCCACATTGCCCCTGTCTTTGATGTCACCTGTAATTAATCTCTTGTTTTATATGCAAATATTTATGAATCAGCAATTTAATGTCAAATGCATATATCAAAAATGAACATTGGACGTTCTTCGCAAGACAAAACAGAAAAAAGGAAAACAATGGTAATTTGTACGAACAAGTGAATTTGTATTGATTTAAACTTTGCCTGTGAATAGGCGTTTTTTGTACAAGAGGCTGACATCCTAGTAAGAGGATATCGCCAAATAGTATAGAGTTTACAATTTAAAAAAGGAAACAAAACAGCTATGTGAATAATCCCACTGGGTTCCAACTCTGCTATCGCCTTTATGTCTTCGAACGTCTCATCGCCTTGCTGCCTAATTTGAAGATGAAGCTGATTGGTCAATGCCGAAATCTGGAGCCAGATAGTTGATGCCGAATTCCGGATGCGAAGTGATCCAATGAGACATAGTGTTACGCTTTTATCCCTAACTTTTTCCCGGACCGCCCTTTCGGGTTTTCAGTCCACCGGGATACCCATTTTTGCCCAAGCCGCCCTTTCAGGTTTTCGACTTGCCGGGTGTACAGATTTTTTTTATTTTTCAGTTCATCCCTTATTTTTGCCCGAAAATTTTGGTTCGCCGGGAAGCCCTTATTTTTGCCTAGGTATGTCAACCTAGCGGGTCTTTTATTTATGCGTAGTATTTTTTCACTATGTCTGCATTGGCGGGGTGAGGAAGGTCGTCACCATCCATGGTGGTTAGGATCATGGCTCCTCCTGAGAACACACGTTTAACCACAAATGGCCCTTCGTAAGTAGGGGTCCATTTGCCCCGGGGATCACTTTGAGGAAGGATGATGCGTTTGATTACCAGGTCCCCAACTTGATACTCTTGCGGTCTGACTTTCTTGTTAAATGCCCTGATCATCCGTTTCTGATATGTTTGACCATGACAGATAGCAGTGAGCCTCTTTTCGTCAATCAGATTTAATTGATCAAGTCGAGTCTGGATCCAATCATCTTCATTCAAGTCTGCATCCTTCATTATCCGGAGAGAGGGTATCTGAATTTCGATCGGCAAGACTGCCTCCATGCCATAGACCAAAGAGAAAGGAGTTGCCCCGGTTGACGTCCTTGCTGAGGTGCGGTACCCATGAAGAGCGAACGGTAACATCTCGTGCCAATCTTTATAGGTCACTGTCATCTTCTGCACAATTTTCTTGATATTTTTATTGGCTGCCTCTACAGCCCCATTCATCTTCGGCCGGTAGGGAGAAGAATTGTGGTGCTGTATCTTGAATTGTTCACAGAGTTCAGTGATCATTTTGTTATTGAGATTGGTACCGTTGTCCGTAATGATTCTTTCCGGGACGCCGTACCGACATATCAGATTATGCCGGATGAAACGTGCTACGACGCTCTTGGTTACCGTTGCGTAGGAAGCTGCCTCAACCCACTTTGTGAAGTAATCGATCGCCACCAAGATGAAGCGATGCCCATTGGATGCCGTTGGTCGGATCTCACCGATCATATCGATGCCCCACATTGCGAAAGGCCAAGGTGCCGTCAGGACATTCAAAGGAACCGGAGGGATATGCACCTTGTCAGCATAGATCTGGCATTTATGACAAGTTCGGGAGTGCTGGTAACAATCGGCTTCCATTGTGGACCAGAAATATCCTGCCCGAAGGATTTTCTTAGCCATGGTGTGCCCACTGGAATGTGTTCCAAATGTACCTTCATGCAGTTCCATAATGATTTTCTCAGCTTCAGCCTTATCCACACAACGCAGCAGAGTCGAATCATGATTCCGTTTGTAGAGAATGTCGTTGCTGAGGAAGAATTTTGCAGCAAACCTCCTCATGAACTTCTTATCATTGACAGACGCACCTTCAGGGTATTCCTGAGCTTCCAAGTACCTTTTCACCTCATGATACCAGGGTTTTTCAGTCACCTTCTCGGCCTCGAGCTCGCAGCAGTATGCCGGTTCATCCAACTTCCAGATTATGATTCGGGGAGCCTCATTGTCCCATTTAACTTTGAACATTGAAGACATCGTGGCTAGTGCGTCCGCTAGCTGATTTTCCTCTCTGGGGAAATGTTCAAAAGTTATCTCTTCAAAGTGGGGGAGCAAGGTCGACACATACTCCTTGTAAGGAATGAGATTCGGGTGTTTCGTATCCCACTCGCCTTTGATCTGATTGATCACGAGAGCGGAATCTCCGAAGACACTTAGAAACTTGATCCTCAAATCGATTGCAGCTTGTAGACCCATGATACATGCCTCATATTCTGCCATATTGTTGGTGCAGCTGAAACATAATCGGGCGGTGAGGGGAGTATGAGTTCCTTTGGGAGATATGATTACAGCGCCGACGCCGTTACCCAAAGCATTGGAGGCTCCATCAAAATGCATAGACCATCGGGATCCTTCCTCAGGTCCTTCATCCGGTCCAGGTACTTCACAGTCAGTTACCACCATGATGTCTTCGTCCGGAAAATCAAAGTTCAATGATTGATAATCGTCCACAGGTTGGTGTGCCAAATGATCAGCCAGTACACTTCCCTTAATTGCTTTCTGAGTTGTATACTGGATATCATATTCTGTTAAGATCATTTGCCATCTCGCTATTCTTCCAGACAGAGCAGGCTTTTCAAATATGTACTTTATGGGATCCATCTTTGAAATCAATAAAGTAGTGTGAGTCAGCATATACTGTCTCAGCCGGCGAGCAGCCCATACAAGAGCGCAGCAAGTTTTCTCAAGCAGTGAGTAACGAGACTCACAGTCGGTAAACTTTTTGCTCAAGTAATAAATAGCGTGCTCTTTTCGGCCAGACTCGTCATGCTGCCCCAGCACACACCCCATTGAATTATCAAGCACTGTTAAGTATAGTATCAGAGGTCTTCCTTCCACCGGTGGCATAAGAATGGGTGGCTCTTGGAGATATTCCTTTATCCTTTCAAAGGCGGCCTGACATTCATCATTCCAGCGTACTACTTGATCTTTCTTCAGTAATTTGAAGATTGGCTCACAAGTAGCAGTCAGATGCGAGATGAATCGAGCAATGTAATTCAGTCGTCCTAGGAAACCTCTGACTTCTTTCTCTATTTTTGGCGTCGGCATTTCTTGAATAGCTTTAACCTTGGCAGGGTCCACCTGGATACCTTTATCACTTACAATGAAACCTAGCAATTTTCCGGATCTTACCCCAAAGGTGCATTTGTTGGGATTCAATCTCAGCTTGTACAACTTGAGTCGGTCAAACAATTTCCTCAGATGGTCAAGGTGCTCCTCCTCAGTTTGAGACCTTGCAATCATGTCATCAACGTATACCTCAATTTCATGATGGATCATATCATGAAATAAAGCAACCATGGCACGTTGATAGGTTGCCCCAACATTTTTTAATCCGAATGGCATGACCTTATAACAGAAGGTGCCCCACTGAGTCACAAAGGTAGTCTTCTCCATATCCTCTGGAGCCATCTTGATCTGATTATACCCTGAAAAACCATCCATGAAGGAGAACACCTTGTGTTGAGCTGTATTGTCAACAAGGACATCAATGTGAGGTAGGGGGAAGTCATCCTTGGGGCTGGCCCTGTTCAGATCTCTGTAGTCGACACACATTCTGACTTTACCGTCCTTCTTCGGCACTGGCACTACATTGGCAACCCACTGAGGGTAAGAAGTCACTGCAAGGAACCCGGCATCAAACTGCTTCATAACCTCGGCCTTGATCTTTTCAGACATCTCTGGACGCATCCGTCGAACTTTCTGTTTTACCGGAGGGCAATCTTCCTTGGTCGGCAGGTGGTGAACTACAATGTCGGCATCCAAACCAGGCATATCTTCATAGGACCAAGCAAAGATCTCCATGTAGTTTTGTAGCATCTGGATCAATCGTTGCTTCACGCTGAGCTCTAGATTGGCACCAATCTTGACCTCTTTCCTTTCTGTCTCAGTACCCAAGTTAATTGTCTCCACAGGCTCTTCATGTGGTTGAATAGCCCTCTCTTCCTGTAGTAGCAGTCTTGCGAGTTCACCAGGCACTTCGCAATCATCTTCACCTTCGTCTTCGGCCAAGTTGATCGGATTTTCGAAGTCATAACTGGCGGTAGCAGAGCTGTTACCAGTAAGATCCAGAGTGGATTGAAACCTGTATAAGTGAGTGTGTGTAAATACAGCTGTTTTGCAATATATATAACACAGAAAGGAAAAGAGCACAAGATTTGAAATGCAACAAATGTCCAATGTTTTGATTGATGATATATGAAAATGTCATATAAAAAAGCCCTCACAAATGGAGCTACGATGCCCCGGGTAGGACACCGAGCCAACAGAGTTTTAACATATTGTTTGTTACAAATTGGGAATCAAAAGAAATCAATTACTGCGTGACAAATGTGATAGGGGTAAAATCCTTTGCCGTCCAGTTGCTTGGTCCGTTGCTGGTAGTCGGGTAGATCCAACTGTCAAACTCAGCTTCCTCCACATCCTCCTCAATAGCATTCACCCTTGAGCTGGAAATAAACACCGGAGCCTTTCCGATCTTCTCTTTGCGCACCGCCTTCTGTGCCTCTGCAGTAAAGCCTAGCCCAAACTTGTCGTTCTTCTGAGTGAAGTCAGGAAGCTGACCCCAGTGTGCACAATTGCCTTTCTGAACCACAGCCCGGGCATCCCTTAGGGAAGCCATCTTCAAGGAATCATTCTCTTCGGCCATTGTCTCTGCGGCTGCTGAAATTGGATGCACCTCCTCGAAATGCTGGAAGGGGGTTTCAATGAACTCTCCGTCCATCTCGATGTACCTGAAGGAATTCAAATGGCTCACCATATACTCCTCTTCTCCTTGTACCGTGACGATCTTCCCCCTGACGGGATACTTCAACTTCTGGTGCAAGGTGGAGGTCACTGCCCCAGCTTTATGGATCCAAGGTCGACCCAACAGACAGGAGTACGATGGACGTATATCCATCACGTAAAAGGTAGAGTCAAACACTTGAGAGCCCACACGAATAGGGATGTTAACCTCTCCATGAACCATCCTCTTGGAACCGTCAAAGGCCCTGACAATGATATTGCTGGGCTTCAACTCCAGGCCTTCATAATCCAGGCGATCCAAAGCCTTTTTCGGTAGAACATTCAAGGAAGAACCGGTGTCCACCAATACATGTGCCAGAGTAGTGCCCCTGCATTCAATAGAGACATGCAGGGCATCGTTGTGGTCTCTCCCTTTTGCGGTCAGGTCAGCATCTGAAAAACCCAAGCCGTTGTCCGCCGTCAGATTCGCTATGCAGTCAGTGAACTGGACTGCAGACGTCTCTTGCGGCACATGGGCCGTCTTGAGAAATGAAATCAAGGCTTTAGCATGAGCCTCAGAGCATAGCAATAAGGAGAGCAGGGAGATCTTGGAGGGTGTATGCCCCAACTGCTCGACAACATTAAAATCACTTTTCTTTATTATTTTCAGAATCTCCTCCATTTCTTGTCGGGAGGCCTCAGCATTTACGGGTATTGGTGCCTCCATCCGGGCAGGCTCTTCTTCAATCCCTTTGCCCCGAGCATTTGATGACTCGGCAGCAGGGGATGCAATTTGATCAGCAACAGGACTAGGTAAACTTGCAGGTTTTATGAGGAGGGGTTTTTGAATAGCGGGCGGCGCAATGTCAGGCGAGAAGAGCCTGCCACTGCGGGTGACTTTAGCTGGACCGGTGATATCGCAGATACTGGCACTAGCATCAAATTCTTGCTTGATTCCATTTACATACACGTCTGCCCCATAATGCCAGGGGACAGCTTTATCAGACACGTAGGAGAGGGGTCCTGGAACAGTAATGATCACAGGCGCAACTGTCAAGATTTGAATAGGCTTTTTCGGGGGAGCCTTGATTGGATTTTTGAAGATGGTAATCACGGAAACTTCTTTCATCGGAACCAATTGAACAGCAGTCTTTTTGAATAGAATCTCCTTGCTATCCATTAGGCCTTGGATGCCTAACCTTAGCAAGGGACAATCAGATGGGGAAATAGCACAGAATGGGCAACCTTCGCCGCAACCCGGAAATAAACCGGCTCGCAGTAGGTTCTTCTTAACAGTCTTCAAAGGGGTAACAACTTCATCTACCGAAACAGCGTACACTTCTTCCTCAATGGCATTTACCCTATGCTGGGGCATAGGAGCCGTTACAACATTTGGTCTTTCCGGCGCTTCAAACTGAATTTCTTTCGCGTCGATCAGATCTTGCACTTTGTTTCTCAAGGCCCAGCAATCATCAGTAGTGTGCCCGGGACTATCAGAATGATAAGCACACCGGGCATTTGGGTTATACTTAGGAGACGCCGTGTTGACGACCTTAGGAGCTTCTTTGAGGGTCACCAGGTTGGTGGATAACAGTTGGGGTAAAATTTGAGATAATGTCATACTCAATCGGGTATACTGCCTCTTGGGCCTTTCACTTCTCTGTTGATTGTACTGCTGAGGAGCAGCAACAGGTTTGGAGATGACCAAAGCATTGACGGCTTGGCGACTTTCGGGCTTGACTTGTCTTCTAGGACCATAGACGGCGCTTGCTTCTTTCTTAAATGGCCTCTTCTCAGCACTTGTAGAGGCAGCCTTCTGTATCTTGCCTGACCTGATGCCAGCTTCAATTCTCTCTCCCGTTAATATCAAATCTGTGAACCCAGCGGAGGAGTTACCAACCAAATGATTGAAAAACGGACCAGACAACGTCCCAAGGAACATATCAACCAACTCTCGATCAGTTAATGGAGGCTGCACCCTGCCAACCAAATCTCTCCATTTTTGAGCGTACTCTTTGAACCCTTCACCCGTTCCTAGAGACATACCCTGAAGTTGGGTACGTGTAGGAGCGAGATCAGAATTGTATTGGTATTGTCTGTAGAATGCGGTTGCCAAATCCTCCCAGTGTCGGATGCTAGCTCCATCCAATTGGTAGAACCATTCAAGCTGTGACCCCGAGAGACTATCTTGGAAGAAATGAATCCAGAGGTTTTTTATCCGCCGTGTAAGGTTGGATTTTCCTTACGTACGACCTTAGATGCAGCTTTGGGCAGGAGACCCCATCATACTTGGCGAAGGCAGGCGCCTTAAACTTGTGTGGAATGACTACCCCAGAAGATAACCCCAAATCTCCAAAATCTAGTCCTGGCACATTCTGAATTTCCATGGCGCTCAAGCGGTCCTCCAATTGTTTGTATCTGTCAGCAGCAGGTGGGTACTGTTCGTCATTATAGTCCGTCTCGTTGTCGGAGACTGCGGGACTAGGAGCTCCTCCCCCTTGGGGACTGTTTTTCTCAGCAGAAGAAGTGGTTGGATCAGCTTCATTGTGGAGTGTGTTCCCAAATCGGCGTCCGGTGTTGAACAATGCGGTCCTCTTTTTCTTCTTTTTCTTCATGAGTAGAGTCTTCAACTCTTGCTGACCTTGGGCTAGGCTTAGGACCATCTCTTGAAATTGTGCACTTTGGGCCTGAAGGGCCTTGATTGCTTGCTCACTGGAGGATTCTGGATTCATGATGACTGTGCACACAAACAGCGAAAAATTAAGCAACCTGTGAAATAGGGTACCTGCTATGCATATGGTGCAATGGAATGTGTATGCTTTATGTTTTCAAAGACAAACAAGATTCAACTTTGTAGACAAAAAAAAAGGGAAACACACTTCATTAGATGAAAATTTCAATTGTTCAACAACTTGCCCCTAGGCATTACAGGAATGAAAAATACTGAAAAGGAAATAAAACTACAAAAGGAAACATCAAAGCTCATCAATGCTCCCATGGCCTCCTCTTTTCAGTGCTGATGTAGTTGTTCAGGACCCGTTCTTCCTCCAATTGCTTAGTCAGCCTCTGGATCTTCCTTTCCTGCTCGTTGAACTTCTCCCGATAGAAATCCCGTTCTTCCTTTAGCTGTGCCCAAGATCTCTTCATGGTGTCAAAATCAGTAGGTATCTGAGGAGGGAGGACAGTTGGAGGAACCCCATCTTCATCGGGAGATTCAAGGATGATTGGTCTGACACCTTCGTACGGCATACCTAACTTCTGAGCACGGATGCGGACCCATTTGCAATAGGGCTCCAATGGTAAAGAAGTCTTTGGTCCTAACTCATGTGGGTCAGCTTTGTGGATTATGTCCCAAGCTCTAATGAATCCCTGGCGTAGTTTGTCACTGCCTGCCTGAAACTCAAAATGGAAGTGAGGAACCAGCATTTCATGAGGCCCATCTCCTCTGGCTCTTCTAAACTGACGGAGAGCTAAACACGGATTGTAAGAGATTCCTCCTTGGATACCAATCAACGGGACATTAGGGTATTCTCCGCAACGGTCGATAACAGCTACCTCATCCAAACCTCTGAGAGTCCAAGTGATATCCTTATCTGTGAGAGACATTAACCTCCGAGCCCAACCTTTTCCTTCTTCATTCTTCAGCATGAACTTAGGAAGGTGCGAAATAAACCACCTTACTAGCAAAGGAGCACAACACCACGGAGTCCCCCGTTTTCGAGCAGTACGAGCATGGAGTTGTTGTAGAATATCACCCAAAAGAGTGGGTACCGGATTCCGAGACATGAAGATCCTTATGACATGGATACTGATAAAAGTGTCAGGGTTGGGAAACAATACCAGACCATAGATCAAAAGAGCCAGAATATCCTCATATGCCTTGAAGTCCAAGTCATTCCAGAAATCATTAGCCTTGCCAACCAGAAATTTGACCAAAAAGCCCTTGACCCCAGTTCTAGTTTCCCAGTTGGACAATATCTCTTCTTTGGTCAAGGGGAGAATTGCAGCAATCTCTTCAGGCCTAGGAGTCTTTTCCAAACCAGTGAATGGAGTTTGTTCCAGGACAGGGATCCCAAGCAGATAAGAGAACTCTTCCAGGGTAGGAACCAGCTGGAAGTCTTGAAAGGTGAAACAATGATGCAGAGGGTCATAAAACTGGGTCAGAACACTTATCAGTTGTTGGTCCCATTTTGCAGTGATCAAGCCAAGGAGAGAACCATGTCTGTTGATGAAGGAGGTAGTGTTTGGAATTCTGCTAACCAACTCATCAAGCAACTCAGGTGAACGAACAAAGTTGAACCGGATAGTATTTCTACGCACGGGCATCATAATGTCCTACAAAACAGAGCAAAGATGAAACCTTTTTGTCTTTGAAATGGGTTAGCTTTTTATGCATGCAATGGTATGATGGCATGATGCTATGATGAAGCACATCACAAGTATTCACATAGGCAAATAAAGCACACAAGTCACACAAGACACCCTTAGGTTTCAGGCCAGCATGAGTTTCAGGTATTACCCTCTTTTGGTTTTGTTGGTTAAAACCTGTCCTATCAAAAGTAACCGGGTTCTAGAGGATCTCAAATCATTGGCTACCCTCAATCGGTCATAACTCCAGCATCGCAATCTTTTCTCGCGGCCAGAACCATCTCGAGAGTTTAGCCTCAATGAGTGTAGCATACTGCTACTGTCCTAATAGCCAAGTTGGTCAATTTAGGGTTCTAAGGTTGGTTGGTGTTTAATGACCCCTTAGAAGACCTATATTCTCCCCGTTACAACACAAGGGATATAGGTACAGACTAAGATGCCACACCAACGTAGCCACTGCTTCACCCATGTCGGTCTACGCCGGACAGGTCCCTCACAGATTATGCTACCTAAAAAGGGTTTTTCCCAGATCCGGGTTAGGATCTATAAAACTCCGATACAAAGCCCACAAATGTAAAAGCAAACAAGACAATCAATTGAAAACAAAGATGATCTAATCCCTAAGGTTACTCCACTTTAAAAGTTCTCCCCAGCAGAGTCGCCAGTTCTGTGATACGGTGGGAGAACTGACTTGAGGTTTGCGTTTGTATTTGCAAATGTTGCGGTTAGCAAGAGTCGCCACCGACTTTTTATTTTATCCTAAGGAAAGGTTAAAAAGCACAGCAAAAACCTTTTTGAGATGTTTTCTTGGGTTCGGGGAGTAGATTATAGAAAGGGAAGGTATTAGCACCCTTTCTATCCATGGTTATCCATGGGCTCTTAGTTACTTGCTTAGATCACTTGCCTTTTGTTTTCAATTGTTTTAAATGGTGCTTGAGTGTGTGGGTTTGAAAATGTTTTGAAAAGAGGCCAATGTGGTGGCAACCTTTGTAATGATCCATGTGGGGATGTATACAAAGATGTATGTCTTTTGAAAAAGTTTTCATTTGTTTTTGAAAGTTGTTTTGAAAGTGTAGTGATGTGTGATTTTGAAATTAGGCAAGTGTTTTGTTTTGTAAGTTGATTCAAGTAACTAAGAGGTTATCTACTCCTAAATTTCTCAAAAGATCATTGCTATACTTTAACCCTTTTAACAAGTTTGCTCCACCATTGTATTTGGTGGGCAACCTTGTGTTAGGATGTTAACGGGACGGGCGCGGGTCATCGTTTTAGACCATAATTGCAACGGCGTTAAATGTCTTTGAGCAATTTCTCTAAGGGACTTGATCATTTGTTTTTTGTTTGTTTTTGAAAAGTTTTATCGAGGGACTATGATCATTCAAAATCATTTGCTTTGCCCAAAGAAGTTTAACATGCAACATGGCCCATTTATTTGAAGGCAACAGGTGGAATACCCTAGGGGATGCAAGTGTGATTTGTGTGTCCATTTTCATGCTTGTTTGTCTTGTATTAGGTCAAACTATTTTTTTTATCGTTTTTCGCATACAAACCCTAATTCTAACATGTTATCATTAGAAAGCAATAAAGTGCGAAATTAAAATTACTAAGCTATTACAAAACCAAATATGGGAAGGGGGTACAAATGTTCAAATGGGGATATTGACAAGAATTTAAATCTAAATTATTACATCAATTGGATATTTGCATAGTAAATAAATGCATAATTAAATGTAATTAAATAAATATGGTGAAATGCAAAAAAGAATGTTTTTATGTGTATGAGAAAATATTATTTATGTAAAAGGAAAAAGAAAATAAAATGTATTATTTTTTTTGAGTATTTTAAATTTAAGGCAAAAACCCTAATTTTAAAGAAAAAAAGGTATTATTTAATTTTAATAACAACTATTTATTTATTATTTATAAAAATAACATAAAATGAAGTATATTGTGAAAAAAGGTATTTTTGTATCAAATATTAAATAAAAATGAAAAAAATCAAGTATTTTTATATTTTGTCTTAAATATATTAATAATCACATATAATATTTATATTAAACCCTAAATATGTATTATACAAAAAAATAAATATTTATTTAATATTTAATAAAATCAATAAAAGAGTATTTTTGTATGAAATATTTTCAGAAAGTAAATAAAAATAAAAATTGTTTACATTATTTTTACATTTTATTCTAATAATCCTATATATATTTTTATGTACAAACAAAGAAAATAAACAAATAAATGATGCAATAAATGCAAAAAGTGATGAAAAAAATATTTTTAATTTTTAAATGGCATGAGAAAAAATAAACAAAGTCAGCCAAAAATGAAAAGTCAAAAATGTTAAAAAATGAGCAAATGGTTCAGGGGGGTGTAAACAAAAAAAGATGGTGTGAAAGAGCAAAATAGCACAAGCCCAGCCCACTTCACTCCTTCTTCAACCTCCAGCACAGATTATTTGAAAAAACGCGCGCCATGTTCAGTTCCTTCTAACTCTTGATTCCTGCTTTTTAGCAAAAACTCATAACACAAGAAATGTTCAGCATGAAGAGACGGTTCTAACCATATAAAGAACTTGACCTATCTCTCTAAGATGAGGGAGAATTTCTCTCCCCCTCTTTTCTGACCTAATTTTTTCTACCATTTTCAAGCTCCAAATTCTCTCTACTCAGGCAAAAGAAATGAAATGTAAAGATATGCACATGTTCAGGGCTAATGAGTAGGCACCTTGTTTCTTCACAAAACTTAAGACTAAAGATGCCTAATAAGAGAGATACGAATTCAAACTTTTACCTGTGCAGTTGAACTTCTATGTGGAGAATGAGAGACTTTCAGTGCAATGTAATGATTGGAAAAGCTTCCTTGAGGTCCAGGGATGCTTTTTCATGCTTACTTTGTCTTGAAACTTCTTGTATCAAGCTGTAGAACTTCACCTGCAAGTCAAAGATGTGAAAATGGTGGAAGTGGTTAGAGCAACTAGCAGATCGTGCCTTAGCTTCAGGATAGCTTGCATAGGTTGTAAGGAGGTAGAGAACAGGTTTTGATCAAAATGCGCGAAGGATTGAGAGATTGCACTCAAACTGCAGGGGGGCAGGGCACCCCTGTTTGTGCAGTGTGAGGATGATCCTGAGATGGAGGGTGTATTGGAGGTTAAAAGCTCGTGTGTTAGCTTGGATATGTTATGTGTAATGTGTTTTGACCACTTTGTTCTTGTGTTTCTAAGCTGAAGAGAGAGTTGGCATGAGTTATGGATGTTTCTCTATGTGAAGCCAAGAAATGCAAGTTGATGTTCTAGGCTTGTAGGGGACCTCCTAATGGGCTGCATAATCTTCTCTTGATCAAGAGAAATTTGTCCTTAATCTTGTGCCATTCCGATTGGCTTGTACTTGTTTGATTTTCAATTGACATAAGTGAACTTTTGCAAAAATGGATAGTTTACTTTATCTAATTTAGGATTAAACCATTAGACAAAGCTTGAACTCAAGAACTTGTCTTAGTACAAGAATATGCATTAAATTATTGAGTATGAAATGGTTCAAGGACCTGTAATCAAGCATAAAGCAAACTGATTTCAAATTGGCAAGGTTATGAACATGTCTTGATGAAGAACAAAAGTGAATTTTTGCCAACCTTGTGAAATTCGAATCTCTCAAGTTATGAGGTTGTTTGATGAGTTCTTGGACATTTTGGAAAGCTTGATGTGTACTACAATCCATCTTGAAATGCAAATCAAAATTCCAAGTGGAAGGGTATGAAAAGTGGCCTTGAAGTAGGGTAGAAAACCATGTCAAAATAGGGTCAAATTTCACTAAGTTAACAGATGGTTTAGTGCCCTATTCAAAAAATTATAACTTGAGATACAAGCTTCAAATGAGAAAACTTTGTGAATCAAAGTTGTAGATTATGCAACAAGCTTACAACTTTCATGTTTTTGACTTTTGTTTGAATCCAAATGGATCATGGTGAAAATATGGGGCAAAGTTGGGAAAAAATTAGGGTTTTTCATAACTTAGAAAAATTCTAAGTTATGAAAAATTCCATTTTCAAACCCTAATTTGCATTTTGTGATTTCTTGGTGAACAAGTTCATGATTTGGAATGTTTTGATGAAAAATGAATCTTGACTCTTGATTTTGACCAAAAAGTCAAAGTTTGACTTTTCAGTATACAGTCAAAAT